>OY804588.1:46284062-46731450 GCA_963680875.1 Bathymodiolus brooksi
GAGTCAAAAGATTGGAAAGTCTAGAATAACCTTCATCAGGTACGCTGAGTCAAAAGATTGGAAAGTCTAGAATAACCTTCATCAGGTACGCTAAGTCAAAAGATGGGAAAGTCTAGAATAACCTTCATCAGGTACGCTGAGTCAAAAGATTGGAAAGTCTAGAATAACCTTCATCAGGTACGCTGAGTCAAAAGATTGGAAAGTCTAGAATAACCTTCATCAGGTACGCTGAGTCAAAAGATTGGAAAGTTTAGAATAACCTTCATCAAGTACGCTCAAAGTCAAACGATTGGAAAGTCTAGAATAACCTTCATCAGGTACGCTGAGTCAAAAGATTGGAAAGTCTAGAATAACCTTCATCAGGGACGCCGAGTCAAACGATTGGAAAGTTTAGAATAACCTTCATCAGGTACGCTGAGTCAAAAGATTGGAAAGTCTAGAATAACCTTCATCAGGTACGCTGAGTCAAAAGATTGGAAAGTTTAGAATAACCTTCATCAGGTACGCTGAGTCAAAAGATTGGAAAGTCTAGAATAACCTTCATCAGGTACGCTGAGTCAAAAGATTGGAAAGTCTAGAATAACCTTCATCAGGTACGCTGAGTCAAAAGATTGGAAAGTCTAGAATAACCTTTATCAGGTACGCCGAGTCAAAAGATTGGAAAGTCTAGAATAACCTTCATCAGGTACGCTGAGTCAAAAGATTGGAAAGTCTAGAATAACCTTCATCAGGTACGCTGAGTCAAAAGATTGGAACGTTTAGAATAACCTTCATCAGGTACGCTGAGTTAAAAGATTGGAAAGTCTAGAATAACCTTCATCAGTTACGCTGAGTCAAAAGATTGGAAAGTCTAGAATAACCTTCATCAGGTACGCTGAGTCAAAAGATTGGAAAGTCTAGAATAACCTTCATCAGGTACGCTGAATCCAAAGATTGGAAAGTCTAGAATAACCTTCATCAGGTACGCTGAGTCAAAAGATTGGAAAGTCTAGAATAACCTTCATCAGGTACGCTGAGTCAAAAGATTGGAAAGTCTAGAATAACCTTCATCAGATACGCTGAGACAAAAGATTGGAAAGTCTATAATAACCTTCATCAGGTATGCCGAGTCAAAAGATTTGAAAGTTTAAAATAACCTTCATCAGGTACGCTGAGTCAAAAGATTGGAAAGTCTAGAATAACCTTCATCAGGTACGCTGAGTCAAAAGATTGGAAAGTCTAGAATAACCTTCATCAGGTACGCTGAGTCAAAAGATTGGAATAACCTTCATCAGGTACGCTCAAAGTCAAAAGATTGGAAAGTCTAGAATAACCTTCATCAGGTACGCTGAGTCAAAAGATTGGAAAGTCTGGAATAATCTTCATCAGGTACGCCGAGTCAAAATATTGGAAAGTCTAGAATAACCTTCATCAGGTACGCCGAGTCAAAAGATTGGAAAGTCTAGAATAACCTTCATCAGGTACGCCGAGTCAAAAGATTGGAAAGTATAGAATAACCTTCATCAGGTACGCTGAGTCAAAAGATTGGAAAGTCTAGAATAACCTTCATCAGGTACGCTGAGTCAAAAGATTGGAAAGTCTAGAATAATCTTCATCAGGTACGCTGAGTCAAAAGATTGGAAAGTCTAGAATAACCTTCATCAGTTACGCTGAGGCAAAAGATTGGAAAGTCTAGAATAACCTTCATCAGGTACGCTGAGTCAAAAGATTGGAAAGTCTAGAATAACCTTCATCAGGTACGCTGAGTCAAAAGATTGGAAAGTCTAGAATAACCTTCATCAGGTACGCTGAGTCAAAAGATTGGAAAGTCAAGAATAACCTTCATCAGGTACGCTGAGTCAAAAGATTGGAAAGTCTAGAATAACCTTCATCGGGTACGCTGAGTCAAAAGATTGGAATAATCTTCATCAGGTACGCTGAGTCAAAAGATTGGAAAGTCTAGAATAACCTTCATCAGGTACGCTGATTCAAAAGATTGGAAAGTCTGGAATAACCTTCATCAGGTACGCTGAGTCAAAATATTGGAAAGTCTAGAATAACCTTCATCAGGTACGCCGAGTCAAAAGATTGGAAAGTCTAGAATAACCTTCATCAGGTACGCTGAGTCAAAAGATTGGAATGTCTAGAATAACCTTCATCAGGTACGCTAAGTCAAAAGATGGGAAAGTCTAGAATAACCTTCATCAGGTACGCTGAGTCAAAAGATTGGAAAGTCTAGAATAACCTTCATCAGGTACGCCGAGTCAAAAGATTGGAAAGTCTAGAATAACCTTCATCAGGTACGCCGAGTCAAAAGATTGGAAAGTCTAGAATAACCTTCATCAGGTACACTGAGTCAAAAGAATGGAAAGTCTAGAATAACCTTCATCAGGTACGCTGAGTCAAAAGATTGGAAAGTTTAGAATAACCTTCATCAATTACGCTCAAAGTCAAAAGATTGGAAAGTCTAGAATAACCTTCATCAGGTACGCTGAGTCAAAAGATTGGAAAGTTTAGAATAACCTTCATCAGGTACGCTGAGTCAAAAGATTGGAAAGTCTAGAATAACCTTCATCAGGTACGCTGAGTCAAAAGATTGGAAAGTTTAGAATAACCTTCATCAGGTACGCTGAGTCAAAAGATTGGAAAGTCTAGAATAACCTTCATCAGGTACGCTGAGTCAAAAGATTGGAAAGTCTAGAATAACCTTCATCAGGTACGCCGAGTCAAAAGATTTGAAAGTTTAGAATAACCTTCATCAGGTACGCTGAGTCAAAAGATTGGAAAGTCTAGAATAACCTTCATCAGGTACGCTGAGTCAAAAGATTGGAAAATCTGGGAATAATCTTCATCAGGTACGCTGAGTCCAAATATTGGAAAGTCTAGGATAACCTTCATCAGGTACGCCGAGTCAAAAGATTGGAAAGTCTAGAATAACCTTCATCAGGTACGCTAAGTCAAGAGATGGGAAAGTCTAGAATAACCTTCATCAGGTACGCTGAGTCAAAAGATTGGAAAGTCTAGAATAACCTTCATCAGGTACGCTGAGTCAAAAGATTGGAAAGTCTAGAATAACATTCATCAGGTACGCTGAGTCAAAAGATTGGAAAGTCTAGAATAACCTTCATCAGGTACGCTGAGTCAAAAGATTGGAAAGTCTAGAATAACATTCATCAGGTACGCTGAGTCAAAAGATTGGAAAGTCTAGAATAATCTTCATCAGGTACGCTGAGTCAAAAGATTGGAAAGTTTAGAATAACCTTCATCAGGTACGCTGAGTCAAAAGATTGGAAAGTCTAGAATAATCTTCATCAGGTACGCTGAGTCAAAAGATTGGAAAGTCTAGAATAACCTTCATCAGGTATGCTGAGTCAAAAGATTGGAAAGTCTAGAATAACCTTCATCAGGTACGCTGAGTCAAAAGATTGGAAAGTCTAGAATAACCTTCATCAGGTACGCTGAGTCAAAAGATTGGAAAGTTTAGAATAACCTTCATCAATTACGCTCAAAGTCAAAAGATTGGAAAGTCTAGAATAACCTTCATCAGGTACGCTGAGTCAAAAGATTGGAAAGTTTAGAATAACCTTCATCAGGTACGCTGAGTCAAAAGATTGGAAAGTCTAGAATAACCTTCATCAGGTACGCTGAGTCAAAAGATTGGAAAGTCAAGAATAACCTTCATCAGGTACGCTGAGTCAAAAGATTGGAAAGTCTAGAATAACCTTCATCAGGTACGCCGAGTCAAAAGATTTGAAAGTTTAGAATAACCTTCATCAGGTACGCTGAGTCAAAAGATTGGAAAGTCTAGAATAACCTTCATCAGGTACGCTGAGTCAAAAGATTGGAAAGTCTGGGAATAATCTTCATCAGGTACGCTGAGTCCAAATATTGGAAAGTCTAGGATAACCTTCATCAGGTACGCCGAGTCAAAAGATTGGAAAGTCTAGAATAACCTTCATCAGGTACGCTAAGTCAAGAGATGGGAAAGTCTAGAATAACCTTCATCAGGTACGCTGAGTCAAAAGATTGGAAAGTCTAGAATAACCTTCATCAGGTACGCTGAGTCAAAAGATTGGAAAGTCTAGAATAACATTCATCAGGTACGCTGAGTCAAAAGATTGGAAAGTCTAGAATAACCTTCATCAGGTACGCTGAGTCAAAAGATTGGAAAGTCTAGAATAACATTCATCAGGTACGCTGAGTCAAAAGATTGGAAAGTCTAGAATAATCTTCATCAGGTACGCTGAGTCAAAAGATTGGAAAGTTTAGAATAACCTTCATCAGGTACGCTGAGTCAAAAGATTGGAAAGTCTAGAATAATCTTCATCAGGTACGCTGAGTCAAAAGATTGGAAAGTCTAGAATAACCTTCATCAGGTACGCTAAGTCAAAAGATGGGAAAGTCTAGAATAACCTTCATCAGGTACGCTGAGTCAAAAGATTGGAAAGTCTAGAATAACCTTCATCAGGTACGCTGAGTCAAAAGATTGGAAAGTCTAGAATAACCTTCATCAGGTACGCTGAGTCAAAAGATTGGAAAGTTTAGAATAACCTTCATCAAGTACGCTCAAAGTCAAACGATTGGAAAGTCTAGAATAACCTTCATCAGGTACGCTGAGTCAAAAGATTGGAAAGTCTAGAATAACCTTCATCAGGGACGCCGAGTCAAACGATTGGAAAGTTTAGAATAACCTTCATCAGGTACGCTGAGTCAAAAGATTGGAAAGTCTAGAATAACCTTCATCAGGTACGCTGAGTCAAAAGATTGGAAAGTTTAGAATAACCTTCATCAGGTACGCTGAGTCAAAAGATTGGAAAGTCTAGAATAACCTTCATCAGGTACGCTGAGTCAAAAGATTGGAAAGTCTAGAATAACCTTCATCAGGTACGCTGAGTCAAAAGATTGGAAAGTCTAGAATAACCTTTATCAGGTACGCCGAGTCAAAAGATTGGAAAGTCTAGAATAACCTTCATCAGGTACGCTGAGTCAAAAGATTGGAAAGTCTAGAATAACCTTCATCAGGTACGCTGAGTCAAAAGATTGGAACGTTTAGAATAACCTTCATCAGGTACGCTGAGTTAAAAGATTGGAAAGTCTAGAATAACCTTCATCAGTTACGCTGAGTCAAAAGATTGGAAAGTCTAGAATAACCTTCATCAGGTACGCTGAGTCAAAAGATTGGAAAGTCTAGAATAACCTTCATCAGGTACGCTGAATCCAAAGATTGGAAAGTCTAGAATAACCTTCATCAGGTACGCTGAGTCAAAAGATTGGAAAGTCTAGAATAACCTTCATCAGGTACGCTGAGTCAAAAGATTGGAAAGTCTAGAATAACCTTCATCAGATACGCTGAGACAAAAGATTGGAAAGTCTATAATAACCTTCATCAGGTATGCCGAGTCAAAAGATTTGAAAGTTTAAAATAACCTTCATCAGGTACGCTGAGTCAAAAGATTGGAAAGTCTAGAATAACCTTCATCAGGTACGCTGAGTCAAAAGATTGGAAAGTCTAGAATAACCTTCATCAGGTACGCTGAGTCAAAAGATTGGAATAACCTTCATCAGGTACGCTCAAAGTCAAAAGATTGGAAAGTCTAGAATAACCTTCATCAGGTACGCTGAGTCAAAAGATTGGAAAGTCTGGAATAATCTTCATCAGGTACGCCGAGTCAAAATATTGGAAAGTCTAGAATAACCTTCATCAGGTACGCCGAGTCAAAAGATTGGAAAGTCTAGAATAACCTTCATCAGGTACGCCGAGTCAAAAGATTGGAAAGTATAGAATAACCTTCATCAGGTACGCTGAGTCAAAAGATTGGAAAGTCTAGAATAACCTTCATCAGGTACGCTGAGTCAAAAGATTGGAAAGTCTAGAATAATCTTCATCAGGTACGCTGAGTCAAAAGATTGGAAAGTCTAGAATAACCTTCATCAGTTACGCTGAGGCAAAAGATTGGAAAGTCTAGAATAACCTTCATCAGGTACGCTGAGTCAAAAGATTGGAAAGTCTAGAATAACCTTCATCAGGTACGCTGAGTCAAAAGATTGGAAAGTCTAGAATAACCTTCATCAGGTACGCTGAGTCAAAAGATTGGAAAGTCAAGAATAACCTTCATCAGGTACGCTGAGTCAAAAGATTGGAAAGTCTAGAATAACCTTCATCGGGTACGCTGAGTCAAAAGATTGGAATAATCTTCATCAGGTACGCTGAGTCAAAAGATTGGAAAGTCTAGAATAACCTTCATCAGGTACGCTGATTCAAAAGATTGGAAAGTCTGGAATAACCTTCATCAGGTACGCTGAGTCAAAATATTGGAAAGTCTAGAATAACCTTCATCAGGTACGCCGAGTCAAAAGATTGGAAAGTCTAGAATAACCTTCATCAGGTACGCTGAGTCAAAAGATTGGAATGTCTAGAATAACCTTCATCAGGTACGCTAAGTCAAAAGATGGGAAAGTCTAGAATAACCTTCATCAGGTACGCTGAGTCAAAAGATTGGAAAGTCTAGAATAACCTTCATCAGGTACGCCGAGTCAAAAGATTGGAAAGTCTAGAATAACCTTCATCAGGTACGCCGAGTCAAAAGATTGGAAAGTCTAGAATAACCTTCATCAGGTACACTGAGTCAAAAGAATGGAAAGTCTAGAATAACCTTCATCAGGTACGCTGAGTCAAAAGATTGGAAAGTTTAGAATAACCTTCATCAATTACGCTCAAAGTCAAAAGATTGGAAAGTCTAGAATAACCTTCATCAGGTACGCTGAGTCAAAAGATTGGAAAGTTTAGAATAACCTTCATCAGGTACGCTGAGTCAAAAGATTGGAAAGTCTAGAATAACCTTCATCAGGTACGCTGAGTCAAAAGATTGGAAAGTTTAGAATAACCTTCATCAGGTACGCTGAGTCAAAAGATTGGAAAGTCTAGAATAACCTTCATCAGGTACGCTGAGTCAAAAGATTGGAAAGTCTAGAATAACCTTCATCAGGTACGCCGAGTCAAAAGATTTGAAAGTTTAGAATAACCTTCATCAGGTACGCTGAGTCAAAAGATTGGAAAGTCTAGAATAACCTTCATCAGGTACGCTGAGTCAAAAGATTGGAAAATCTGGGAATAATCTTCATCAGGTACGCTGAGTCCAAATATTGGAAAGTCTAGGATAACCTTCATCAGGTACGCCGAGTCAAAAGATTGGAAAGTCTAGAATAACCTTCATCAGGTACGCTAAGTCAAGAGATGGGAAAGTCTAGAATAACCTTCATCAGGTACGCTGAGTCAAAAGATTGGAAAGTCTAGAATAACCTTCATCAGGTACGCTGAGTCAAAAGATTGGAAAGTCTAGAATAACATTCATCAGGTACGCTGAGTCAAAAGATTGGAAAGTCTAGAATAACCTTCATCAGGTACGCTGAGTCAAAAGATTGGAAAGTCTAGAATAACATTCATCAGGTACGCTGAGTCAAAAGATTGGAAAGTCTAGAATAACCTTCATCAGGTACGCTGAGTCAAAAGATTGGAAAGTCTAGAATAACATTCATCAGGTACGCTGAGTCAAAAGATTGGAAAGTCTAGAATAATCTTCATCAGGTACGCTGAGTCAAAAGATTGGAAAGTTTAGAATAACCTTCATCAGGTACGCTGAGTCAAAAGATTGGAAAGTCTAGAATAATCTTCATCAGGTACGCTGAGTCAAAAGATTGGAAAGTCTAGAATAACCTTCATCAGGTATGCTGAGTCAAAAGATTGGAAAGTCTAGAATAACCTTCATCAGGTACGCTGAGTCAAAAGATTGGAAAGTCTAGAATAACCTTCATCAGGTACGCTGAGTCAAAAGATTGGAAAGTTTAGAATAACCTTCATCAATTACGCTCAAAGTCAAAAGATTGGAAAGTCTAGAATAACCTTCATCAGGTACGCTGAGTCAAAAGATTGGAAAGTTTAGAATAACCTTCATCAGGTACGCTGAGTCAAAAGATTGGAAAGTCTAGAATAACCTTCATCAGGTACGCTGAGTCAAAAGATTGGAAAGTTTAGAATAACCTTCATCAGGTACGCTGAGTCAAAAGATTGGAAAGTCAAGAATAACCTTCATCAGGTACGCTGAGTCAAAAGATTGGAAAGTCTAGAATAACCTTCATCAGGTACGCCGAGTCAAAAGATTTGAAAGTTTAGAATAACCTTCATCAGGTACGCTGAGTCAAAAGATTGGAAAGTCTAGAATAACCTTCATCAGGTACGCTGAGTCAAAAGATTGGAAAGTCTGGGAATAATCTTCATCAGGTACGCTGAGTCCAAATATTGGAAAGTCTAGGATAACCTTCATCAGGTACGCCGAGTCAAAAGATTGGAAAGTCTAGAATAACCTTCATCAGGTACGCTAAGTCAAGAGATGGGAAAGTCTAGAATAACCTTCATCAGGTACGCTGAGTCAAAAGATTGGAAAGTCTAGAATAACCTTCATCAGGTACGCTGAGTCAAAAGATTGGAAAGTCTAGAATAACATTCATCAGGTACGCTGAGTCAAAAGATGGGAAAGTCTAGAATAACCTTCATCAGGTACGCTGAGTCAAAAGATTGGAAAGTCTAGAATAACATTCATCAGGTACGCTGAGTCAAAAGATTGGAAAGTCTAGAATAATCTTCATCAGGTACGCTGAGTCAAAAGATTGGAAAGTTTAGAATAACCTTCATCAGGTACGCTGAGTCAAAAGATTGGAAAGTCTAGAATAATCTTCATCAGGTACGCTGAGTCAAAAGATTGGAAAGTCTAGAATAACCTTCATCAGGTATGCTGAGTCAAAAGATTGGAAAGTCTAGAATAACCTTCATCAGGTACGCTGAGTCAAAAGATTGGAAAGTCTAGAATAACCTTCATCAGGTACGCTGAGTCAAAAGATTGGAAAGTCTAGAATAACCTTCATCAGGTACGCTGAGTCAAAAGATTGGAAAGTCTAGAATAACCTTCATCAGGTACGATGAGTCAAAAGATTGGAAAGTCTAGAATAACCTTCATCAGGTACGCTGAGTCAAAAGATTGGAAAGTTTAGAATAACCTTCATCAGGTACGCCGAGTCAAAAGATTGGAAAGTCAAGAATAACCTTCATCAGGTACGCTGAGTCAAAAGATTGGAAAGTCTAGAATAACCTTCATCGGGTACGCTGAGTCAAAAGATTAGAATAACCTTCATCAGGTACGCTGAGTCAAAAGATTGGAAAGTCTAGAATAACCTTCATCAGGTACGCTGATTCAAAAGATTGGAAAGTCTGGAATAACCTTCATCAGGTACGCTGAGTCAAAATATTGGAAAGTCTAGAATAAGCTTCATCAGGTACGCCGAGTCAAAAGATTGGAAAGTCTAGAATAACCTTCATCAGGTACGCTGAGTCAAAAGATTGGAATGTCTAGAATAACCTTCATCAGGTACGCTAAGTCAAAAGATGGGAAAGTCTAGAATAACCTTCATCAGGTACGCTGAGTCAAAAGATTGGAAAGTCTAGAATAACCTTCATCAGGTACGCTGAGTCAAAAGATTGGAAAGTCTAGAATAACCTTCATCAGGTACGCTGAGTCAAAAGATTGGAAAGTCTAGAATAACCTTCATCGGGTACGCTGATGAGTCAAAAGATTGGAATAACCTTCATCAGGTACGCCGAGTCAAAAGATTGGAAAGTCTAGAATAACCTTCATCAGGTACGCTGAGTCAAAAGATTGGAAAGTTTAGAATAACCTTCATCAGGTACGCTGAGTCAAGAGATGGGTAAGTCTAGAATAACCTTCATCAGGTACGCTGAGTCAAAAGATTGGAAAGTCTGGGAATAATCTTCATCAGGTACGCTGAGTCAAAATATTGGAAAGTCTAGGATAACCTTCATCAGGTACGCTGAGTCAAAAGATTGGAAAGTCTAGAATAACCTTCATCAGGTACGCTAAGTCAAGAGATGGGTAAGTCTAGAATAACCTTCATCAGGTACGCTGAGTCAAAAGATTGGAAAGTCTAGAATAACCTTCATCAGGTACGCTGAGTCAAAAGATTGGAAAGTCTAGAATAACCTTCATCAGGTACGCCGAGTCAAAAGATTGGAAAGTCTAGAATAACCTTCATCAGGTACGCTGAGTCAAAAGATTGGAAAGTCTAGAATAATCTTCATCAGGTACGCTGAGTCAAAAGATTGGAACGTTTAGAATAACCTTCATCAGGTACGCTGAGCCAAAAGATTGGAAAGTCCAGAATAACCTTCATCAGTTACGCTGAGTCAAAAGATTGGAAAGTCTAGAATAACCTTCATCAGGTATGCTGAGTTAAAAGATTGGAAAGTCTAGAATAACCTTCATCAGGTACGCTGAGTCAAAAGATTGGAAAGTCTAGAATAACCTTCATCAGGTACGCTGAGTCAAAAGATTGGAAAGTCTATAATAACCTTCATCAGGTATGCTGAGTCAAAAGATTGGAAAGTCTAGAATAACCTTCATCAGGTACGCTGAGTCAAAAGATTGGAAAGTCTAGAATAACCTTCATCAGGTACGCTGAGTCAAAAGATTGGAAAGTCTAGAATAACCTTCATCAGGTACGCTGATGAGTCAAAAGATTGGAATAACCTTCATCAGGTACGCTGAGTCAAAAGATTGGAAAGTCTAGAATAACCTTCATCAGGTACGCTGAGTCAAAAGATTGGAAAGTCTAGAATAATCTTCATCAGGTACGCTGAGTCAAAAGATTGGAACGTTTAGAATAACCTTCATCAGGTACGCTGAGTCAAAAGATTGGAAAGTTTAGAATAACCTTCATCAATTACGCTCAAAGTCTAAAGATTGGAAAGTCTAGAATAACCTTCATCAGGTACGCTGAGTCAAAAGATTGGAAAGTTTAGAATAACCTTCATCAGGTACGCTGAGTCAAAAGATTGGAAAGTCTAGAATAACCTTCATCAGGTACGCTGAGTCAAAAGATTGGAAAGTTTAGAATAACCTTCATCAGGTACGCTGAGTCAAAAGATTGGAAAGTCTAGAATAACCTTCATCAGGTACGCTGAGTCAAAAGATTGGAAAGTCTAGAATAACCTTCATCAGGTACGCTGAGTCAAAAGATTGGAAAGTCTAGAATAACCTTCATCAGGTACGCTGAGTCAAAAGATTGGAAAGTCTAGAATAACCTTCATCAGGTACGCTGAGTCAAGAGATTGGAATAACCTTCATCAGGTACGCTCAAAGTCAAAAGATTGGAAAGTCTAGAATAACCTTCATCAGGTACGCTGAGTCAAAAGATTGGAAAGTCTGGAATAATCTTCATCAGGTACGCCGAGTCAAAATATTGGAAAGTCTAGAATAACCTTCATCAGGTACGCCGAGTCAAAAGATTGGAAAGTCTAGAATAACCTTCATCAGGTACGCCGAGTCAAAAGATTGGAAAGTATAGAATAACCTTCATCAGTTACGCTGAGTCAAAAGATTGGAAAGTCTAGAATAACCTTCATCAGGTACGCTGAGACAAAAGATTGGAAAGTCTATAATAACCTTCATCAGGTACGCCGAGTCAAAAGATTTGAAAGTTTAAAATAACCTTCATCAGGTACGCTGAGTCAAAAGATTGGAAAGTCTAGAATAACCTTCATCAGGTACGCTGAGTCAAAAGATTGGAAAGTCTAGAATAACCTTCATCAGGTACGCTGAGTCAAAAGATTGGAATAACCTTCATCAGGTACGCTCAAAGTCAAAAGATTGGAAAGTCTAGAATAACCTTCATCAGGTACGCTGAGTCAAAAGATTGGAAAGTCTGGAATAATCTTCATCAGGTACGCCGAGTCAAAATATTGGAAAGTCTAGAATAACCTTCATCAGGTACGCCGAGTCAAAAGATTGGAAAGTCTAGAATAACCTTCATCAGGTACGCCGAGTCAAAAGATTGGAAAGTATAGAATAACCTTCATCAGGTACGCTGAGTCAAAAGATTGGAAAGTCTAGAATAACCTTCATCAGGTACGCTGAGTCAAAAGATTGGAAAGTCTAGAATAATCTTCATCAGGTACGCTGAGTCAAAAGATTGGAAAGTCTAGAATAACCTTCATCAGTTACGCTGAGGCAAAAGATTGGAAAGTCTAGAATAACCTTCATCAGGTACGCTGAGTCAAAAGATTGGAAAGTCTAGAATAACCTTCATCAGGTACGCTGAGTCAAAAGATTGGAAAGTCTAGAATAACCTTCATCAGGTACGCTGAGTCAAAAGATTGGAAAGTCTAGAATAACCTTCATCAGGTACGATGAGTCAAAAGATTGGAAAGTCTAGAATAACCTTCATCAGGTACGATGAGTCAAAAGATTGGAAAGTCTAGAATAACCTTCATCGGGTACGCTGAGTAAAAAGATTGGAATAATCTTCATCAGGTACGCTGAGTCAAAAGATTGGAAAGTCTAGAATAACCTTCATCAGGTACGCTGATTCAAAAGATTGGAAAGTCTGGAATAACCTTCATCAGGTACGCTGAGTCAAAATATTGGAAAGTCTAGAATAACCTTCATCAGGTACGCCGAGTCAAAAGATTGGAAAGTCTAGAATAACCTTCATCAGGTACGCTGAGTCAAAAGATTGGAATGTCTAGAATAACCTTCATCAGGTACGCTAAGTCAAAAGATGGGAAAGTCTAGAATAACCTTCATCAGGTACGCTGAGTCAAAAGATTGGAAAGTCTAGAATAACCTTCATCAGGTACGCTGAGTCAAAAGATTGGAAAGTCTAGAATAACCTTCATCAGGTACGCCGAGTCAAAAGATTGGAAAGTCTAGAATAACCTTCATCAGGTACGCTGAGTCAAAAGAATGGAAAGTCTAGAATAACCTTCATCAGGTACGCTGAGTCAAAAGATTGGAAAGTTTAGAATAACCTTCATCAATTACGCTCAAAGTCAAAAGATTGGAAAGTCTAGAATAACCTTCATCAGGTACGCTGAGTCAAAAGATTGGAAAGTTTAGAATAACCTTCATCAGGTACGCTGAGTCAAAAGATTGGAAAGTCTAGAATAACCTTCATCAGGTACGCTGAGTCAAAAGATTGGAAAGTTTAGAATAACCTTCATCAGGTACGCTGAGTCAAAAGATTGGAAAGTCTAGAATAACCTTCATCAGGTACGCTGAGTCAAAAGATTGGAAAGTCTAGAATAACCTTCATCAGGTACGCCGAGTCAAAAGATTTGAAAGTTTAGAATAACCTTCATCAGGTACGCTGAGTCAAAAGATTGGAAAGTCTAGAATAACCTTCATCAGGTACGCTGAGTCAAAAGATTGGAAAGTCTGGGAATAATCTTCATCAGGTACGCTGAGTCAAAATATTGGAAAGTCTAGGATAACCTTCATCAGGTACGCCGAGTCAAAAGATTGGAAAGTCTAGAATAACCTTCATCAGGTACGCTAAGTCAAGAGATGGGAAAGTCTAGAATAACCTTCATCAGGTACGCTGAGTCAAAAGATTGGAAAGTCTAGAATAACCTTCATCAGGTACGCTGAGTCAAAAGATTGGAAAGTCTAGAATAACATTCATCAGGTACGCTGAGTCAAAAGATTGGAAAGTCTAGAATAACCTTCATCAGGTACGCTGAGTCAAAAGATTGGAAAGTCTAGAATAATCTTCATCAGGTACGCTGAGTCAAAAGATTGGAAAGTTTAGAATAACCTTCATCAGGTACGCTGAGTCAAAAGATTGGAAAGTCTAGAATAATCTTCATCAGGTACGCTGAGTCAAAAGATTGGAAAGTCTAGAATAACCTTCATCAGGTATGCTGAGTCAAAAGATTGGAAAGTCTATAATAACCTTCATCAGGTACGCTGAGTCAAAAGATTGGAAAGTCTAGAATAACCTTCATCAGGTACGCTGAGTCAAAAGATTGGAAAGTTTAGAATAACCTTCATCAGGTACGCTGACTCAAAAGATTGGAAAGTCAAGAATAACCTTCATCAGGTACGCTGAGTCAAAAGATTGGAAAGTCTAGAATAACCTTCATCGGGTACGCTGAGTCAAAAGATTAGAATAACCTTCATCAGGTACGCTGAGTCAAAAGATTGGAAAGTCTAGAATAACCTTCATCAGGTACGCTGATTCAAAAGATTGGAAAGTCTGGAATAACCTTCATCAGGTACGCTGAGTCAAAATATTGGAAAGTCTAGAATAAGCTTCATCAGGTACGCCGAGTCAAAAGATTGGAAAGTCTAGAATAACCTTCATCGGGTACGCTGAGTCAAAAGATTAGAATAACCTTCATCAGGTACGCTGAGTCAAAAGATTGGAAAGTCTAGAATAACCTTCATCAGGTACGCTGATTCAAAAGATTGGAAAGTCTGGAATAACCTTCATCAGGTACGCTGAGTCAAAATATTGGAAAGTTTAGAATAACCTTCATCAGGTACGCCGAGTCAAAAGATTGGAAAGTCTAGAATAACCTTCATCAGGTACGCTGAGTCAAAAGATTGGAAAGTCTAGAATAACCTTCATCAGGTACGCTAAGTCAAAAGATGGGAAAGTCTAGAATAACCTTCATCAGGTACGCTGAGTCAAAAGATTGGAAAGTCTAGAATAACCTTCATCAGGTACGCTGAGTCAAAAGATTGGAAAGTCTAGAATAACCTTCATCAGGTACGCTGAGTCAAAAGATTGGAAAGTTTAGAATAACCTTCATCAAGTACGCTCAAAGTCAAACGATTGGAAAGTCTAGAATAACCTTCATCAGGTACGCTGAGTCAAAAGATTGGAAAGTCTAGAATAACCTTCATCAGGGACGCCGAGTCAAACGATTGGAAAGTTTAGAATAACCTTCATCAGGTACGCTGAGTCAAAAGATTGGAAAGTCTAGAATAACCTTCATCAGGTACGCTGAGTCAAAAGATTGGAAAGTTTAGAATAACCTTCATCAGGTACGCTGAGTCAAAAGATTGGAAAGTCTAGAATAACCTTCATCAGGTACGCTGAGTCAAAAGATTGGAAAGTCTAGAATAACCTTCATCAGGTACGCTGAGTCAAAAGATTGGAAAGTCTAGAATAACCTTTATCAGGTACGCCGAGTCAAAAGATTGGAAAGTCTAGAATAACCTTCATCAGGTACGCTGAGTCAAAAGATTGGAAAGTCTAGAATAACCTTCATCAAGTACGCTGAGTCAAAAGATTGGAACGTTTAGAATAACCTTCATCAGGTACGCTGAGTTAAAAGATTGGAAAGTCTAGAATAACCTTCATCAGTTACGCTGAGTCAAAAGATTGGAAAGTCTAGAATAACCTTCATCAGGTACGCTGAGTCAAAAGATTGGAAAGTCTAGAATAACCTTCATCAGGTACGCTGAATCCAAAGATTGGAAAGTCTAGAATAACCTTCATCAGGTACGCTGAGTCAAAAGATTGGAAAGTCTAGAATAACCTTCATCAGGTACGCTGAGTCAAAAGATTGGAAAGTCTAGAATAACCTTCATCAGATACGCTGAGACAAAAGATTGGAAAGTCTATAATAACCTTCATCAGGTATGCCGAGTCAAAAGATTTGAAAGTTTAAAATAACCTTCATCAGGTACGCTGAGTCAAAAGATTGGAAAGTCTAGAATAACCTTCATCAGGTACGCTGAGTCAAAAGATTGGAATAATCTTCATCAGGTACGCTCAAAGTCAAAAGATTGGAAAGTCTAGAATAACCTTCATCAGGTACGCTGAGTCAAAAGATTGGAAAGTCTGGAATAATCTTCATCAGGTACGCCGAGTCAAAATATTGGAAAGTCTAGAATAACCTTCATCAGGTACGCCGAGTCAAAAGATTGGAAAGTCTAGAATAACCTTCATCAGGTACGCCGAGTCAAAAGATTGGAAAGTATAGAATAACCTTCATCAGGTACGCTGAGTCAAAAGATTGGAAAGTCTAGAATAACCTTCATCAGGTACGCTGAGTCAAAAGATTGGAAAGTCTAGAATAATCTTCATCAGGTACGCTGAGTCAAAAGATTGGAAAGTCTAGAATAACCTTCATCAGTTACGCTGAGGCAAAAGATTGGAAAGTCTAGAATAACCTTCATCAGGTACGCTGAGTCAAAAGATTGGAAAGTCTAGAATAACCTTCATCAGGTACGCTGAGTCAAAAGATTGGAAAGTCTAGAATAACCTTCATCAGGTACGCTGAGTCAAAAGATTGGAAAGTCAAGAATAACCTTCATCAGGTACGCTGAGTCAAAAGATTGGAAAGTCTAGAATAACCTTCATCGGGTACGCTGAGTCAAAAGATTGGAATAATCTTCATCAGGTACGCTGAGTCAAAAGATTGGAAAGTCTAGAATAACCTTCATCAGGTACGCTGATTCAAAAGATTGGAAAGTCTGGAATAACCTTCATCAGGTACGCTGAGTCAAAATATTGGAAAGTCTAGAATAACCTTCATCAGGTACGCCGAGTCAAAAGATTGGAAAGTCTAGAATAACCTTCATCAGGTACGCTGAGTCAAAAGATTGGAATGTCTAGAATAACCTTCATCAGGTACGCTAAGTCAAAAGATGGGAAAGTCTAGAATAACCTTCATCAGGTACGCTGAGTCAAAAGATTGGAAAGTCTAGAATAACCTTCATCAGGTACGCCGAGTCAAAAGATTGGAAAGTCTAGAATAACCTTCATCAGGTACGCCGAGTCAAAAGATTGGAAAGTCTAGAATAACCTTCATCAGGTACACTGAGTCAAAAGAATGGAAAGTCTAGAATAACCTTCATCGGGTACGCTGAGTCAAAAGATTAGAATAACCTTCATCAGGTACGCTGAGTCAAAAGATTGGAAAGTCTAGAATAACCTTCATCAGGTACGCTGATTCAAAAGATTGGAAAGTCTGGAATAACCTTCATCAGGTACGCTGAGTCAAAATATTGGAAAGTTTAGAATAACCTTCATCAGGTACGCCGAGTCAAAAGATTGGAAAGTCTAGAATAACCTTCATCAGGTACGCTGAGTCAAAAGATTGGAAAGTCTAGAATAACCTTCATCAGGTACGCTAAGTCAAAAGATGGGAAAGTCTAGAATAACCTTCATCAGGTACGCTGAGTCAAAAGATTGGAAAGTCTAGAATAACCTTCATCAGGTACGCTGAGTCAAAAGATTGGAAAGTCTAGAATAACCTTCATCAGGTACGCTGAGTCAAAAGATTGGAAAGTTTAGAATAACCTTCATCAAGTACGCTCAAAGTCAAACGATTGGAAAGTCTAGAATAACCTTCATCAGGTACGCTGAGTCAAAAGATTGGAAAGTCTAGAATAACCTTCATCAGGGACGCCGAGTCAAACGATTGGAAAGTTTAGAATAACCTTCATCAGGTACGCTGAGTCAAAAGATTGGAAAGTCTAGAATAACCTTCATCAGGTACGCTGAGTCAAAAGATTGGAAAGTTTAGAATAACCTTCATCAGGTACGCTGAGTCAAAAGATTGGAAAGTCTAGAATAACCTTCATCAGGTACGCTGAGTCAAAAGATTGGAAAGTCTAGAATAACCTTCATCAGGTACGCTGAGTCAAAAGATTGGAAAGTCTAGAATAACCTTTATCAGGTACGCCGAGTCAAAAGATTGGAAAGTCTAGAATAACCTTCATCAGGTACGCTGAGTCAAAAGATTGGAAAGTCTAGAATAACCTTCATCAGGTACGCTGAGTCAAAAGATTGGAACGTTTAGAATAACCTTCATCAGGTACGCTGAGTTAAAAGATTGGAAAGTCTAGAATAACCTTCATCAGTTACGCTGAGTCAAAAGATTGGAAAGTCTAGAATAACCTTCATCAGGTACGCTGAGTCAAAAGATTGGAAAGTCTAGAATAACCTTCATCAGGTACGCTGAATCCAAAGATTGGAAAGTCTAGAATAACCTTCATCAGGTACGCTGAGTCAAAAGATTGGAAAGTCTAGAATAACCTTCATCAGGTACGCTGAGTCAAAAGATTGGAAAGTCTAGAATAACCTTCATCAGATACGCTGAGACAAAAGATTGGAAAGTCTATAATAACCTTCATCAGGTATGCCGAGTCAAAAGATTTGAAAGTTTAAAATAACCTTCATCAGGTACGCTGAGTCAAAAGATTGGAAAGTCTAGAATAACCTTCATCAGGTACGCTGAGTCAAAAGATTGGAAAGTCTAGAATAACCTTCATCAGGTACGCTGAGTCAAAAGATTGGAATAACCTTCATCAGGTACGCTCAAAGTCAAAAGATTGGAAAGTCTAGAATAACCTTCATCAGGTACGCTGAGTCAAAAGATTGGAAAGTCTGGAATAATCTTCATCAGGTACGCCGAGTCAAAATATTGGAAAGTCTAGAATAACCTTCATCAGGTACGCCGAGTCAAACGATTGGAAAGTCTAGAATAACCTTCATCAGGTACGCCGAGTCAAAAGATTGGAAAGTATAGAATAACCTTCATCAGGTACGCTGAGTCAAAAGATTGGAAAGTCTAGAATAACCTTCATCAGGTACGCTGAGTCAAAAGATTGGAAAGTCTAGAATAATCTTCATCAGGTACGCTGAGTCAAAAGATTGGAAAGTCTAGAATAACCTTCATCAGTTACGCTGAGGCAAAAGATTGGAAAGTCTAGAATAACCTTCATCAGGTACGCTGAGTCAAAAGATTGGAAAGTCTAGAATAACCTTCATCAGGTACGCTGAGTCAAAAGATTGGAAAGTCTAGAATAACCTTCATCAGGTACGCTGAGTCAAAAGATTGGAAAGTCAAGAATAACCTTCATCAGGTACGCTGAGTCAAAAGATTGGAAAGTCTAGAATAACCTTCATCGGGTACGCTGAGTCAAAAGATTGGAATAATCTTCATCAGGTACGCTGAGTCAAAAGATTGGAAAGTCTAGAATAACCTTCATCAGGTACGCTGATTCAAAAGATTGGAAAGTCTGGAATAACCTTCATCAGGTACGCTGAGTCAAAATATTGGAAAGTCTAGAATAACCTTCATCAGGTACGCCGAGTCAAAAGATTGGAAAGTCTAGAATAACCTTCATCAGGTACGCTGAGTCAAAAGATTGGAATGTCTAGAATAACCTTCATCAGGTACGCTAAGTCAAAAGATGGGAAAGTCTAGAATAACCTTCATCAGGTACGCTGAGTCAAAAGATTGGAAAGTCTAGAATAACCTTCATCAGGTACGCCGAGTCAAAAGATTGGAAAGTCTAGAATAACCTTCATCAGGTACGCCGAGTCAAAAGATTGGAAAGTCTAGAATAACCTTCATCAGGTACACTGAGTCAAAAGAATGGAAAGTCTAGAATAACCTTCATCAGGTACGCTGAGTCAAAAGATTGGAAAGTTTAGAATAACCTTCATCAATTACGCTCAAAGTCAAAAGATTGGAAAGTCTAGAATAACCTTCATCAGGTACGCTGAGTCAAAAGATTGGAAAGTTTAGAATAACCTTCATCAGGTACGCTGAGTCAAAAGATTGGAAAGTCTAGAATAACCTTCATCAGGTACGCTGAGTCAAAAGATTGGAAAGTTTAGAATAACCTTCATCAGGTACGCTGAGTCAAAAGATTGGAAAGTCTAGAATAACCTTCATCAGGTACGCTGAGTCAAAAGATTGGAAAGTCTAGAATAACCTTCATCAGGTACGCCGAGTCAAAAGATTTGAAAGTTTAGAATAACCTTCATCAGGTACGCTGAGTCAAAAGATTGGAAAGTCTAGAATAACCTTCATCAGGTACGCTGAGTCAAAAGATTGGAAAATCTGGGAATAATCTTCATCAGGTACGCTGAGTCCAAATATTGGAAAGTCTAGGATAACCTTCATCAGGTACGCCGAGTCAAAAGATTGGAAAGTCTAGAATAACCTTCATCAGGTACGCTAAGTCAAGAGATGGGAAAGTCTAGAATAACCTTCATCAGGTACGCTGAGTCAAAAGATTGGAAAGTCTAGAATAACCTTCATCAGGTACGCTGAGTCAAAAGATTGGAAAGTCTAGAATAACATTCATCAGGTACGCTGAGTCAAAAGATTGGAAAGTCTAGAATAACCTTCATCAGGTACGCTGAGTCAAAAGATTGGAAAGTCTAGAATAACATTCATCAGGTACGCTGAGTCAAAAGATTGGAAAGTCTAGAATAATCTTCATCAGGTACGCTGAGTCAAAAGATTGGAAAGTTTAGAATAACCTTCATCAGGTACGCTGAGTCAAAAGATTGGAAAGTCTAGAATAATCTTCATCAGGTACGCTGAGTCAAAAGATTGGAAAGTCTAGAATAACCTTCATCAGGTATGCTGAGTCAAAAGATTGGAAAGTCTAGAATAACCTTCATCAGGTACGCTGAGTCAAAAGATTGGAAAGTCTAGAATAACCTTCATCAGGTACGCTGAGTCAAAAGATTGGAAAGTTTAGAATAACCTTCATCAATTACGCTCAAAGTCAAAAGATTGGAAAGTCTAGAATAACCTTCATCAGGTACGCTGAGTCAAAAGATTGGAAAGTTTAGAATAACCTTCATCAGGTACGCTGAGTCAAAAGATTGGAAAGTCTAGAATAACCTTCATCAGGTACGCTGAGTCAAAAGATTGGAAAGTTTAGAATAACCTTCATCAGGTACGCTGAGTCAAAAGATTGGAAAGTCAAGAATAACCTTCATCAGGTACGCTGAGTCAAAAGATTGGAAAGTCTAGAATAACCTTCATCAGGTACGCCGAGTCAAAAGATTTGAAAGTTTAGAATAACCTTCATCAGGTACGCTGAGTCAAAAGATTGGAAAGTCTAGAATAACCTTCATCAGGTACGCTGAGTCAAAAGATTGGAAAGTCTGGGAATAATCTTCATCAGGTACGCTGAGTCCAAATATTGGAAAGTCTAGGATAACCTTCATCAGGTACGCCGAGTCAAAAGATTGGAAAGTCTAGAATAACCTTCATCAGGTACACGAAGTCAAGAGATGGGAAAGTCTAGAATAACCTTCATCAGGTACGCTGAGTCAAAAGATTGGAAAGTCTAGAATAACCTTCATCAGGTACGCTGAGTCAAAAGATTGGAAAGTCTAGAATAACATTCATCAGGTACGCTGAGTCAAAAGATTGGAAAGTCTAGAATAACCTTCATCAGGTACGCTGAGTCAAAAGATTGGAAAGTCTAGAATAACATTCTTCAGGTACGCTGAGTCAAAAGATTGGAAAGTCTAGAATAATCTTCATCAGGTACGCTGAGTCAAAAGATTGGAAAGTTTAGAATAACCTTCATCAGGTACGCTGAGTCAAAAGATTGGAAAGTCTAGAATAATCTTCATCAGGTACGCTGAGTCAAAAGATTGGAAAGTCTAGAATAACCTTCATCAGGTATGCTGAGTCAAAAGATTGGAAAGTCTAGAATAACCTTCATCAGGTACGCTGAGTCAAAAGATTGGAAAGTCTAGAATAACCTTCATCAGGTACGCTGAGTCAAAAGATTGGAAAGTCTAGAATAACCTTCATCAGGTACGCTGAGTCAAAAGATTGGAAAGTCTAGAATAACCTTCATCAGGTACGATCAGTCAAAAGATTGGAAAGTCTAGAATAACCTTCATCAGGTACGCTGAGTCAAAAGATTGGAAAGTTTAGAATAACCTTCATCAGGTACGCCGAGTCAAAAGATTGGAAAGTCAAGAATAACCTTCATCAGGTACGCTGAGTCAAAAGATTGGAAAGTCTAGAATAACCTTCATCGGGTACGCTGAGTCAAAAGATTAGAATAACCTTCATCAGGTACGCTGAGTCAAAAGATTGGAAAGTCTAGAATAACCTTCATCAGGTACGCTGATTCAAAAGATTGGAAAGTCTGGAATAACCTTCATCAGGTACGCTGAGTCAAAATATTGGAAAGTCTAGAATAAGCTTCATCAGGTACGCCGAGTCAAAAGATTGGAAAGTCTAGAATAACCTTCATCAGGTACGCTGAGTCAAAAGATTGGAATGTCTAGAATAACCTTCATCAGGTACGCTAAGTCAAAAGATGGGAAAGTCTAGAATAACCTTCATCAGGTACGCTGAGTCAAAAGATTGGAAAGTCTAGAATAACCTTCATCAGGTACGCTGAGTCAAAAGATTGGAAAGTCTAGAATAACCTTCATCAGGTACGCTGAGTCAAAAGATTGGAAAGTCTAGAATAACCTTCATCGGGTACGCTGATGAGTCAAAAGATTGGAATAACCTTCATCAGGTACGCCGAGTCAAAAGATTGGAAAGTCTAGAATAACCTTCATCAGGTACGCTGAGTCAAAAGATTGGAAAGTTTAGAATAACCTTCATCAGGTACGCTGAGTCAAAAGATTGGAAAGTCTAGAATAACCTTCATCAGGTACGCTGAGTCAAAAGATTGGAAAGTCTGGGAATAATCTTCATCAGGTACGCTGAGTCAAAATATTGGAAAGTCTAGGATAACCTTCATCAGGTACGCTGAGTCAAAAGATTGGAAAGTCTAGAATAACCTTCATCAGGTACGCTAAGTCAAGAGATGGGTAAGTCTAGAATAACCTTCATCAGGTACGCTGAGTCAAAAGATTGGAAAGTCTAGAATAACCTTCATCAGGTACGCTGAGTCAAAAGATTGGAAAGTCTAGAATAACCTTCATCAGGTACGCTGAGTCAAAAGATTGGAAAGTCTAGAATAACATTCATCAGGTACGCTGAGTCAAAAGATTGGAAAGTCTAGAATAATCTTCATCAGGTACGCTGAGTCAAAAGATTGGAAAGTTTAGAATAACCTTCATCAGGTACGCTGAGTCAAAAGATTGGAAAGTCTAGAATAATCTTCATCAGGTACGCTGAGTCAAAAGATTGGAAAGTCTAGAATAACCTTCATCAGGTATGCTGAGTCAAAAGATTGGAAAGTCTAGAATAACCTTCATCAGGTACGCTGAGTCAAAAGATTGGAAAGTCTAGAATAACCTTCATCAGGTACGCTGAGTCAAAAGATTGGAAAGTCTAGAATAACCTTCATCAGGTACGCTGAGTCAAAAGATTGGAAAGTCTAGAATAACCTTCATCAGGTACGATGAGTCAAAAGATTGGAAAGTCTAGAATAACCTTCATCAGGTACGCTGAGTCAAAAGATTGGAAAGTTTAGAATAACCTTCATCAGGTACGCCGAGTCAAAAGATTGGAAAGTCAAGAATAACCTTCATCAGGTACGCTGAGTCAAAAGATTGGAAAGTCTAGAATAACCTTCATCGGGTACGCTGAGTCAAAAGATTAGAATAACCTTCATCAGGTACGCTGAGTCAAAAGATTGGAAAGTCTAGAATAACCTTCATCAGGTACGCTGATTCAAAAGATTGGAAAGTCTGGAATAACCTTCATCAGGTACGCTGAGTCAAAATATTGGAAAGTCTAGAATAAGCTTCATCAGGTACGCCGAGTCAAAAGATTGGAAAGTCTAGAATAACCTTCATCAGGTACGCTGAGTCAAAAGATTGGAATGTCTAGAATAACCTTCATCAGGTACGCTAAGTCAAAAGATGGGAAAGTCTAGAATAACCTTCATCAGGTACGCTGAGTCAAAAGATTGGAAAGTCTAGAATAACCTTCATCAGGTACGCTGAGTCAAAAGATTGGAAAGTCTAGAATAACCTTCATCAGGTACGCTGAGTCAAAAGATTGGAAAGTCTAGAATAACCTTCATCGGGTACGCTGATGAGTCAAAAGATTGGAATAACCTTCATCAGGTACGCCGAGTCAAAAGATTGGAAAGTCTAGAATAACCTTCATCAGGTACGCTGAGTCAAAAGATTGGAAAGTTTAGAATAACCTTCATCAGGTACGCTGAGTCAAAAGATTGGAAAGTCTAGAATAACCTTCATCAGGTACGCTGAGTCAAAAGATTGGAAAGTCTGGGAATAATCTTCATCAGGTACGCTGAGTCAAAATATTGGAAAGTCTAGGATAACCTTCATCAGGTACGCTGAGTCAAAAGATTGGAAAGTCTAGAATAACCTTCATCAGGTACGCTAAGTCAAGAGATGGGTAAGTCTAGAATAACCTTCATCAGGTACGCTGAGTCAAAAGATTGGAAAGTCTAGAATAACCTTCATCAGGTACGCTGAGTCAAAAGATTGGAAAGTCTAGAATAACCTTCATCAGGTACGCCGAGTCAAAAGATTGGAAAGTCTAGAATAACCTTCATCAGGTACGCTGAGTCAAAAGATTGGAAAGTCTAGAATAATCTTCATCAGGTACGCTGAGTCAAAAGATTGGAACGTTTAGAATAACCTTCATCAGGTACGCTGAGCCAAAAGATTGGAAAGTCCAGAATAACCTTCATCAGTTACGCTGAGTCAAAAGATTGGAAAGTCTAGAATAACCTTCATAAGGTATGCTGAGTTAAAAGATTGGAAAGTCTAGAATAACCTTCATCAGGTACGCTGAGTCAAAAGATTGGAAAGTCTAGAATAACCTTCATCAGGTACGCTGAGTCAAAAGATTGGAAAGTCTATAATAACCTTCATCAGGTATGCAGAGTCAAAAGATTGGAAAGTCTAGAATAACCTTCATCAGGTACGCTGAGTCAAAAGATTGGAAAGTCTAGAATAACCTTCATCAGGTACGCTGATGAGTCAAAAGATTGGAATAACCTTCATCAGGTACGCTGAGTCAAAAGATTGGAAAGTCTAGAATAACCTTCATCAGGTACGCTGAGTCAAAAGATTGGAAAGTCTAGAATAATCTTCATCAGGTACGCTGAGTCAAAAGATTGGAACGTTTAGAATAACCTTCATCAGGTACGCCAAGTCAAAAGATTGGAAAGTTTAGAATAACCTTCATCAATTACGCTCAAAGTCAAAAGATTGGAAAGTCTAGAATAACCTTCATCAGGTACGCTGAGTCAAAAGATTGGAAAGTTTAGAATAACCTTCATCAGGTACGCTGAGTCAAAAGATTGGAAAGTCTAGAATAACCTTCATCAGGTACGCTGAGTCAAAAGATTGGAAAGTTTAGAATAACCTTCATCAGGTACGCTGAGTCAAAAGATTGGAAAGTCTAGAATAACCTTCATCAGGTACGCTGAGTCAAAAGATTGGAAAGTCTAGAATAACCTTCATCAGGTACGCCGAGTCAAAAGATTTGAAAGTTTAGAATAACCTTCATCAGGTACGCTGAGTCAAAAGATTGGAAAGTCTAGAATAACCTTCATCAGGTACGCTGAGTCAAAAGATTGGAAAGTCTAGAATAACCTTCATCAGGTACGCCGAGTCAAAAGATTGGAAAGTCTAGAATAACCTTCATCAGGTACGCTGAGTCAAAAGATTGGAAAGTCTAGAATAATCTTCATCAGGTACGCTGAGTCAAAAGATTGGAACGTTTAGAATAACCTTCATCAGGTACGCTGAGCCAAAAGATTGGAAAGTCCAGAATAACCTTCATCAGTTACGCTGAGTCAAAAGATTGGAAAGTCTAGAATAACCTTCATCAGGTATGCTGAGTTAAAAGATTGGAAAGTCTAGAATAACCTTCATCAGGTACGCTGAGTCAAAAGATTGGAAAGTCTAGAATAACCTTCATCAGGTACGCTGAGTCAAAAGATTGGAAAGTCTATAATAACCTTCATCAGGTATGCTGAGTCAAAAGATTGGAAAGTCTAGAATAACCTTCATCAGGTACGCTGAGTCAAAAGATTGGAAAGTCTAGAATAACCTTCATCAGGTACGCTGATGAGTCAAAAGATTGGAATAACCTTCATCAGGTACGCTGAGTCAAAAGATTGGAAAGTCTAGAATAACCTTCATCAGGTACGCTGAGTCAAAAGATTGGAAAGTCTAGAATAATCTTCATCAGGTACGCTGAGTCAAAAGATTGGAACGTTTAGAATAACCTTCATCAGGTACGCTGAGTCAAAAGATTGGAAAGTTTAGAATAACCTTCATCAATTACGCTCAAAGTCAAAAGATTGGAAAGTCTAGAATAACCTTCATCAGGTACGCTGAGTCAAAAGATTGGAAAGTTTAGAATAACCTTCATCAGGTACGCTGAGTCAAAAGATTGGAAAGTCTAGAATAACCTTCATCAGGTACGCTGAGTCAAAAGATTGGAAAGTTTAGAATAACCTTCATCAGGTACGCTGAGTCAAAAGATTGGAAAGTCTAGAATAACCTTCATCAGGTACGCTGAGTCAAAAGATTGGAAAGTCTAGAATAACCTTCATCAGGTACGCCGAGTCAAAAGATTTGAAAGTTTAGAATAACCTTCATCAGGTACGCTGAGTCAAAAGATTGGAAAGTCTAGAATAACCTTCATCAGGTACGCTGAGTCAAAAGATTGGAAAGTCTGGGAATAATCTTCATCAGGTACGCTGAGTCAAAAGATTGGAAAGTCTAGAATAACCTTCATCAGGTACGCTGAGTCAAAAGATTGGAAAGTCTAGAATAACCTTCATCAGGTACGCTGAGTCAAAAGATTGGAAAGTCTAGAATAACCTTCATCAGGTACGCTGATGAGTCAAAAGATTAGAATAACCTTCATCAGGTACGCTGAGTCAAAAGATTGGAAAGTCTAGAATAACCTTCATCAGGTACGCTGAGTCAAAAGATTGGAAAGTCTAGAATAATCTTCATCAGGTACGCTGAGTCAAAAGATTGGAACGTTTAGAATAACCTTCATCAGGTACGCTGAGTCAAAAGATTGGAAAGTTTAGAATAACCTTCATCAATTACGCTCAAAGTCAAAAGATTGGAAAGTCTAGAATAACCTTCATCAGGTACGCTGAGTCAAAAGATTGGAAAGTTTAGAATAACCTTCATCAGGTACGCTGAGTCAAAAGATTGGAAAGTCTAGAATAACCTTCATCAGGTACGCTGAGTCAAAAGATTGGAAAGTTTAGAATAACCTTCATCAGGTACGCTGAGTCAAAAGATTGGAAAGTCTAGAATAACCTTCATCAGGTACGCTGAGTCAAAAGATTGGAAAGTCTAGAATAACCTTCATCAGGTACGCCGAGTCAAAAGATTTGAAAGTTTAGAATAACCTTCATCAGGTACGCTGAGTCAAAAGATTGGAAAGTCTAGAATAACCTTCATCAGGTACGCTGAGTCAAAAGATTGGAAAGTCTGGGAATAATCTTCATCAGGTACGCTGAGTCAAAATATTGGAAAGTCTAGGATAACCTTCATCAGGTACGCTGAGTCAAAAGATTGGAAAGTCTAGAATAACCTTCATCAGGTACGCTGAGTCAAAAGATTGGAAAGTCTAGAATAACCTTCATCAGGTACGCTGATGAGTCAAAAGATTAGAATAACCTTCATCAGGTACGCTGAGTCAAAAGATTGGAAAGTCTAGAATAACCTTCATCAGGTACGCTGAGTCAAAAGATTGGAAAGTCTATAATAACCTTCATCAGGTATGCTGAGTCAAAAGATTGGAAAGTCTAGAATAACCTTCATCAGGTACGCTGAGTCAAAAGATTGGAAAGTCTAGAATAACCTTCATCAGGTACGCTGATGAGTCAAAAGATTGGAATAACCTTCATCAGGTACGCTGAGTCAAAAGATTGGAAAGTCTAGAATAACCTTCATCAGGTACGCTGAGTCAAAAGATTGGAAAGTCTAGAATAATCTTCATCAGGTACGCTGAGTCAAAAGATTGGAACGTTTAGAATAACCTTCATCAGGTACGCTGAGTCAAAAGATTGGAAAGTTTAGAATAACCTTCATCAATTACGCTCAAAGTCAAAAGATTGGAAAGTCTATAATAACCTTCATCAGGTATGCTGAGTCAAAAGATTGGAAAGTCTAGAATAACCTTCATCAGGTACGCTGAGTCAAAAGATTGGAAAGTCTAGAA
Source organism: Bathymodiolus brooksi (assembly GCA_963680875.1). Taxonomy (NCBI): domain Eukaryota; kingdom Metazoa; phylum Mollusca; class Bivalvia; order Mytilida; family Modiolidae; genus Bathymodiolus; species Bathymodiolus brooksi. Next base: position 46,311,814 of record OY804588.1, read on the forward strand.
TAACCTTCATCAGGTACGCTGATGAGTCAAAAGATTGGAATAACCTTCATCAGGTACGCTGAGTCAAAAGATTGGAAAGTCTAGAATAACCTTCATCAGGTACGCTGAGTCAAAAGATTGGAAAGTCTAGAATAATCTTCATCAGGTACGCTGAGTCAAAAGATTGGAACGTTTAGAATAACCTTCATCAGGTACGCTGAGTCAAAAGATTGGAAAGTTTAGAATAACCTTCATCAATTACGCTCAAAGTCAAAAGATTGGAAAGTCTAGAATAACCTTCATCAGGTACGCTGAGTCAAAAGATTGGAAAGTTTAGAATAACCTTCATCAGGTACGCCGAGTCAAAAGATTTGAAAGTTTAGAATAACCTTCATCAGGTACGCTGAGTCAAAAGATTGGAAAGTCTAGAATAACCTTCATCAGGTACGCTGAGTCAAAAGATTGGAAAATCTGGGAATAATCTTCATCAGGTACGCTGAGTCCAAATATTGGAAAGTCTAGGATAACCTTCATCAGGTACGCCGAGTCAAAAGATTGGAAAGTCTAGAATAACCTTCATCAGGTACGCTGAGTCAAAAGATTGGAAAGTTTAGAATAACCTTCATCAGGTACGCTGAGTCAAAAGATTGGAAAGTCTAGAATAACCTTCATCAGGTACGCTGAGTCAAAAGATTGGAAAGTCTAGAATAACCTTCATCAGGTACGCCGAGTCAAAAGATTTGAAAGTTTAGAATAACCTTCATCAGGTACGCTGAGTCAAAAGATTGGAAAGTCTAGAATAACCTTCATCAGGTACGCTGAGTCAAAAGATTGGAAAGTCTGGGAATAATCTTCATCAGGTACGCTGAGTCAAAAGATTGGAAAGTCTAGAATAACCTTCATCAGGTACGCTGAGTCAAAAGATTGGAAAGTCTAGAATAACCTTCATCAGGTACGCTGAGTCAAAAGATTGGAAAGTCTAGAATAACCTTCATCAGGTACGCTGATGAGTCAAAAGATTAGAATAACCTTCATCAGGTACGCTGAGTCAAAAGATTGGAAAGTCTAGAATAACCTTCATCAGGTACGCTGAGTCAAAAGATTGGAAAGTCTATAATAACCTTCATCAGGTATGCTGAGTCAAAAGATTGGAAAGTCTAGAATAACCTTCATCAGGTACGCTGAGTCAAAAGATTGGAAAGTCTAGAATAACCTTCATCAGGTACGCTGATGAGTCAAAAGATTGGAATAACCTTCATCAGGTACGCTGAGTCAAAAGATTGGAAAGTCTAGAATAACCTTCATCAGGTACGCTGAGTCAAAAGATTGGAAAGTCTAGAATAATCTTCATCAGGTACGCTGAGTCAAAAGATTGGAACGTTTAGAATAACCTTCATCAGGTACGCTGAGTCAAAAGATTGGAAAGTTTAGAATAACCTTCATCAATTACGCTCAAAGTCAAAAGATTGGAAAGTCTAGAATAACCTTCATCAGGTACGCTGAGTCAAAAGATTGGAAAGTTTAGAATAACCTTCATCAGGTACGCTGAGTCAAAAGATTGGAAAGTCTAGAATAACCTTCATCAGGTACGCTGAGTCAAAAGATTGGAAAGTTTAGAATAACCTTCATCAGGTACGCTGAGTCAAAAGATTGGAAAGTCTAGAATAACCTTCATCAGGTACGCTGAGTCAAAAGATTGGAAAGTCTAGAATAACCTTCATCAGGTACGCCGAGTCAAAAGATTTGAAAGTTTAGAATAACCTTCATCAGGTACGCTGAGTCAAAAGATTGGAAAGTCTAGAATAACCTTCATCAGGTACGCTGAGTCAAAAGATTGGAAAGTCTAGAATAACCTTCATCAGGTACGCCGAGTCAAAAGATTGGAAAGTCTAGAATAACCTTCATCAGGTACGCTGAGTCAAAAGATTGGAAAGTCTAGAATAATCTTCATCAGGTACGCTGAGTCAAAAGATTGGAACGTTTAGAATAACCTTCATCAGGTACGCTGAGCCAAAAGATTGGAAAGTCCAGAATAACCTTCATCAGTTACGCTGAGTCAAAAGATTGGAAAGTCTAGAATAACCTTCATCAGGTATGCTGAGTTAAAAGATTGGAAAGTCTAGAATAACCTTCATCAGGTACGCTGAGTCAAAAGATTGGAAAGTCTAGAATAACCTTCATCAGGTACGCTGAGTCAAAAGATTGGAAAGTCTATAATAACCTTCATCAGGTATGCTGAGTCAAAAGATTGGAAAGTCTAGAATAACCTTCATCAGGTACGCTGAGTCAAAAGATTGGAAAGTCTAGAATAACCTTCATCAGGTACGCTGATGAGTCAAAAGATTGGAATAACCTTCATCAGGTACGCTGAGTCAAAAGATTGGAAAGTCTAGAATAACCTTCATCAGGTACGCTGAGTCAAAAGATTGGAAAGTCTAGAATAATCTTCATCAGGTACGCTGAGTCAAAAGATTGGAACGTTTAGAATAACCTTCATCAGGTACGCTGAGTCAAAAGATTGGAAAGTTTAGAATAACCTTCATCAATTACGCTCAAAGTCAAAAGATTGGAAAGTCTAGAATAACCTTCATCAGGTACGCTGAGTCAAAAGATTGGAAAGTTTAGAATAACCTTCATCAGGTACGCTGAGTCAAAAGATTGGAAAGTCTAGAATAACCTTCATCAGGTACGCTGAGTCAAAAGATTGGAAAGTTTAGAATAACCTTCATCAGGTACGCTGAGTCAAAAGATTGGAAAGTCTAGAATAACCTTCATCAGGTACGCTGAGTCAAAAGATTGGAAAGTCTAGAATAACCTTCATCAGGTACGCCGAGTCAAAAGATTTGAAAGTTTAGAATAACCTTCATCAGGTACGCTGAGTCAAAAGATTGGAAAGTCTAGAATAACCTTCATCAGGTACGCTGAGTCAAAAGATTGGAAAGTCTGGGAATAATCTTCATCAGGTACGCTGAGTCAAAAGATTGGAAAGTCTAGAATAACCTTCATCAGGTACGCTGAGTCAAAAGATTGGAAAGTCTAGAATAACCTTCATTAGGTACGCTGAGTCAAAAGATTGGAAAGTCTAGAATAACCTTCATCAGGTACGCTGATGAGTCAAAAGATTAGAATAACCTTCATCAGGTACGCTGAGTCAAAAGATTGGAAAGTCTAGAATAACCTTCATCAGGTACGCTGAGTCAAAAGATTGGAAAGTCTAGAATAATCTTCATCAGGTACGCTGAGTCAAAAGATTGGAACGTTTAGAATAACCTTCATCAGGTACGCTGAGTCAAAAGATTGGAAAGTTTAGAATAACCTTCATCAATTACGCTCAAAGTCAAAAGATTGGAAAGTCTAGAATAACCTTCATCAGGTACGCTGAGTCAAAAGATTGGAAAGTTTAGAATAACCTTCATCAGGTACGCTGAGTCAAAAGATTGGAAAGTCTAGAATAACCTTCATCAGGTACGCTGAGTCAAAAGATTGGAAAGTTTAGAATAACCTTCATCAGGTACGCTGAGTCAAAAGATTGGAAAGTCTAGAATAACCTTCATCAGGTACGCTGAGTCAAAAGATTGGAAAGTCTAGAATAACCTTCATCAGGTACGCCGAGTCAAAAGATTTGAAAGTTTAGAATAACCTTCATCAGGTACGCTGAGTCAAAAGATTGGAAAGTCTAGAATAACCTTCATCAGGTACGCTGAGTCAAAAGATTGGAAAGTCTGGGAATAATCTTCATCAGGTACGCTGAGTCAAAATATTGGAAAGTCTAGGATAACCTTCATCAGGTACGCCGAGTCAAAAGATTGGAAAGTCTAGAATAACCTTCATCAGGTACGCTAAGTCAAGAGATGGGAAAGTCTAGAATAACCTTCATCAGGTACGCTGAGTCAAAAGATTGGAAAGTCTAGAATAACCTTCATCAGGTACGCTGAGTCAAAAGATTGGAAAGTCTAGAATAACATTCATCAGGGACGCTGAGTCAAAAGATTGGAAAGTCTAGAATAACCTTCATCAGGTACGCTGAGTCAAAAGATTGGAAAGTCTAGAATAATCTTCATCAGGTACGCTGAGTCAAAAGATTGGAAAGTTTAGAATAACCTTCATCAGGTACGCTGAGTCAAAAGATTGGAAAGTCTAGAATAATCTTCATCAGGTACGCTGAGTCAAAAGATTGGAAAGTCTAGAATAACCTTCATCAGGTATGCTGAGTCAAAAGATTGGAAAGTCTAGAATAATCTTCATCAGGTACGCTGAGTCAAAAGATTGGAAAGTCTAGAATAACCTTCATCAGGTACGCTGAGTCAAAAGATTGGAAAGTCTATAATAACCTTCATCAGGTACGCTGAGTCAAAAGATTGGAAAGTCTAGAATAACCTTCATCAGGTACGCTGAGTCAAAAGATTGGAAAGTCTAGAATAACCTTCATCAGGTACGATGAGTCAAAAGATTGGAAAGTCTAGAATAACCTTCATCAGGTACGCTGAGTCAAAAGATTGGAAAGTTTAGAATAACCTTCATCAGGTACGCTGAGTCAAAAGATTGGAAAGTCAAGAATAACCTTCATCAGGTACGCTGAGTCAAAAGATTGGAAAGTCTAGAATAACCTTCATCGGGTACGCTGAGTCAAAAGATTAGAATAACCTTCATCAGGTACGCTGAGTCAAAAGATTGGAAAGTCTAGAATAACCTTCATCAGGTACGCTGATTCAAAAGATTGGAAAGTCTGGAATAACCTTCATCAGGTACGCTGAGTCAAAATATTGGAAAGTCTAGAATAAGCTTCATCAGGTACGCCGAGTCAAAAGATTGGAAAGTCTAGAATAACCTTCATCGGGTACGCTGAGTCAAAAGATTAGAATAACCTTCATCAGGTACGCTGAGTCAATAGATTGGAAAGTCTAGAATAACCTTCATCAGGTACGCTGATTCAAAAGATTGGAAAGTCTGGAATAACCTTCATCAGGTACGCTGAGTCAAAATATTGGAAAGTTTAGAATAACCTTCATCAGGTACGCTGAGTCAAATGATTGGAAAGTCTAGAATAACCTTCATCAGGTACGCTGAGTCAAAAGATTGGAATGTCTAGAATAACCTTCATCAGGTACGCTAAGTCAAAAGATGGGAAAGTCTAGAATAACCTTCATCAGGTACGCTGAGTCAAAAGATTGGAAAGTCTAGAATAACCTTCATCAGGTACGCTGAGTCAAAAGATTGGAAAGTCTAGAATAACCTTCATCAGGTACGCTGAGTCAAAAGATTGGAAAGTCTAGAATAACCTTCATCAGGTACGCTGAGTCAAAAGATTGGAAAGTCTAGAATAACCTTCATCAGGTACTCTGAGTCAAAAGATTGGAAAGTTTAGAATAACCTTCATCAAGTACGCTCAAAGTCAAACGATTGGAAAGTCTAGAATAACCTTCATCAGGTACGCTGAGTCAAAAGATTGGAAAGTTTAGAATAACCTTCATCAGGTACGCTGAGTCAAAAGATTGGAAAGTCTAGAATAACCTTCATCAGGTACGCTGAGTCAAAAGATTGGAAAGTCTAGAATAACCTTCATCAGGTACGCTGAGTCAAAAGATTGGAAAGTCTATAATAACCTTCATCAGGTATGCTGAGTCAAAAGATTGGAAAGTCTAGAATAACCTTCATCAGGTACGCTGAGTCAAAAGATTGGAAAGTCTAGAATAACCTTCATCAGGTACGCTGATGAGTCAAAAGATTGGAATAACCTTCATCAGGTACGCTGAGTCAAAAGATTGGAAAGTCTAGAATAACCTTCATCAGGTACGCTGAGTCAAAAGATTGGAAAGTCTAGAATAATCTTCATCAGGTACGCTGAGTCAAAAGATTGGAACGTTTAGAATAACCTTCATCAGGTACGCCAAGTCAAAAGATTGGAAAGTTTAGAATAACCTTCATCAATTACGCTCAAAGTCAAAAGATTGGAAAGTCTAGAATAACCTTCATCAGGTACGCTGAGTCAAAAGATTGGAAAGTTTAGAATAACCTTCATCAGGTACGCTGAGTCAAAAGATTGGAAAGTCTAGAATAACCTTCATCAGGTACGCTGAGTCAAAAGATTGGAAAGTTTAGAATAACCTTCATCAGGTACGCTGAGTCAAAAGATTGGAAAGTCTAGAATAACCTTCATCAGGTACGCTGAGTCAAAAGATTGGAAAGTCTAGAATAACCTTCATCAGGTACGCCGAGTCAAAAGATTTGAAAGTTTAGAATAACCTTCATCAGGTACGCTGAGTCAAAAGATTGGAAAGTCTAGAATAACCTTCATCAGGTACGCTGAGTCAAAAGATTGGAAAGTCTAGAATAACCTTCATCAGGTACGCCGAGTCAAAAGATTGGAAAGTCTAGAATAACCTTCATCAGGTACGCTGAGTCAAAAGATTGGAAAGTCTAGAATAATCTTCATCAGGTACGCTGAGTCAAAAGATTGGAACGTTTAGAATAACCTTCATCAGGTACGCTGAGCCAAAAGATTGGAAAGTCCAGAATAACCTTCATCAGTTACGCTGAGTCAAAAGATTGGAAAGTCTAGAATAACCTTCATCAGGTATGCTGAGTTAAAAGATTGGAAAGTCTAGAATAACCTTCATCAGGTACGCTGAGTCAAAAGATTGGAAAGTCTAGAATAACCTTCATCAGGTACGCTGAGTCAAAAGATTGGAAAGTCTATAATAACCTTCATCAGGTATGCTGAGTCAAAAGATTGGAAAGTCTAGAATAACCTTCATCAGGTACGCTGAGTCAAAAGATTGGAAAGTCTAGAATAACCTTCATCAGGTACGCTGATGAGTCAAAAGATTGGAATAACCTTCATCAGGTACGCTGAGTCAAAAGATTGGAAAGTCTAGAATAACCTTCATCAGGTACGCTGAGTCAAAAGATTGGAAAGTCTAGAATAATCTTCATCAGGTACGCTGAGTCAAAAGATTGGAACGTTTAGAATAACCTTCATCAGGTACGCTGAGTCAAAAGATTGGAAAGTTTAGAATAACCTTCATCAATTACGCTCAAAGTCAAAAGATTGGAAAGTCTAGAATAACCTTCATCAGGTACGCTGAGTCAAAAGATTGGAAAGTTTAGAATAACCTTCATCAGGTACGCTGAGTCAAAAGATTGGAAAGTCTAGAATAACCTTCATCAGGTACGCTGAGTCAAAAGATTGGAAAGTTTAGAATAACCTTCATCAGGTACGCTGAGTCAAAAGATTGGAAAGTCTAGAATAACCTTCATCAGGTACGCTGAGTCAAAAGATTGGAAAGTCTAGAATAACCTTCATCAGGTACGCCGAGTCAAAAGATTTGAAAGTTTAGAATAACCTTCATCAGGTACGCTGAGTCAAAAGATTGGAAAGTCTAGAATAACCTTCATCAGGTACGCTGAGTCAAAAGATTGGAAAGTCTGGGAATAATCTTCATCAGGTACGCTGAGTCAAAAGATTGGAAAGTCTAGAATAACCTTCATCAGGTACGCTGAGTCAAAAGATTGGAAAGTCTAGAATAACCTTCATCAGGTACGCTGAGTCAAAAGATTGGAAAGTCTAGAATAACCTTCATCAGGTACGCTGATGAGTCAAAAGATTAGAATAACCTTCATCAGGTACGCTGAGTCAAAAGATTGGAAAGTCTAGAATAACCTTCATCAGGTACGCTGAGTCAAAAGATTGGAAAGTCTAGAATAATCTTCATCAGGTACGCTGAGTCAAAAGATTGGAACGTTTAGAATAACCTTCATCAGGTACGCTGAGTCAAAAGATTGGAAAGTTTAGAATAACCTTCATCAATTACGCTCAAAGTCAAAAGATTGGAAAGTCTAGAATAACCTTCATCAGGTACGCTGAGTCAAAAGATTGGAAAGTTTAGAATAACCTTCATCAGGTACGCTGAGTCAAAAGATTGGAAAGTCTAGAATAACCTTCATCAGGTACGCTGAGTCAAAAGATTGGAAAGTTTAGAATAACCTTCATCAGGTACGCTGAGTCAAAAGATTGGAAAGTCTAGAATAACCTTCATCAGGTACGCTGAGTCAAAAGATTGGAAAGTCTAGAATAACCTTCATCAGGTACGCTGAGTCAAAAGATTGGAAAGTCTGGGAATAATCTTCATCAGGTACGCTGAGTCAAAATATTGGAAAGTCTAGGATAACCTTCATCAGGTACGCCGAGTCAAAAGATTGGAAAGTCTAGAATAACCTTCATCAGGTACGCTAAGTCAAAAGATTGGAAAGTCTAGAATAACCTTCATCAGGTACGCTGAGTCAAAAGATTGGAAAGTCTAGAATAACCTTCATCAGGTACGCTGAGTCAAAAGATTGGAAAGTCTAGAATAACCTTCATCAGGTACGCTGATGAGTCAAAAGATTAGAATAACCTTCATCAGGTACGCTGAGTCAAAAGATTGGAAAGTCTAGAATAACCTTCATCAGGTACGCTGAGTCAAAAGATTGGAAAGTCTATAATAACCTTCATCAGGTATGCTGAGTCAAAAGATTGGAAAGTCTAGAATAACCTTCATCAGGTACGCTGAGTCAAAAGATTGGAAAGTCTAGAATAACCTTCATCAGGTACGCTGATGAGTCAAAAGATTGGAATAACCTTCATCAGGTACGCTGAGTCAAAAGATTGGAAAGTCTAGAATAACCTTCATCAGGTACGCTGAGTCAAAAGATTGGAAAGTCTAGAATAATCTTCATCAGGTACGCTGAGTCAAAAGATTGGAACGTTTAGAATAACCTTCATCAGGTACGCTGAGTCAAAAGATTGGAAAGTTTAGAATAACCTTCATCAATTACGCTCAAAGTCAAAAGATTGGAAAGTCTATAATAACCTTCATCAGGTATGCTGAGTCAAAAGATTGGAAAGTCTAGAATAACCTTCATCAGGTACGCTGAGTCAAAAGATTGGAAAGTCTAGAATAACCTTCATCAGGTACGCTGATGAGTCAAAAGATTGGAATAACCTTCATCAGGTACGCTGAGTCAAAAGATTGGAAAGTCTAGAATAACCTTCATCAGGTACGCTGAGTCAAAAGATTGGAAAGTCTAGAATAATCTTCATCAGGTACGCTGAGTCAAAAGATTGGAACGTTTAGAATAACCTTCATCAGGTACGCTGAGTCAAAAGATTGGAAAGTTTAGAATAACCTTCATCAATTACGCTCAAAGTCAAAAGATTGGAAAGTCTAGAATAACCTTCATCAGGTACGCTGAGTCAAAAGATTGGAAAGTTTAGAATAACCTTCATCAGGTACGCTGAGTCAAAAGATTGGAAAGTCTAGAATAACCTTCATCAGGTACGCTGAGTCAAAAGATTGGAAAGTTTAGAATAACCTTCATCAGGTACGCTGAGTCAAAAGATTGGAAAGTCTAGAATAACCTTCATCAGGTACGCTGAGTCAAAAGATTGGAAAGTCTAGAATAACCTTCATCAGGTACGCCGAGTCAAAAGATTTGAAAGTTTAGAATAACCTTCATCAGGTACGCTGAGTCAAAAGATTGGAAAGTCTAGAATAACCTTCATCAGGTACGCTGAGTCAAAAGATTGGAAAGTCTGGGAATAATCTTCATCAGGTACGCTGAGTCAAAAGATTGGAAAGTCTAGAATAACCTTCATCAGGTACGCTGAGTCAAAAGATTGGAAAGTCTAGAATAACCTTCATCAGGTACGCTGAGTCAAAAGATTGGAAAGTCTAGAATAACCTTCATCAGGTACGCTGATGAGTCAAAAGATTAGAATAACCTTCATCAGGTACGCTGAGTCAAAAGATTGGAAAGTCTAGAATAACCTTCATCAGGTACGCTGAGTCAAAAGATTGGAAAGTCTATAATAACCTTCATCAGGTATGCTGAGTCAAAAGATTGGAAAGTCTAGAATAACCTTCATCAGGTACGCTGAGTCAAAAGATTGGAAAGTCTAGAATAACCTTCATCAGGTACGCTGATGAGTCAAAAGATTGGAATAACCTTCATCAGGTACGCTGAGTCAAAAGATTGGAAAGTCTAGAATAACCTTCATCAGGTACGCTGAGTCAAAAGATTGGAAAGTCTAGAATAATCTTCATCAGGTACGCTGAGTCAAAAGATTGGAACGTTTAGAATAACCTTCATCAGGTACGCTGAGTCAAAAGATTGGAAAGTTTAGAATAACCTTCATCAATTACGCTCAAAGTCAAAAGATTGGAAAGTCTAGAATAACCTTCATCAGGTACGCTGAGTCAAAAGATTGGAAAGTTTAGAATAACCTTCATCAGGTACGCTGAGTCAAAAGATTGGAAAGTCTAGAATAACCTTCATCAGGTACGCTGAGTCAAAAGATTGGAAAGTTTAGAATAACCTTCATCAGGTACGCTGAGTCAAAAGATTGGAAAGTCTAGAATAACCTTCATCAGGTACGCTGAGTCAAAAGATTGGAAAGTCTAGAATAACCTTCATCAGGTACGCCGAGTCAAAAGATTTGAAAGTTTAGAATAACCTTCATCAGGTACGCTGAGTCAAAAGATTGGAAAGTCTAGAATAACCTTCATCAGGTACGCTGAGTCAAAAGATTGGAAAGTCTAGAATAACCTTCATCAGGTACGCCGAGTCAAAAGATTGGAAAGTCTAGAATAACCTTCATCAGGTACGCTGAGTCAAAAGATTGGAAAGTCTAGAATAATCTTCATCAGGTACGCTGAGTCAAAAGATTGGAACGTTTAGAATAACCTTCATCAGGTACGCTGAGCCAAAAGATTGGAAAGTCCAGAATAACCTTCATCAGTTACGCTGAGTCAAAAGATTGGAAAGTCTAGAATAACCTTCATCAGGTATGCTGAGTTAAAAGATTGGAAAGTCTAGAATAACCTTCATCAGGTACGCTGAGTCAAAAGATTGGAAAGTCTAGAATAACCTTCATCAGGTACGCTGAGTCAAAAGATTGGAAAGTCTATAATAACCTTCATCAGGTATGCTGAGTCAAAAGATTGGAAAGTCTAGAATAACCTTCATCAGGTACGCTGAGTCAAAAGATTGGAAAGTCTAGAATAACCTTCATCAGGTACGCTGATGAGTCAAAAGATTGGAATAACCTTCATCAGGTACGCTGAGTCAAAAGATTGGAAAGTCTAGAATAACCTTCATCAGGTACGCTGAGTCAAAAGATTGGAAAGTCTAGAATAATCTTCATCAGGTACGCTGAGTCAAAAGATTGGAACGTTTAGAATAACCTTCATCAGGTACGCTGAGTCAAAAGATTGGAAAGTTTAGAATAACCTTCATCAATTACGCTCAAAGTCAAAAGATTGGAAAGTCTAGAATAACCTTCATCAGGTACGCTGAGTCAAAAGATTGGAAAGTTTAGAATAACCTTCATCAGGTACGCTGAGTCAAAAGATTGGAAAGTCTAGAATAACCTTCATCAGGTACGCTGAGTCAAAAGATTGGAAAGTTTAGAATAACCTTCATCAGGTACGCTGAGTCAAAAGATTGGAAAGTCTAGAATAACCTTCATCAGGTACGCTGAGTCAAAAGATTGGAAAGTCTAGAATAACCTTCATCAGGTACGCCGAGTCAAAAGATTTGAAAGTTTAGAATAACCTTCATCAGGTACGCTGAGTCAAAAGATTGGAAAGTCTAGAATAACCTTCATCAGGTACGCTGAGTCAAAAGATTGGAAAGTCTGGGAATAATCTTCATCAGGTACGCTGAGTCAAAAGATTGGAAAGTCTAGAATAACCTTCATCAGGTACGCTGAGTCAAAAGATTGGAAAGTCTAGAATAACCTTCATTAGGTACGCTGAGTCAAAAGATTGGAAAGTCTAGAATAACCTTCATCAGGTACGCTGATGAGTCAAAAGATTAGAATAACCTTCATCAGGTACGCTGAGTCAAAAGATTGGAAAGTCTAGAATAACCTTCATCAGGTATGCTGAGTCAAAAGATTGGAAAGTCTAGAATAATCTTCATCAGGTACGCTAAGTCAAGAGATGGGAAAGTCTAGAATAACCTTCATCAGGTACGCTGAGTCAAAAGATTGGAAAGTCTAGAATAACCTTCATCAGGTACGCTGAGTCAAAAGATTGGAAAGTCTAGAATAACATTCATCAGGGACGCTGAGTCAAAAGATTGGAAAGTCTAGAATAACCTTCATCAGGTACGCTGAGTCAAAAGATTGGAAAGTCTAGAATAATCTTCATCAGGTACGCTGAGTCAAAAGATTGGAAAGTTTAGAATAACCTTCATCAGGTACGCGGAGTCAAAAGATTGGAAAGTCTAGAATAACCTTCATCAGGTACGCTGAGTCAAAAGATTGGAAAGTCTAGAATAACATTCATCAGGGACGCTGAGTCAAAAGATTGGAAAGTCTAGAATAACCTTCATCAGGTACGCTGAGTCAAAAGATTGGAAAGTCTAGAATAATCTTCATCAGGTACGCTGAGTCAAAAGATTGGAAAGTTTAGAATAACCTTCATCAGGTACGCTGAGTCAAAAGATTGGAAAGTCTAGAATAATCTTCATCAGGTACGCTGAGTCAAAAGATTGGAAAGTCTAGAATAACCTTCATCAGGTATGCTGAGTCAAAAGATTGGAAAGTCTAGAATAACCTTCATCAGGTACGCTGAGTCAAAAGATTGGAAAGTCTAGAATAACCTTCATCAGGTACGCTGAGTCAAAAGATTGGAAAGTCAAGAATAACCTTCATCAGGTACGCTGAGTCAAAAGATTGGAAAGTCTAGAATAACCTTCATCGGGTACGCTGAGTCAAAAGATTAGAATAACCTTCATCAGGTACGCTGAGTCAAAAGATTGGAAAGTCTAGAATAACCTTCATCAGGTACGCTGATTCAAAAGATTGGAAAGTCTGGAATAACCTTCATCAGGTACGCTGAGTCAAAATATTGGAAAGTCTAGGATAACCTTCATCAGGTACGCCGAGTCAAAAGATTGGAAAGTCTAGAATAACCTTCATCAGGTACGCTAAGTCAAGAGATGGGAAAGTCTAGAATAACCTTCATCAGGTACGCTGAGTCAAAAGATTGGAAAGTCTAGAATAACCTTCATCAGGTACGCTGAGTCAAAAGATTGGAAAGTCTAGAATAACATTCATCAGGGACGCTGAGTCAAAAGATTGGAAAGTCTAGAATAACCTTCATCAGGTACGCTGAGTCAAAAGATTGGAAAGTCTAGAATAATCTTCATCAGGTACGCTGAGTCAAAAGATTGGAAAGTTTAGAATAACCTTCATCAGGTACGCGGAGTCAAAAGATTGGAAAGTCTAGAATAATCTTCATCAGGTACGCTGAGTCAAAAGATTGGAAAGTCTAGAATAACCTTCATCAGGTATGCTGAGTCAAAAGATTGGAAAGTCTAGAATAATCTTCATCAGGTACGCTGAGTCAAAAGATTGGAAAGTCTAGAATAACCTTCATCAGGTACGCTGAGTCAAAAGATTGGAAAGTCTATAATAACCTTCATCAGGTACGCTGAGTCAAAAGATTGGAAAGTCTAGAATAACCTTCATCAGGTACGCTGAGTCAAAAGATTGGAAAGTCTAGAATAACCTTCATCAGGTACGATGAGTCAAAAGATTGGAAAGTCTAGAATAACCTTCATCAGGTACGCTGAGTCAAAAGATTGGAAAGTTTAGAATAACCTTCATCAGGTACGCTGAGTCAAAAGATTGGAAAGTCAAGAATAACCTTCATCAGGTACGCTGAGTCAAAAGATTGGAAAGTCTAGAATAACCTTCATCGGGTACGCTGAGTCAAAAGATTAGAATAACCTTCATCAGGTACGCTGAGTCAAAAGATTGGAAAGTCTAGAATAACCTTCATCAGGTACGCTGATTCAAAAGATTGGAAAGTCTGGAATAACCTTCATCAGGTACGCTGAGTCAAAATATTGGAAAGTCTAGAATAAGCTTCATCAGGTACGCCGAGTCAAAAGATTGGAAAGTCTAGAATAACCTTCATCGGGTACGCTGAGTCAAAAGATTAGAATAACCTTCATCAGGTACGCTGAGTCAATAGATTGGAAAGTCTAGAATAACCTTCATCAGGTACGCTGATTCAAAAGATTGGAAAGTCTGGAATAACCTTCATCAGGTACGCTGAGTCAAAATATTGGAAAGTTTAGAATAACCTTCATCAGGTACGCTGAGTCAAATGATTGGAAAGTCTAGAATAACCTTCATCAGGTACGCTGAGTCAAAAGATTGGAATGTCTAGAATAACCTTCATCAGGTACGCTAAGTCAAAAGATGGGAAAGTCTAGAATAACCTTCATCAGGTACGCTGAGTCAAAAGATTGGAAAGTCTAGAATAACCTTCATCAGGTACGCTGAGTCAAAAGATTGGAAAGTCTAGAATAACCTTCATCAGGTACGCTGAGTCAAAAGATTGGAAAGTTTAGAATAACCTTCATCAAGTACGCTCAAAGTCAAACGATTGGAAAGTCTAGAATAACCTTCATCAGGTACGCTGAGTCAAAAGATTGGAAAGTCTAGAATAACCTTCATCAGGTACGCTGAGTCAAAAGATTGGAAAGTCTAGAATAACCTTCATCAGGTACGCTGAGTCAAAAGATTGGAAAGTTTAGAATAACCTTCATCAAGTACGCTCAAAGTCAAACGATTGGAAAGTCTAGAATAACCTTCATCAGGTACGCTGAGTCAAAAGATTGGAAAGTTTAGAATAACCTTCATCAGGTACGCTGAGTCAAAAGATTGGAAAGTCTAGAATAACCTTCATCAGGTACGCTGAGTCAAAAGATTGGAAAGTCTAGAATAACCTTCATCAGGTACGCCGAGTCAAAAGATTTGAAAGTTTAGAATAACCTTCATCAGGTACGCTGAGTCAAAAGATTGGAAAGTCTAGAATAACCTTCATCAGGTACGCTGAGTCAAAAGATTGGAAAGTCTGGGAATAATCTTCATCAGGTACGCTGAGTCAAAAGATTGGAAAGTCTAGAATAACCTTCATCAGGTACGCTGAGTCAAAAGATTGGAAAGTCTAGAATAACCTTCATCAGGTACGCTGAGTCAAAAGATTGGAAAGTCTAGAATAACCTTCATCAGGTACGCTGATGAGTCAAAAGATTAGAATAACCTTCATCAGGTACGCTGAGTCAAAAGATTGGAAAGTCTAGAATAACCTTCATCAGGTACGCTGAGTCAAAAGATTGGAAAGTCTAGAATAATCTTCATCAGGTACGCTGAGTCAAAAGATTGGAACGTTTAGAATAACCTTCATCAGGTACGCTGAGTCAAAAGATTGGAAAGTTTAGAATAACCTTCATCAATTTCGCTCAAAGTCAAAAGATTGGAAAGTCTAGAATAACCTTCATCAGGT
Organism: Bathymodiolus brooksi; assembly: GCA_963680875.1. NCBI lineage: Eukaryota > Metazoa > Mollusca > Bivalvia > Mytilida > Modiolidae > Bathymodiolus > Bathymodiolus brooksi. Next base: position 46,327,137 of record OY804588.1, read on the forward strand.
ACGCTGAGTCAAAAGATTGGAAAGTTTAGAATAACCTTCATCAGGTACGCTGAGTCAAAAGATTGGAAAGTCTAGAATAACCTTCATCAGGTACGCTGAGTCAAAAGATTGGAAAGTTTAGAATAACCTTCATCAGGTACGCTGAGTCAAAAGATTGGAAAGTCTAGAATAACCTTCATCAGGTACGCTGAGTCAAAAGATTGGAAAGTCTAGAATAACCTTCATCAGGTACGCCGAGTCAAAAGATTTGAAAGTTTAGAATAACCTTCATCAGGTACGCTGAGTCAAAAGATTGGAAAGTCTAGAATAACCTTCATCAGGTACGCTGAGTCAAAAGATTGGAAAGTCTGGGAATAATCTTCATCAGGTACGCTGAGTCAAAATATTGGAAAGTCTAGGATAACCTTCATCAGGTACGCCGAGTCAAAAGATTGGAAAGTCTAGAATAACCTTCATCAGGTACGCTAAGTCAAGAGATGGGAAAGTCTAGAATAACCTTCATCAGGTACGCTGAGTCAAAAGATTGGAAAGTCTAGAATAACATTCATCAGGGACGCTGAGTCAAAAGATTGGAAAGTCTAGAATAACCTTCATCAGGTACGCTGAGTCAAAAGATTGGAAAGTCTAGAATAATCTTCATCAGGTACGCTGAGTCAAAAGATTGGAAAGTTTAGAATAACCTTCATCAGGTACGCTGAGTCAAAAGATTGGAAAGTCTAGAATAATCTTCATCAGGTACGCTGAGTCAAAAGATTGGAAAGTCTAGAATAACCTTCATCAGGTATGCTGAGTCAAAAGATTGGAAAGTCTAGAATAACCTTCATCAGGTACGCTGAGTCAAAAGATTGGAAAGTCTAGAATAACCTTCATCAGGTACGCTGAGTCAAAAGATTGGAAAGTCTAGAATAACCTTCATCAGGTACGCTGAGTCAAAAGATTGGAAAGTCTAGAATAACCTTCATCAGGTACGCTGAGTCAAAAGATTGGAAAGTCTAGAATAACCTTCATCAGGTACGATGAGTCAAAAGATTGGAAAGTCTAGAATAACCTTCATCAGGTACGCTGAGTCAAAAGATTGGAAAGTTTAGAATAACCTTCATCAGGTACGCTGAGTCAAAAGATTGGAAAGTCTAGAATAACCTTCATCAGGTACGCTGAGTCAAAAGATTGGAAAGTCTAGAATAACCTTCATCGGGTACGCTGAGTCAAAAGATTAGAATAACCTTCATCAGGTACGCTGAGTCAAAAGATTGGAAAGTCTAGAATAACCTTCATCAGGTACGCTGATTCAAAAGATTGGAAAGTCTGGAATAACCTTCATCAGGTACGCTGAGTCAAAATATTGGAAAGTCTAGAATAAGCTTCATCAGGTACGCCGAGTCAAAAGATTGGAAAGTCTAGAATAACCTTCATCGGGTACGCTGAGTCAAAAGATTAGAATAACCTTCATCAGGTACGCTGAGTCAAAAGATTGGAAAGTCTAGAATAACCTTCATCAGGTACGCTGATTCAAAAGATTGGAAAGTCTGGAATAACCTTCATCAGGTACGCTGAGTCAAAATATTGGAAAGTTTAGAATAACCTTCATCAGGTACGCTGAGTCAAAAGATTGGAAAGTCTAGAATAACCTTCATCAGGTACGCTGAGTCAAAAGATTGGAATGTCTAGAATAACCTTCATCAGGTACGCTAAGTCAAAAGATGGGAAAGTCTAGAATAACCTTCATCAGGTACGCTGAGTCAAAATATTGGAAAGTCTAGAATAACCTTCATCAGGTACGCTGAGTCAAAAGATTGGAAAGTCTAGAATAACCTTCATCAGGTACGCTGAGTCAAAAGATTGGAAAGTTTAGAATAACCTTCATCAAGTACGCTCAAAGTCAAACGATTGGAAAGTCTAGAATAACCTTCATCAGGTACGCTGAGTCAAAAGATTGGAAAGTCTAGAATAACCTTCATCAGGTACGCTGAGTCAAAAGATTGGAAAGTCTAGAATAACCTTCATCAGGTACGCTGAGTCAAAAGATTGGAAAGTTTAGAATAACCTTCATCAAGTACGCTCAAAGTCAAACGATTGGAAAGTCTAGAATAACCTTCATCAGGTACGCTGAGTCAAAAGATTGGAAAGTTTAGAATAACCTTCATCAGGTACGCTGAGTCAAAAGATTGGAAAGTCTAGAATAACCTTCATCAGGTACGCTGAGTCAAAAGATTGGAAAGTCTAGAATAACCTTTATCAGGTACGCCGAGTCAAAAGATTGGAAAGTCTAGAATAACCTTCATCAGGTACGCTGAGTCAAAAGATTGGAAAGTCTAGAATAACCTTCATCAGGTACGCTGAGTCAAAAGATTGGAACGTTTAGAATAACCTTCATCAGGTACGCTGAGTCAAAAGATTGGAAAGTCTAGAATAACCTTCATCAGTTACGCTGAGTCAAAAGATTGGAAAGTCTAGAATAACCTTCATCAGGTACGCTGAGTCAAAAGATTGGAAAGTCTAGAATAACCTTCATCAGGTACGCTGAGTCAAAAGATTGGAAAGTCTAGAATAACCTTCATCAGGTACGCTGAGTCAAAAGATTGGAAAGTCTAGAATAACCTTCATCAGGTACGCTGAGTCAAAAGATTGGAAAGTCTAGAATAACCTTCATCAGGTACGCTGAGGCAAAAGATTGGAAAGTCTATAATAACCTTCATCAGGTATGCCGAGTCAAAAGATTTGAAAGTTTAAAATAACCTTCATCAGGTACGCTGAGTCAAAAGATTGGAAAGTCTAGAATAACCTTCATCAGGTACGCTGAGTCAAAAGATTGGAAAGTCTAGAGTAACCTTCATCAGGTACGCTGAGTCAAAAGATTGGAATAACCTTCATCAGGTACGCTCAAAGTCAAAAGATTGGAAAGTCTAGAATAACCTTCATCAGGTACGCTGAGTCAAAAGATTGGAAAGTCTGGAATAATCTTCATCAGGTACGCCGAGTCAAAATATTGGAAAGTCTAGAATAACCTTCATCAGGTACGCCGAGTCAAAAGATTGGAAAGTCTAGAATAACCTTCATCAGGTACGCCGAGTCAAAAGATTGGAAAGTATAGGATAACCTTCATCAGGTACGCTGAGTCAAAAGATTGGAAAGTCTAGAATAACCTTCATCAGGTACGCTGAGTCAAAAGATTGGAAAGTCTAGAATAACCTTCATCAGGTACGCTGAGTCAAAAGATTGGAACGTTTAGAATAACCTTCATCAGGTACGCTGAGTCAAAAGATTGGAAAGTCAAGAATAACCTTCATCAGGTACGCTGAGTCAAAAGATTGGAAAGTCTAAAATAACCTTCATCGGGTACGCTGAGTCAAAAGATTGGAATAATCTTCATCAGGTACGCTGAGTCAAAAGATTGGAAAGTCTAGAATAACCTTCATCAGGTACGCTGATTCAAAAGATTGGAAAGTCTGGAATAACCTTCATCAGGTACGGTGAGTCAAAATATTGGAAAGTCTAGAATAACCTTCATCAGGTAAGCCGAATCAAAAGATTGGAAAGTCTAGAATAACCTTCATCAGGTACGCTGAGTCAAAAGATTGGAATGTCTAGAATAACCTTCATCAGGTACGCTAAGTCAAATGATGGGAAAGTCTAGAATAACCTTCATCAGGTACGCTGAGTCAAAAGATTGGAAAGTCTAGAATAACCTTCATCAGGTACGCTGAGTCAAAAGATTGGAAAGTCTAGAATAACCTTCATCAGGTACGCTGAGTCAAAAGATTGGAAAGTCTAGAATAACCTTCATCAGGTACGCTGAGTCAAAAGAATGGAAAGTCTAGAATAACCTTCATCAGGTACGCTGAGTCAAAAGATTGGAAAGTTTAGAATAACCTTCATCAATTACGCTCAAAGTCAAAAGATTGGAAAGTCTAGAATAACCTTCATCAGGTACGCTGAGTCAAAAGATTGGAAAGTTTAGAATAACCTTCATCAGGTACGCTGAGTCAAAAGATTGGAAAGTCTAGAATAACCTTCATCAGGTACGCTGAGTCAAAAGATTGGAAAGTTTAGAATAACCTTCATCAGGTACGCTGAGTCAAAAGATTGGAAAGTCTAGAATAACCTTCATCAGGTACGCTGAGTCAAAAGATTGGAAAGTCTAGAATAACCTTCATCAGGTACGCCGAGTCAAAAGATTTGAAAGTTTAGAATAACCTTCATCAGGTACGCTGAGTCAAAAGATTGGAAAGTCTAGAATAACCTTCATCAGGTACGCTGAGTCAAAAGATTGGAAAGTCTGGGAATAATCTTCATCAGGTACGCTGAGTCAAAAGATTGGAAAGTCTAGAATAACCTTCATCAGGTACGCTGAGTCAAAAGATTGGAAAGTCTAGAATAACCTTCATCGGGTACGTTGATGAGTCAAAAGATTGGAATAACCTTCATCAGGTACGCTGAGTCAAAAGATTGGAAAGTTTAGAATAACCTTCATCAGGTACGCTGAGTCAAAAGATTGGAAAGTCTGGAATAATCTTCATCAGGTACGCTGAGTCAAAAGATTGGAAAGTTTAGAATAACCTTCATCAATTACGCTCAAAGTCAAAAGATTGGAAAGTCTAGAATAACCTTCATCAGGTACGCTGAGTCAAAAGATTGGAAAGTTTAGAATAACCTTCATCAGGTACGCTGAGTCAAAAGATTGGAAAGTCTAGAATAACCTTCATCAGGTACGCTGAGTCAAAAGATTGGAAAGTTTAGAATAACCTTCATCAGGTACGCTGAGTCAAAAGATTGGAAAGTCTAGAATAACCTTCATCAGGTACGCTGAGTCAAAAGATTGGAAAGTCTAGAATAACCTTCATCAGGTACGCCGAGTCAAAAGATTTGAAAGTTTAGAATAACCTTCATCAGGTACGCTGAGTCAAAAGATTGGAAAGTCTAGAATAACCTTCATCAGGTACGCTGAGTCAAAAGATTGGAAAGTCTGGGAATAATCTTCATCAGGTACGCTGAGTCAAAAGATTGGAAAGTCTAGAATAACCTTCATCAGGTACGCTGAGTCAAAAGATTGGAAAGTCTAGAATAACCTTCATCGGGTACGTTGATGAGTCAAAAGATTGGAATAACCTTCATCAGGTACGCTGAGTCAAAAGATTGGAAAGTTTAGAATAACCTTCATCAGGTACGCTGAGTCAAAAGATTGGAAAGTCTGGAATAATCTTCATCAGGTACGCTGAGTCAAAATATTGGAAAGTTTAGAATAACCTTCATCAGGTACGCCAAGTCAAAAGATTAGAAAGTCTAGAATAACCTTCATCAGGTACGCCGAGTCAAAAGATTGGAAAGTCTAGAATAATCTTCATCAGGTACGCTGAGTCAAAAGATTGGAAAGTTTAGAATAACCTTCATCAGGTACGCTGAGTCAAAAGATTGGAAAGTCTAGAATAACCTTCATCAGTTACGCTGAGTCAAAAGATTGGAAAGTCTAGAATAACCTTCATCAGGTACGCTGAGTCAAAAGATTGGAAAGTCTAGAATAACCTTCATCAGGTACGCTGAGTCAAAAGATTGGAAAGTCTAGAATAACCTTCATCAGGTACGCTGAGTCAAAAGATTGGAAAGTCTAGAATAACCTTCATCAGGTACGCTGAGTCAAAAGATTGGAAAGTCTAGAATAACCTTCATCAGGTACGATGAGTCAAAAGATTGGAAAGTCTAGAATAACCTTCATCAGGTACGCTGAGTCAAAAGATTGGAAAGTCTAGAATAACCTTCATCAGGTACGCTGAGTCAAAAGATTGGAAAGTCTAGAATACCCTTCATCAGGTACGCTCAGTCAAAAGATTGGAAAGTCTAGAATAATCTTCATCAGGTACGCTGAGTCAAAAGATTGGAACGTTTAGAATAACCTTCATCAGGTACGCTGAGTCAAAAGATTGGAAAGTCTAGAATAACCTTCATCAGTTACGCTGAGTCAAAAGATTGGAAAGTCTAGAATAACCTTCATCAGGTACGCTGAGTCAAAAGATTGGAAAGTTTAGAATAATCTTCATCAGGTACGCTGATGAGTCAAAAGATTGGAATAACCTTCATCAGGTACGCTGAGTCAAAAGATTGGAAAGTCTAGAATAACCTTCATCAGGTACGCTGAGTCAAAAGATTGGAAAGTCTAGAATAACCTTCATCAGTTACGCTGAGTCAAAAGATTGGAAAGTCTAGAATAACCTTCATCAGGTACGCTGAGTCAAAAGATTGGAAAGTCTAGAATAACCTTCATCAGGTACGCTTAGTCAAAAGATTGGAAAGTCTAGAATAACCTTCATCAGGTACGCTGAGTCAAAAGATTGGAAAGTCTAGAATAACCTTCATCAGGTACGCCGAGTCAAAAGATTTGAAAGTTTAGAATAACCTTCATCAGGTACGCTAAGTCAAGAGATGGGTAAGTCTAGAATAACCTTCATCAGGTACGCTGAGTCAAAAGATTGGAAAGTCTATAATAACCTTCATCAGGTACGCTGAGTCAAAAGATTGGAAAGTCTAGAATAACCTTCATCAGGTACGCCCAGTCAAAAGATTTGAAAGTTTAGAATAACCTTCATCAGGTACGCTGAGTCAAAAGATTGGAAAGTCTAGAATAACCTTCATCAGGTACGCTGAGTCAAAAGATTGGAAAGTCTAGAATAACCTTCATCAAGTACACTGAGTCAAAAGATTGGAAAGTCTAGAATAACCTTCATCAGGTACACTGAGTCAAAAGATTGGAAAGTCTTGAATAACCTTCATCAGGTACGCTGAGTCAAAAGATTGGAAAGTCTTGAATAACCTTCATCAGGTACGCTGAGTCAAAAGATTGGAAAGTTTAGAATAACCTTCATCAGGTACGCTGAGTCAAAAGATTGGAAAGTCTAGAATAATCTTCATCAGGTACGCTGAGTCAAAATATTGGAAAGTTTAGAATAACCTTCATCAGGTACGCCAAGTCAAAAGATTAGAAAGTCTAGAATAACCTTCATCAGGTACGCCGAGTCAAAAGATTGGAAAGTCTAGAATAACCTTCATCAGGTACGCTGAGTCAAAACATTGGAAAGTCTAGAATAACCTTCATCAGGTACGCTGAGTCAAAAGATGGGAAAGTCTAGAATAATCTTCATCAGGTACGCTGAGTCAAAAGATTGGAAAGTTTAGAATAACCTTCATCAGGTACGCTGAGTCAAAAGATTGGAAAGTCTAGAATAACCTTCATCAGTTACGCTGAGTCAAAAGATTGGAAAGTCTAGAATAACCTTCATCAGGTACGCTGAGTCAAAAGATTGGAAAGTCTAGAATAACCTTCATCAGGTACGCTGAGTCAAAAGATTGGAAAGTCTAGGATAACCTTCATCAGGTACGCCGAGTCAAAAGATTGGAAAGTCTAGAATAACCTTCATCAGGTACGCTAAGTCAAGAGATGGGAAAGTCTAGAATAACCTTCATCAGGTACGCTGAGTCAAAAGATTGGAAAGTCTAGAATAACCTTCATCAGGTACGCTGAGTCAAAAGATTGGAAAGTCTAGAATAACATTCATCAGGTACGCTGAGTCAAAAGATTGGAAAGTCTAGAATAACCTTCATCAGGTACGCTGAGTCAAAAGATTGGAAAGTCTAGAATAATCTTCATCAGGTACGCTGAGTCAAAAGATTGGAAAGTTTAGAATAACCTTCATCAGGTACGCTGAGTCAAAAGATTGGAAAGTCTAGAATAATCTTCATCAGGTACGCTGAGTCAAAAGATTGGAAAGTCTAGAATAACCTTCATCAGGTATGCTGAGTCAAAAGATTGGAAAGTCTAGAATAACCTTCATCAGGTATGCTGAGTCAAAAGATTGGAAAGTCTAGAATAACCTTCATCAGGTACGCTGAGTCAAAAGATTGGAAAGTCTATAATAACCTTCATCAGGTACGCTGAGTCAAAAGATTGGAAAGTCTAGAATAACCTTCATCAGGTACGCTGAGTCAAAAGATTGGAAAGTCTAGAATAACCTTCATCAGGTACGATGAGTCAAAAGATTGGAAAGTCTAGAATAACCTTCATCAGGTACGCTGAGTCAAAAGATTGGAAAGTTTAGAATAACCTTCATCAGGTACGCTGAGTCAAAAGATTGGAAAGTCAAGAATAACCTTCATCAGGTACGCTGAGTCAAAAGATTGGAAAGTCTAGAATAACCTTCATCGGGTACGCTGAGTCAAAAGATTAGAATAACCTTCATCAGGTACGCTGAGTCAAAAGATTGGAAAGTCTAGAATAACCTTCATCAGGTACGCTGATTCAAAAGATTGGAAAGTCTGGAATAACCTTCATCAGGTACGCTGAGTCAAAATATTGGAAAGTCTAGAATAAGCTTCATCAGGTACGCCGAGTCAAAAGATTGGAAAGTCTAGAATAACCTTCATCAGGTACGCTGAGTCAAAAGATTGGAATGTCTAGAATAACCTTCATCAGGTACGCTAAGTCAAAAGATGGGAAAGTCTAGAATAACCTTCATCAGGTACGCTGAGTCAAAAGATTGGAAAGTCTAGAATAACCTTCATCAGGTACGCTGAGTCAAAAGATTGGAAAGTCTAGAATAACCTTCATCAGGTACGCTGAGTCAAAAGATTGGAAAGTCTAGAATAACCTTCATCGGGTACGCTGATGAGTCAAAAGATTGGAATAACCTTCATCAGGTACGCCGAGTCAAAAGATTGGAAAGTCTAGAATAACCTTCATCAGGTACGCTGAGTCAAAAGATTGGAAAGTTTAGAATAACCTTCATCAGGTACGCTGAGTCAAAAGATTGGAAAGTCTAGAATAACCTTCATCAGTTACGCTGAGTCAAAAGATTGGAAAGTCTAGAATAACCTTCATCAGGTACGCTGAGTCAAAAGATTGGAAAGTCTAGAATAACCTTCATCAGGTACGCTGAGTCAAAAGATTGGAAAGTCTAGAATAACCTTCATCAGGTACGCTGAGTCAAAAGATTGGAAAGTCTAGAATAACCTTCATCAGGTACGCTGAGTCAAAAGATTGGAAAGTCTAGAATAACCTTCATCAGGTACGATGAGTCAAAAGATTGGAAAGTCTAGAATAACCTTCATCAGGTACGCTGAGTCAAAAGATTGGAAAGTCTAGAATAACCTTCATCAGGTACGCTGAGTCAAAAGATTGGAAAGTCTAGAATACCCTTCATCAGGTACGCTCAGTCAAAAGATTGGAAAGTCTAGAATAATCTTCATCAGGTACGCTGAGTCAAAAGATTGGAACGTTTAGAATAACCTTCATCAGGTACGCTGAGTCAAAAGATTGGAAAGTCTAGAATAACCTTCATCAGTTACGCTGAGTCAAAAGATTGGAAAGTCTAGAATAACCTTCATCAGGTACGCTGAGTCAAAAGATTGGAAAGTTTAGAATAATCTTCATCAGGTACGCTGATGAGTCAAAAGATTGGAATAACCTTCATCAGGTACGCTGAGTCAAAAGATTGGAAAGTCTAGAATAACCTTCATCAGGTACGCTGAGTCAAAAGATTGGAAAGTCTAGAATAACCTTCATCAGTTACGCTGAGTCAAAAGATTGGAAAGTCTAGAATAACCTTCATCAGGTACGCTGAGTCAAAAGATTGGAAAGTCTAGAATAACCTTCATCAGGTACGCTTAGTCAAAAGATTGGAAAGTCTAGAATAACCTTCATCAGGTACGCTGAGTCAAAAGATTGGAAAGTCTAGAATAACCTTCATCAGGTACGCCGAGTCAAAAGATTTGAAAGTTTAGAATAACCTTCATCAGGTACGCTAAGTCAAGAGATGGGTAAGTCTAGAATAACCTTCATCAGGTACGCTGAGTCAAAAGATTGGAAAGTCTATAATAACCTTCATCAGGTACGCTGAGTCAAAAGATTGGAAAGTCTAGAATAACCTTCATCAGGTACGCCCAGTCAAAAGATTTGAAAGTTTAGAATAACCTTCATCAGGTACGCTGAGTCAAAAGATTGGAAAGTCTAGAATAACCTTCATCAGGTACGCTGAGTCAAAAGATTGGAAAGTCTAGAATAACCTTCATCAAGTACACTGAGTCAAAAGATTGGAAAGTCTAGAATAACCTTCATCAGGTACACTGAGTCAAAAGATTGGAAAGTCTTGAATAACCTTCATCAGGTACGCTGAGTCAAAAGATTGGAAAGTCTTGAATAACCTTCATCAGGTACGCTGAGTCAAAAGATTGGAAAGTTTAGAATAACCTTCATCAGGTACGCTGAGTCAAAAGATTGGAAAGTCTAGAATAATCTTCATCAGGTACGCTGAGTCAAAATATTGGAAAGTTTAGAATAACCTTCATCAGGTACGCCAAGTCAAAAGATTAGAAAGTCTAGAATAACCTTCATCAGGTACGCCGAGTCAAAAGATTGGAAAGTCTAGAATAACCTTCATCAGGTACGCTGAGTCAAAACATTGGAAAGTCTAGAATAACCTTCATCAGGTACGCTGAGTCAAAAGATGGGAAAGTCTAGAATAATCTTCATCAGGTACGCTGAGTCAAAAGATTGGAAAGTTTAGAATAACCTTCATCAGGTACGCTGAGTCAAAAGATTGGAAAGTCTAGAATAACCTTCATCAGTTACGCTGAGTCAAAAGATTGGAAAGTCTAGAATAACCTTCATCAGGTACGCTGAGTCAAAAGATTGGAAAGTCTAGAATAACCTTCATCAGGTACGCTGAGTCAAAAGATTGGAAAGTCTAGGATAACCTTCATCAGGTACGCCGAGTCAAAAGATTGGAAAGTCTAGAATAACCTTCATCAGGTACGCTAAGTCAAGAGATGGGAAAGTCTAGAATAACCTTCATCAGGTACGCTGAGTCAAAAGATTGGAAAGTCTAGAATAACCTTCATCAGGTACGCTGAGTCAAAAGATTGGAAAGTCTAGAATAACATTCATCAGGTACGCTGAGTCAAAAGATTGGAAAGTCTAGAATAACCTTCATCAGGTACGCTGAGTCAAAAGATTGGAAAGTCTAGAATAATCTTCATCAGGTACGCTGAGTCAAAAGATTGGAAAGTTTAGAATAACCTTCATCAGGTACGCTGAGTCAAAAGATTGGAAAGTCTAGAATAATCTTCATCAGGTACGCTGAGTCAAAAGATTGGAAAGTCTAGAATAACCTTCATCAGGTATGCTGAGTCAAAAGATTGGAAAGTCTAGAATAACCTTCATCAGGTATGCTGAGTCAAAAGATTGGAAAGTCTAGAATAACCTTCATCAGGTACGCTGAGTCAAAAGATTGGAAAGTCTATAATAACCTTCATCAGGTACGCTGAGTCAAAAGATTGGAAAGTCTAGAATAACCTTCATCAGGTACGCTGAGTCAAAAGATTGGAAAGTCTAGAATAACCTTCATCAGGTACGATGAGTCAAAAGATTGGAAAGTCTAGAATAACCTTCATCAGGTACGCTGAGTCAAAAGATTGGAAAGTTTAGAATAACCTTCATCAGGTACGCTGAGTCAAAAGATTGGAAAGTCAAGAATAACCTTCATCAGGTACGCTGAGTCAAAAGATTGGAAAGTCTAGAATAACCTTCATCAGGTACGATGAGTCAAAAGATTGGAAAGTCTAGAATAACCTTCATCAGGTACGCTGAGTCAAAAGATTGGAAAGTTTAGAATAACCTTCATCAGGTACGCTGAGTCAAAAGATTGGAAAGTCAAGAATAACCTTCATCAGGTACGCTGAGTCAAAAGATTGGAAAGTCTAGAATAATCTTCATCAGGTACGCTGAGTCAAAATATTGGAAAGTTTAGAATAACCTTCATCAGGTACGCCAAGTCAAAAGATTAGAAAGTCTAGAATAACCTTCATCAGGTACGCCGAGTCAAAAGATTGGAAAGTCTAGAATAACCTTCATCAGGTACGCTGAGTCAAAACATTGGAAAGTCTAGAATAACCTTCATCAGGTACGCTGAGTCAAAAGATGGGAAAGTCTAGAATAATCTTCATCAGGTACGCTGAGTCAAAAGATTGGAAAGTTTAGAATAACCTTCATCAGGTACGCTGAGTCAAAAGATTGGAAAGTCTAGAATAACCTTCATCAGTTACGCTGAGTCAAAAGATTGGAAAGTCTAGAATAACCTTCATCAGGTACGCTGAGTCAAAAGATTGGAAAGTCTAGAATAACCTTCATCAGGTACGCTGAGTCAAAAGATTGGAAAGTCTAGGATAACCTTCATCAGGTACGCCGAGTCAAAAGATTGGAAAGTCTAGAATAACCTTCATCAGGTACGCTAAGTCAAGAGATGGGAAAGTCTAGAATAACCTTCATCAGGTACGCTGAGTCAAAAGATTGGAAAGTCTAGAATAACCTTCATCAGGTACGCTGAGTCAAAAGATTGGAAAGTCTAGAATAACATTCATCAGGTACGCTGAGTCAAAAGATTGGAAAGTCTAGAATAACCTTCATCAGGTACGCTGAGTCAAAAGATTGGAAAGTCTAGAATAATCTTCATCAGGTACGCTGAGTCAAAAGATTGGAAAGTTTAGAATAACCTTCATCAGGTACGCTGAGTCAAAAGATTGGAAAGTCTAGAATAATCTTCATCAGGTACGCTGAGTCAAAAGATTGGAAAGTCTAGAATAACCTTCATCAGGTATGCTGAGTCAAAAGATTGGAAAGTCTAGAATAACCTTCATCAGGTATGCTGAGTCAAAAGATTGGAAAGTCTAGAATAACCTTCATCAGGTACGCTGAGTCAAAAGATTGGAAAGTCTATAATAACCTTCATCAGGTACGCTGAGTCAAAAGATTGGAAAGTCTAGAATAACCTTCATCAGGTACGCTGAGTCAAAAGATTGGAAAGTCTAGAATAACCTTCATCAGGTACGATGAGTCAAAAGATTGGAAAGTCTAGAATAACCTTCATCAGGTACGCTGAGTCAAAAGATTGGAAAGTTTAGAATAACCTTCATCAGGTACGCTGAGTCAAAAGATTGGAAAGTCAAGAATAACCTTCATCAGGTACGCTGAGTCAAAAGATTGGAAAGTCTAGAATAACCTTCATCGGGTACGCTGAGTCAAAAGATTAGAATAACCTTCATCAGGTACGCTGAGTCAAAAGATTGGAAAGTCTAGAATAACCTTCATCAGGTACGCTGATTCAAAAGATTGGAAAGTCTGGAATAACCTTCATCAGGTACGCTGAGTCAAAATATTGGAAAGTCTAGAATAAGCTTCATCAGGTACGCCGAGTCAAAAGATTGGAAAGTCTAGAATAACCTTCATCAGGTACGCTGAGTCAAAAGATTGGAATGTCTAGAATAACCTTCATCAGGTACGCTAAGTCAAAAGATGGGAAAGTCTAGAATAACCTTCATCAGGTACGCTGAGTCAAAAGATTGGAAAGTCTAGAATAACCTTCATCAGGTACGCTGAGTCAAAAGATTGGAAAGTCTAGAATAACCTTCATCAGGTACGCTGAGTCAAAAGATTGGAAAGTCTAGAATAACCTTCATCGGGTACGCTGATGAGTCAAAAGATTGGAATAACCTTCATCAGGTACGCCGAGTCAAAAGATTGGAAAGTCTAGAATAACCTTCATCAGGTACGCTGAGTCAAAAGATTGGAAAGTTTAGAATAACCTTCATCAGGTACGCTGAGTCAAAAGATTGGAAAGTCTAGAATAACCTTCATCAGTTACGCTGAGTCAAAAGATTGGAAAGTCTAGAATAACCTTCATCAGGTACGCTGAGTCAAAAGATTGGAAAGTCTAGAATAACCTTCATCAGGTACGCTGAGTCAAAAGATTGGAAAGTCTAGAATAACCTTCATCAGGTACGCTGAGTCAAAAGATTGGAAAGTCTAGAATAACCTTCATCAGGTACGCTGAGTCAAAAGATTGGAAAGTCTAGAATAACCTTCATCAGGTACGATGAGTCAAAAGATTGGAAAGTCTAGAATAACCTTCATCAGGTACGCTGAGTCAAAAGATTGGAAAGTCTAGAATAACCTTCATCAGGTACGCTGAGTCAAAAGATTGGAAAGTCTAGAATACCCTTCATCAGGTACGCTCAGTCAAAAGATTGGAAAGTCTAGAATAATCTTCATCAGGTACGCTGAGTCAAAAGATTGGAACGTTTAGAATAACCTTCATCAGGTACGCTGAGTCAAAAGATTGGAAAGTCTAGAATAACCTTCATCAGTTACGCTGAGTCAAAAGATTGGAAAGTCTAGAATAACCTTCATCAGGTACGCTGAGTCAAAAGATTGGAAAGTTTAGAATAATCTTCATCAGGTACGCTGATGAGTCAAAAGATTGGAATAACCTTCATCAGGTACGCTGAGTCAAAAGATTGGAAAGTCTAGAATAACCTTCATCAGGTACGCTGAGTCAAAAGATTGGAAAGTCTAGAATAACCTTCATCAGTTACGCTGAGTCAAAAGATTGGAAAGTCTAGAATAACCTTCATCAGGTACGCTGAGTCAAAAGATTGGAAAGTCTAGAATAACCTTCATCAGGTACGCTTAGTCAAAAGATTGGAAAGTCTAGAATAACCTTCATCAGGTACGCTGAGTCAAAAGATTGGAAAGTCTAGAATAACCTTCATCAGGTACGCCGAGTCAAAAGATTTGAAAGTTTAGAATAACCTTCATCAGGTACGCTAAGTCAAGAGATGGGTAAGTCTAGAATAACCTTCATCAGGTACGCTGAGTCAAAAGATTGGAAAGTCTATAATAACCTTCATCAGGTACGCTGAGTCAAAAGATTGGAAAGTCTAGAATAACCTTCATCAGGTACGCCCAGTCAAAAGATTTGAAAGTTTAGAATAACCTTCATCAGGTACGCTGAGTCAAAAGATTGGAAAGTCTAGAATAACCTTCATCAGGTACGCTGAGTCAAAAGATTGGAAAGTCTAGAATAACCTTCATCAAGTACACTGAGTCAAAAGATTGGAAAGTCTAGAATAACCTTCATCAGGTACACTGAGTCAAAAGATTGGAAAGTCTTGAATAACCTTCATCAGGTACGCTGAGTCAAAAGATTGGAAAGTCTTGAATAACCTTCATCAGGTACGCTGAGTCAAAAGATTGGAAAGTTTAGAATAACCTTCATCAGGTACGCTGAGTCAAAAGATTGGAAAGTCTAGAATAATCTTCATCAGGTACGCTGAGTCAAAATATTGGAAAGTTTAGAATAACCTTCATCAGGTACGCCAAGTCAAAAGATTAGAAAGTCTAGAATAACCTTCATCAGGTACGCCGAGTCAAAAGATTGGAAAGTCTAGAATAACCTTCATCAGGTACGCTGAGTCAAAACATTGGAAAGTCTAGAATAACCTTCATCAGGTACGCTGAGTCAAAAGATGGGAAAGTCTAGAATAATCTTCATCAGGTACGCTGAGTCAAAAGATTGGAAAGTTTAGAATAACCTTCATCAGGTACGCTGAGTCAAAAGATTGGAAAGTCTAGAATAACCTTCATCAGTTACGCTGAGTCAAAAGATTGGAAAGTCTAGAATAACCTTCATCAGGTACGCTGAGTCAAAAGATTGGAAAGTCTAGAATACCCTTCATCAGGTACGCTCAGTCAAAAGATTGGAAAGTCTAGAATAATCTTCATCAGGTACGCTGAGTCAAAAGATTGGAACGTTTAGAATAACCTTCATCAGGTACGCTGAGTCAAAAGATTGGAAAGTCTAGAATAACCTTCATCAGTTACGCTGAGTCAAAAGATTGGAAAGTCTAGAATAACCTTCATCAGGTACGCTGAGTCAAAAGATTGGAAAGTTTAGAATAATCTTCATCAGGTACGCTGATGAGTCAAAAGATTGGAATAACCTTCATCAGGTACGCTGAGTCAAAAGATTGGAAAGTCTAGAATAACCTTCATCAGGTACGCTGAGTCAAAAGATTGGAAAGTCTAGAATAACCTTCATCAGTTACGCTGAGTCAAAAGATTGGAAAGTCTAGAATAACCTTCATCAGGTACGCTGAGTCAAAAGATTGGAAAGTCTAGAATAACCTTCATCAGGTACGCTTAGTCAAAAGATTGGAAAGTCTAGAATAACCTTCATCAGGTACGCTGAGTCAAAAGATTGGAAAGTCTAGAATAACCTTCATCAGGTACGCCGAGTCAAAAGATTTGAAAGTTTAGAATAACCTTCATCAGGTACGCTAAGTCAAGAGATGGGTAAGTCTAGAATAACCTTCATCAGGTACGCTGAGTCAAAAGATTGGAAAGTCTATAATAACCTTCATCAGGTACGCTGAGTCAAAAGATTGGAAAGTCTAGAATAACCTTCATCAGGTACGCCCAGTCAAAAGATTTGAAAGTTTAGAATAACCTTCATCAGGTACGCTGAGTCAAAAGATTGGAAAGTCTAGAATAACCTTCATCAGGTACGCTGAGTCAAAAGATTGGAAAGTCTAGAATAACCTTCATCAAGTACACTGAGTCAAAAGATTGGAAAGTCTAGAATAACCTTCATCAGGTACACTGAGTCAAAAGATTGGAAAGTCTTGAATAACCTTCATCAGGTACGCTGAGTCAAAAGATTGGAAAGTCTTGAATAACCTTCATCAGGTACGCTGAGTCAAAAGATTGGAAAGTTTAGAATAACCTTCATCAGGTACGCTGAGTCAAAAGATTGGAAAGTCTAGAATAATCTTCATCAGGTACGCTGAGTCAAAATATTGGAAAGTTTAGAATAACCTTCATCAGGTACGCCAAGTCAAAAGATTAGAAAGTCTAGAATAACCTTCATCAGGTACGCCGAGTCAAAAGATTGGAAAGTCTAGAATAACCTTCATCAGGTACGCTGAGTCAAAACATTGGAAAGTCTAGAATAACCTTCATCAGGTACGCTGAGTCAAAAGATGGGAAAGTCTAGAATAATCTTCATCAGGTACGCTGAGTCAAAAGATTGGAAAGTTTAGAATAACCTTCATCAGGTACGCTGAGTCAAAAGATTGGAAAGTCTAGAATAACCTTCATCAGTTACGCTGAGTCAAAAGATTGGAAAGTCTAGAATAACCTTCATCAGGTACGCTGAGTCAAAAGATTGGAAAGTCTAGAATAACCTTCATCAGGTACGCTGAGTCAAAAGATTGGAAAGTCTAGGATAACCTTCATCAGGTACGCCGAGTCAAAAGATTGGAAAGTCTAGAATAACCTTCATCAGGTACGCTAAGTCAAGAGATGGGAAAGTCTAGAATAACCTTCATCAGGTACGCTGAGTCAAAAGATTGGAAAGTCTAGAATAACCTTCATCAGGTACGCTGAGTCAAAAGATTGGAAAGTCTAGAATAACATTCATCAGGTACGCTGAGTCAAAAGATTGGAAAGTCTAGAATAACCTTCATCAGGTACGCTGAGTCAAAAGATTGGAAAGTCTAGAATAATCTTCATCAGGTACGCTGAGTCAAAAGATTGGAAAGTTTAGAATAACCTTCATCAGGTACGCTGAGTCAAAAGATTGGAAAGTCTAGAATAATCTTCATCAGGTACGCTGAGTCAAAAGATTGGAAAGTCTAGAATAACCTTCATCAGGTATGCTGAGTCAAAAGATTGGAAAGTCTAGAATAACCTTCATCAGGTATGCTGAGTCAAAAGATTGGAAAGTCTAGAATAACCTTCATCAGGTACGCTGAGTCAAAAGATTGGAAAGTCTATAATAACCTTCATCAGGTACGCTGAGTCAAAAGATTGGAAAGTCTAGAATAACCTTCATCAGGTACGCTGAGTCAAAAGATTGGAAAGTCTAGAATAACCTTCATCAGGTACGATGAGTCAAAAGATTGGAAAGTCTAGAATAACCTTCATCAGGTACGCTGAGTCAAAAGATTGGAAAGTTTAGAATAACCTTCATCAGGTACGCTGAGTCAAAAGATTGGAAAGTCAAGAATAACCTTCATCAGGTACGCTGAGTCAAAAGATTGGAAAGTCTAGAATAACCTTCATCGGGTACGCTGAGTCAAAAGATTAGAATAACCTTCATCAGGTACGCTGAGTCAAAAGATTGGAAAGTCTAGAATAACCTTCATCAGGTACGCTGATTCAAAAGATTGGAAAGTCTGGAATAACCTTCATCAGGTACGCTGAGTCAAAATATTGGAAAGTCTAGAATAAGCTTCATCAGGTACGCCGAGTCAAAAGATTGGAAAGTCTAGAATAACCTTCATCAGGTACGCTGAGTCAAAAGATTGGAATGTCTAGAATAACCTTCATCAGGTACGCTAAGTCAAAAGATGGGAAAGTCTAGAATAACCTTCATCAGGTACGCTGAGTCAAAAGATTGGAAAGTCTAGAATAACCTTCATCAGGTACGCTGAGTCAAAAGATTGGAAAGTCTAGAATAACCTTCATCAGGTACGCTGAGTCAAAAGATTGGAAAGTCTAGAATAACCTTCATCGGGTACGCTGATGAGTCAAAAGATTGGAATAACCTTCATCAGGTACGCCGAGTCAAAAGATTGGAAAGTCTAGAATAACCTTCATCAGGTACGCTGAGTCAAAAGATTGGAAAGTTTAGAATAACCTTCATCAGGTACGCTGAGTCAAAAGATTGGAAAGTCTAGAATAACCTTCATCAGGTACGCTGAGTCAAAAGATTGGAAAGTCTGGGAATAATCTTCATCAGGTACGCTGAGTCAAAATATTGGAAAGTCTAGGATAACCTTCATCAGGTACGCTGAGTCAAAAGATTGGAAAGTCTAGAATAACCTTCATCAGGTACGCTAAGTCAAGAGATGGGTAAGTCTAGAATAACCTTCATCAGGTACGCTGAGTCAAAAGATTGGAAAGTCTATAATAACCTTCATCAGGTACGCTGAGTTAAAAGATTGGAAAGTCTAGAATAACCTTCATCAGGTACGCCGAGTCAAAAGATTGGAAAGTCTAGAATAACCTTCATCAGGTACGCTGAGTCAAAAGATTGGAAAGTCTAGAATAATCTTCATCAGGTACGCTGAGTCAAAAGATTGGAAAGTTTAGAATAACCTTCATCAGGTACGCTGAGCCAAAAGATTGGAAAGTCCAGAATAACCTTCATCAGTTACGCTGAGTCAAAAGATTGGAAAGTCTAGAATAACCTTCATCAGGTATGCTGAGTTAAAAGATTGGAAAGTCTAGAATAACCTTCATCAGGTACGCTGAGTCAAAAGACTGGAAAGTCTAGAATAACCTTCATCAGGTACGCTGAGTCAAAAGATTGGAAAGTCTATAATAACCTTCATCAGGTACGCTGAGTCAAAAGATTGGAAAGTCTAGAATAACCTTCATCAGGTACGCTGAGTCAAAAGATTGGAAAGTCTAGAATAACCTTCATCAGGTACGCTGAGTCAAAAGATTGGAAAGTCTAGAATAACCTTCATCAGGTACGCTGATGAGTCAAAAGATTGGAATAACCTTCATCAGGTACGCTGAGTCAAAAGATTGGAAAGTCTAGAATAACCTTCATCAGGTACGCTGAGTCAAAAGATTGGAAAGTCTAGAATAATCTTCATCAGGTACGCTGAGTCAAAAGATTGGAAAGTTTAGAATAACCTTCATCAGGTACGCTGAGTCAAAAGATTGGAAAGTCTAGAATAACCTTCATCAGGTACGCTGAGTCAAAAGATTGGAAAGTCTAGAATAACCTTCATCAGGTACGCTGAGTCAAAAGATTGGAAAGTCTAGAATAACCTTCATCAGGTACGCTGAGTCAAAAGATTGGAAAGTCTAGAATAACATTCATCAGGTACGCTGAGTCAAAAGATTGGAAAGTCTAGAATAACATTCATCAGGTACGCTGAGTCAAAAGATTGGAAAGTCTAGAATAACCTTCATCAGGTACGCTGAGTCAAAAGATTGGAAAGTCTAGAATAATCTTAATCAGGTACGCTGAGTCAAAAGATTGGAAAGTTTAGAATAACCTTCATCAGGTACGCTGAGTCAAAAGATTGGAAAGTCTAGAATAATCTTCATCAGGTACGCTGAGTCAAAAGATTGGAAAGTCTAGAATAACCTTCATCAGGTATGCTGAGTCAAAAGATTGGAAAGTCTAGAATAACCTTCATCAGGTACGCTGAGTCAAAAGATTGGAAAGTCTAGAATAACCTTCATCAGGTACGCTGAGTCAAAAGATTGGAAAGTCTATAATAACCTTCATCAGGTACGCTGAGTCAAAAGATTGGAAAGTCTAGAATAACCTTCATCAGGTACGCTGAGTCAAAAGATTGGAAAGTCTAGAATAACCTTCATCAGGTACGATGAGTCAAAAGATTGGAAAGTCTAGAATAACCTTCATCAGGTACGCTGAGTCAAAAGATTGGAAAGTTTAGAATAACCTTCATCAGGTACGCTGAGTCAAAAGATTGGAAAGTCAAGAATAACCTTCATCAGGTACGCTGAGTCAAAAGATTGGAAAGTCTAGAATAACCTTCATCGGGTACGCTGAGTCAAAAGATTAGAATAACCTTCATCAGGTACGCTGAGTCAAAAGATTGGAAAGTCTAGAATAACCTTCATCAGGTACGCTGATTCAAAAGATTGGAAAGTCTGGAATAACCTTCATCAGGTACGCTGAGTCAAAATATTGGAAAGTCTAGAATAAGCTTCATCAGGTACGCCGAGTCAAAAGATTGGAAAGTCTAGAATAACCTTCATCAGGTACGCTGAGTCAAAAGATTGGAATGTCTAGAATAACCTTCATCAGGTACGCTAAGTCAAAAGATGGAAAAGTCTAGAATAACCTTCATCAGGTACGCTGAGTCAAAAGATTGGAAAGTCTAGAATAACCTTCATCAGGTACGCTGAGTCAAAATATTGGAAAGTCTAGAATAACCTTCATCAGGTACGCTGAGTCAAAAGATTGGAAAGTCTAGAATAACCTTCATCGGGTACGCTGATGAGTCAAAAGATTGGAATAACCTTCATCAGGTACGCCGAGTCAAATGATTGGAAAGTCTAGAATAACCTTCATCAGGTACGCTGAGTCAAAAGATTGGAAAGTTTAGAATAACCTTCATCAGGTACGCTGAGTCAAAAGATTGGAAAGTCTAGAATAACCTTCATCAGGTACGCTGAGTCAAAAGATTGGAAAGTCTGGGAATAATCTTCATCAGGTACGCTGAGTCAAAATATTGGAAAGTCTAGGATAACCTTCATCAGGTACGCTGAGTCAAAAGATTGGAAAGTCTAGAATAACCTTCATCAGGTACGCTAAGTCAAGAGATGGGTAAGTCTAGAATAACCTTCATCAGGTACGCTGAGTCAAAAGATTGGAAAGTCTATAATAACCTTCATCAGGTACGCTGAGTCAAAAGATTGGAAAGTCTAGAATAACCTTCATCAGGTACGCCGAGTCAAAAGATTGGAAAGTCTAGAATAACCTTCATCAGGTACGCTGAGTCAAAAGATTGGAAAGTCTAGAATAATCTTCATCAGGTACGCTGAGTCAAAAGATTGGAAAGTTTAGAATAACCTTCATCAGGTACGCTGAGCCAAAAGATTGGAAAGTCCAGAATAACCTTCATCAGTTACGCTGAGTCAAAAGATTGGAAAGTCTAGAATAACCTTCATCAGGTATGCTGAGTTAAAAGATTGGAAAGTCTAGAATAACCTTCATCAGGTACGCTGAGTCAAAAGATTGGAAAGTCTAGAATAACCTTCATCAGGTACGCTGAGTCAAAAGATTGGAAAGTCTATAATAACCTTCATCAGGTACGCTGAGTCAAAAGATTGGAAAGTCTAGAATAACCTTCATCAGGTACGCTGAGTCAAAAGATTGGAAAGTCTAGAATAACCTTCATCAGGTACGCTGATGAGTCAAAAGATTGGAATAACCTTCATCAGGTACGCTGAGTCAAAAGATTGGAAAGTCTAGAATAACCTTCATCAGGTACGCTGAGTCAAAAGATTGGAAAGTCTAGAATAATCTTCATCAGGTACGCTGAGTCAAAAGATTGGAAAGTTTAGAATAACCTTCATCAGGTACGCTGAGTCAAAAGATTGGAAAGTCTAGAATAACCTTCATCAGGTACGCTGAGTCAAAAGATTGGAAAGTCTAGAATAACCTTCATCAGGTACGCTGAGTCAAAAGATTGGAAAGTCTAGAATAACCTTCATCAGGTACGCTGAGTCAAAAGATTGGAAAGTCTAGAATAACATTCATCAGGTACGCTGAGTCAAAAGATTGGAAAGTCTAGAATAAACTTCATCAGGTACGCTGAGTCAAAAGATTGGAAAGTCTAGAATAACCTTCATCAGGTACGCTGAGTCAAAAGATTGGAAAGTTTAGAATAACCTTCATCAGGTACGCTGAGTCAAAAGATTGGAAAGTCTAGAATAACCTTCATCAGGTACGCTGAGTCAAAAGATTGGAAAGTCTATAATAACCTTCATCAGGTACGCTGAGTCAAAAGATTGGAAAGTCTAGAATAACCTTCATCAGGTACGCTGAGTCAAAAGATTGGAAAGTCTAGAATAACCTTCATCAGGTACGATGAGTCAAAAGATTGGAAAGTCTAGAATAACCTTCATCAGGTACGCTGAGTCAAAAGATTGGAAAGTTTAGAATAACCTTCATCAGGTACGCTGAGTCAAAAGATTGGAAAGTCAAGAATAACCTTCATCAGGTACGCTGAGTCAAAAGATTGGAAAGTCTAGAATAACCTTCATCGGGTACGCTGAGTCAAAAGATTAGAATAACCTTCATCAGGTACGCTGAGTCAAAAGATTGGAAAGTCTAGAATAACCTTCATCAGGTACGCTGATTCAAAAGATTGGAAAGTCTGGAATAACCTTCATCAGGTACGCTGAGTCAAAATATTGGAAAGTCTAGAATAAGCTTCATCAGGTACGCCGAGTCAAAAGATTGGAAAGTCTAGAATAACCTTCATCAGGTACGCTGAGTCAAAAGATTGGAATGTCTAGAATAACCTTCATCAGGTACGCTAAGTCAAAAGATGGGAAAGTCTAGAATAACCTTCATCAGGTACGCTGAGTCAAAAGATTGGAAAGTCTAGAATAACCTTCATCAGGTACGCTGAGTCAAAAGATTGGAAAGTCTAGAATAACCTTCATCAGGTACGCTGAGTCAAAAGATTGGAAAGTCTAGAATAACCTTCATCGGGTACGCTGATGAGTCAAAAGATTGGAATAACCTTCATCAGGTACGCCGAGTCAAAAGATTGGAAAGTCTAGAATAACCTTCATCAGGTACGCTGAGTCAAAAGATTGGAAAGTTTAGAATAACCTTCATCAGGTACGCTGAGTCAAAAGATTGGAAAGTCTAGAATAACCTTCATCAGGTACGCTGAGTCAAAAGATTGGAAAGTCTGGGAATAATCTTCATCAGGTACGCTGAGTCAAAATATTGGAAAGTCTAGGATAACCTTCATCAGGTACGCTGAGTCAAAAGATTGGAAAGTCTAGAATAACCTTCATCAGGTACGCTAAGTCAAGAGATGGGTAAGTCTAGAATAACCTTCATCAGGTACGCTGAGTCAAAAGATTGGAAAGTCTATAATAACCTTCATCAGGTACGCTGAGTCAAAAGATTGGAAAGTCTAGAATAACCTTCATCAGGTACGCCGAGTCAAAAGATTGGAAAGTCTAGAATAACCTTCATCAGGTACGCTGAGTCAAAAGATTGGAAAGTCTAGAATAATCTTCATCAGGTACGCTGAGTCAAAAGATTGGAAAGTTTAGAATAACCTTCATCAGGTACGCTGAGCCAAAAGATTGGAAAGTCCAGAATAACCTTCATCAGTTACGCTGAGTCAAAAGATTGGAAAGTCTAGAATAACCTTCATCAGGTACGCTGAGTCAAAAGATTGGAAAGTCTAGAATAATCTTCATCAGGTACGCTGAGTCAAAAGATTGGAAAGTCTAGAATAACCTTCATCAGGTATGCTGAGTCAAAAGATTGGAAAGTCTAGAATAACCTTCATCAGGTACGCTGAGTCAAAAGATTGGAAAGTCTAGAATAACCTTCATCAGGTACGCTGAGTCAAAAGATTGGAAAGTCTATAATAACCTTCATCAGGTACGCTGAGTCAAAAGATTGGAAAGTCTAGAATAACCTTCATCAGGTACGATGAGTCAAAAGATTGGAAAGTCTAGAATAACCTTCATCAGGTACGCTGAGTCAAAAGATTGGAAAGTTTAGAATAACCTTCATCAGGTACGCTGAGTCAAAAGATTGGAAAGTCAAGAATAACCTTCATCAGGTACGCTGAGTCAAAAGATTGGAAAGTCTAGAATAACCTTCATCGGGTACGCTGAGTCAAAAGATTAGAATAACCTTCATCAGGTACGCTGAGTCAAAAGATTGGAAAGTCTAGAATAACCTTCATCAGGTACGCTGATTCAAAAGATTGGAAAGTCTGGAATAACCTTCATCAGGTACGCCGAGTCAAAAGATTGGAAAGTCTAGAATAACCTTCATCAGGTACGCTGAGTCAAAAGATTGGAATGTCTAGAATAACCTTCATCAGGTACGCTAAGTCAAAAGATGGGAAAGTCTAGAATAACCTTCATCAGGTACGCTGAGTCAAAAGATTGGAAAGTCTAGAATAACCTTCATCAGGTACGCTGAGTCAAAAGATTGGAAAGTCTAGAATAACCTTCATCAGGTACGCTGAGTCAAAAGATTGGAAAGTCTAGAATAACCTTCATCGGGTACGCTGATGAGTCAAAAGATTGGAATAACCTTCATCAGGTACGCCGAGTCAAAAGATTGGAAAGTCTAGAATAACCTTCATCAGGTACGCTGAGTCAAAAGATTGGAAAGTTTAGAATAACCTTCATCAGGTACGCTGAGTCAAAAGATTGGAAAGTCTAGAATAACCTTCATCAGGTACGCTGAGTCAAAAGATTGGAAAGTCTGGGAATAATCTTCATCAGGTACGCTGAGTCAAAATATTGGAAAGTCTAGGATAACCTTCATCAGGTACGCTGAGTCAAAAGATTGGAAAGTCTAGAATAACCTTCATCAGGTACGCTAAGTCAAGAGATGGGTAAGTCTAGAATAACCTTCATCAGGTACGCTGAGTCAAAAGATTGGAAAGTCTATAATAACCTTCATCAGGTACGCTGAGTCAAAAGATTGGAAAGTCTAGAATAACCTTCATCAGGTACGCCGAGTCAAAAGATTGGAAAGTCTAGAATAACCTTCATCAGGTACGCTGAGTCAAAAGATTGGAAAGTCTAGAATAATCTTCATCAGGTACGCTGAGTCAAAAGATTGGAAAGTTTAGAATAACCTTCATCAGGTACGCTGAGCCAAAAGATTGGAAAGTCCAGAATAACCTTCATCAGTTACGCTGAGTCAAAAGATTGGAAAGTCTAGAATAACCTTCATCAGGTATGCTGAGTTAAAAGATTGGAAAGTCTAGAATAACCTTCATCAGGTACGCTGAGTCAAAAGATTGGAAAGTCTAGAATAACCTTCATCAGGTACGCTGAGTCAAAAGATTGGAAAGTCTATAATAACCTTCATCAGGTACGCTGAGTCAAAAGATTGGAAAGTCTAGAATAACCTTCATCAGGTACGCTGAGTCAAAAGATTGGAAAGTCTAGAATAACCTTCATCAGGTACGCTGAGTCAAAAGATTGGAAAGTCTAGAATAACCTTCATCAGGTACGCTGATGAGTCAAAAGATTGGAATAACCTTCATCAGGTACGCTGAGTCAAAAGATTGGAAAGTCTAGAATAACCTTCATCAGGTACGCTGAGTCAAAAGATTGGAAAGTCTAGAATAATCTTCATCAGGTACGCTGAGTCAAAAGATTGGAACGTTTAGAATAACCTTCATCAGGTACGCTGAGTCAAAAGATTGGAAAGTCTAGAATAACCTTCATCAGTTACGCTGAGTCAAAAGATTGGAAAGTCTAGAATAACCTTCATCAGGTACGCTGAGTCAAAAGACTGGAAAGTCTAGAATAACCTTCATCAGGTACGCTGAGTCAAAAGATTGGAAAGTCTAGAATAACCTTCATCAGGTACGCTGAGTCAAAAGATTGGAAAGTCTAGAATAACCTTCATCAGGTATGCTGAGTCAAAAGATTGGAAAGTCTTGAATAACCTTCATCAGGTACGCCGAGTCAAAAGATTTGAAAGTTTAGAATAACCTTCATCAGGTACGCTGAGTCAAAAGATTGGAAAGTCTAGAATAACCTTCATCAGGTACGCTGAGTCAAAAGATTGGAAAGTCTAGAATAACCTTCATCAGGTACACTGAGTCAAAAGATTGGAAAGTCTTGAATAACCTTCATCAGGTACGCTGAGTCAAAAGATTGGAAAGTCTAGAATAACCTTCATCAGGTACACTGAGTCAAAAGATTGGAAAGTCTTGAATAACCTTCATCAGGTACGCTGAGTCAAAAGATTGGAATAACCTTCATCAGGTACGCTGAGTCAAAAGATTGGAAAGTTTAGAATAACCTTCATCAGGTACGCTGAGTCAAAAGATTGGAAAGTCTGGAATAATCTTCATCAGGTACGCTGAGTCAAAATATTGGAAAGTTTAGAATAACCTTCATCAGGTACGCCAAGTCAAAAGATTAGAAAGTCTAGAATAACCTTCATCAGGTACGCCGAGTCAAAAGATTGGAAAGTCTTGAATAATCTTCATCAGGTACGCTGAGTCAAAAGATTGGAAAGTCTAGAATAACCTTCATCAGTTACGCTGAGTCAAAAGATTGGAAAGTCTAGAATAACCTTCATCAGGTACGCTGAGTCAAAAGATTGGAAAGTCTAGAATAACCTTCATCAGGTACGCTGAGTCAAAAGATTGGAAAGTCTAGAATAACCTTCATCAGGTACGCTGAGTCAAAAGATTGGAAAGTCTAGAATAACCTTCATCAGGTACGCTGAGTCAAAAGATTGGAAAGTCTAGAATAACCTTCATCAGGTACGATGAGTCAAAAGATTGGAAAGTCTAGAATAACCTTCATCAGGTACGCTGAGTCAAAAGATTGGAAAGTCTAGAATAACCTTCATCAGGTACGCTGAGTCAAAAGATTGGAAAGTCTAGAATAACCTTCATCGGGTACGTTGATGAGTCAAAAGATTGGAATAACCTTCATCAGGTACGCTGAGTCAAAAGATTGGAAAGTCTAGAATACCCTTCATCAGGTACGCTCAGTCAAAAGATTGGAAAGTCTAGAATAATCTTCATCAGGTACGCTGAGTCAAAAGATTGGAAAGTTTAGAATAATCTTCATCAGGTACGCTGATGAGTCAAAAGATTGGAATAACCTTCATCAGGTACGCTGAGTCAAAAGATTGGAAAGTCTAGAATAACCTTCATCAGGTACGCTGAGTCAAAAGATTGGAAAGTCTAGAATAACCTTCATCAGGTACGCTGAGTCAAAAGATTGGAAAGTCTAGAATAACCTTCATCAGGTATGCTGAGTCAAAAGATTGGAAAGTCTTGAATAACCTTCATCAGGTACGCCGAGTCAAAAGATTTGAAAGTTTAGAATAACCTTCATCAGGTACGCTGAGTCAAAAGATTGGAAAGTCTAGAATAACCTTCATCAGGTACGCTGAGTCAAAAGATTGGAAAGTCTAGAATAACCTTCATCAGGTACACTGAGTCAAAAGATTGGAAAGTCTTGAATAACCTTCATCAGGTACGCTGAGTCAAAAGATTGGAAAGTCTAGAATAACCTTCATCAGGTACGCTGAGTCAAAAGATTGGAAAGTCTAGAATAACCTTCATCAGGTACACTGAGTCAAAAGATTGGAAAGTCTAGAATAACCTTCATCAGGTACGCTGATGAGTCAAAAGATTGGAATAACCTTCATCAGGTACGCTGAGTCAAAAGATTGGAAAGTCTAGAATAACCTTCATCAGGTACGCTGAGTCAAAAGATTGGAAAGTCTAGAATAATCTTCATCAGGTACGCTGAGTCAAAAGATTGGAACGTTTAGAATAACCTTCATCAGGTACGCTGAGTCAAAAGATTGGAAAGTCTAGAATAACCTTCATCAGTTACGCTGAGTCAAAAGATTGGAAAGTCTAGAATAACCTTCATCAGGTACGCTGAGTCAAAAGACTGGAAAGTCTAGAATAACCTTCATCAGGTACGCTGAGTCAAAAGATTGGAAAGTCTAGAATAACCTTCATCAGGTACGCTGAGTCAAAAGATTGGAAAGTCTAGAATAACCTTCATCAGGTATGCTGAGTCAAAAGATTGGAAAGTCTTGAATAACCTTCATCAGGTACGCCGAGTCAAAAGATTTGAAAGTTTAGAATAACCTTCATCAGGTACGCTGAGTCAAAAGATTGGAAAGTCTAGAATAACCTTCATCAGGTACGCTGAGTCAAAAGATTGGAAAGTCTAGAATAACCTTCATCAGGTACACTGAGTCAAAAGATTGGAAAGTTTAGAATAACCTTCATCAGGTACGCTGAGTCAAAAGATTGGAAAGTCTGGAATAATCTTCATCAGGTACGCTGAGTCAAAATATTGGAAAGTTTAGAATAACCTTCATCAGGTACGCCAAGTCAAAAGATTAGAAAGTCTAGAATAACCTTCATCAGGTACGCCGAGTCAAAAGATTGGAAAGTCTTGAATAATCTTCATCAGGTACGCTGAGTCAAAAGATTGGAAAGTTTAGAATAACCTTCATCAGGTACGCTGAGTCAAAAGATTGGAAAGTCTAGAATAACCTTCATCAGTTACGCTGAGTCAAAAGATTGGAAAGTCTAGAATAACCTTCATCAGGTACGCTGAGTCAAAAGATTGGAAAGTCTAGAATAACCTTCATCAGGTACGCTGAGTCAAAAGATTGGAAAGTCTAGAATAACCTTCATCAGGTACGCTGAGTCAAAAGATTGGAAAGTCTAGAATAACCTTCATCAGGTACGCTGAGTCAAAAGATTGGAAAGTCTAGAATAACCTTCATCAGGTACGATGAGTCAAAAGATTGGAAAGTCTAGAATAACCTTCATCAGGTACGCTGAGTCAAAAGATTGGAAAGTCTAGAATAACCTTCATCAGGTACGCTGAGTCAAAAGATTGGAAAGTCTAGAATAACCTTCATCGGGTACGTTGATGAGTCAAAAGATTGGAATAACCTTCATCAGGTACGCTGAGTCAAAAGATTGGAAAGTCTAGAATACCCTTCATCAGGTACGCTCAGTCAAAAGATTGGAAAGTCTAGAATAATCTTCATCAGGTACGCTGAGTCAAAAGATTGGAACGTTTAGAATAACCTTCATCAGGTACGCTGAGTCAAAAGATTGGAAAGTCTAGAATAACCTTCATCAGTTACGCTGAGTCAAAAGATTGGAAAGTCTAGAATAACCTTCATCAGGTACGCTGAGTCAAAAGATTGGAAAGTTTAGAATAATCTTCATCAGGTACGCTGATGAGTCAAAAGATTGGAATAACCTTCATCAGGTACGCTGAGTCAAAAGATTGGAAAGTCTAGAATAACCTTCATCAGGTACGCTGAGTCAAAAGATTGGAAAGTCTAGAATAACCTTCATCAGGTACGCTGAGTCAAAAGATTGGAAAGTCTAGAATAACCTTCATCAGGTATGCTGAGTCAAAAGATTGGAAAGTCTTGAATAACCTTCATCAGGTACGCCGAGTCAAAAGATTTGAAAGTTTAGAATAACCTTCATCAGGTACGCTGAGTCAAAAGATTGGAAAGTCTAGAATAACCTTCATCAGGTACGCTGAGTCAAAAGATTGGAAAGTCTAGAATAACCTTCATCAGGTACACTGAGTCAAAAGATTGGAAAGTCTTGAATAACCTTCATCAGGTACGCTGAGTCAAAAGATTGGAAAGTCTAGAATAACCTTCATCAGGTACACTGAGTCAAAAGATTGGAAAGTCTTGAATAACCTTCATCAGGTACGCTGAGTCAAAAGATTGGAATAACCTTCATCAGGTACGCTGAGTCAAAAGATTGGAAAGTTTAGAATAACCTTCATCAGGTACGCTGAGTCAAAAGATTGGAAAGTCTGGAATAATCTTCATCAGGTACGCTGAGTCAAAATATTGGAAAGTTTAGAATAACCTTCATCAGGTACGCCAAGTCAAAAGATTAGAAAGTCTAGAATAACCTTCATCAGGTACGCCGAGTCAAAAGATTGGAAAGTCTAGAATAATCTTCATCAGGTACGCTGAGTCAAAAGATTGGAAAGTTTAGAATAACCTTCATCAGGTACGCTGAGTCAAAAGATTGGAAAGTCTAGAATAACCTTCATCAGGTACGCTGAGTCAAAAGATTGGAAAGTCTAGAATAACCTTCATCAGGTACGCTGAGTCAAAAGATTGGAAAGTCTAGAATAACCTTCATCAGGTACGCTGAGTCAAAAGATTGGAAAGTCTAGAATAACCTTCATCAGGTACGCTGAGTCAAAAGATTGGAAAGTCTAGAATAACCTTCATCAGGTACGATGAGTCAAAAGATTGGAAAGTCTAGAATAACCTTCATCAGGTACGCTGAGTCAAAAGATTGGAAAGTCTAGAATAACCTTCATCAGGTACGCTGAGTCAAAAGATTGGAAAGTCTAGAATAACCTTCATCGGGTACGTTGATGAGTCAAAAGATTGGAATAACCTTCATCAGGTACGCTGAGTCAAAAGATTGGAAAGTCTAGAATACCCTTCATCAGGTACGCTCAGTCAAAAGATTGGAAAGTCTAGAATAATCTTCATCAGGTACGCTGAGTCAAAAGATTGGAACGTTTAGAATAACCTTCATCAGGTACGCTGAGTCAAAAGATTGGAAAGTCTAGAATAACCTTCATCAGTTACGCTGAGTCAAAAGATTGGAAAGTCTAGAATAACCTTCATCAGGTACGCTGAGTCAAAAGATTGGAAAGTTTAGAATAATCTTCATCAGGTACGCTGATGAGTCAAAAGATTGGAATAACCTTCATCAGGTACGCTGAGTCAAAAGATTGGAAAGTCTAGAATAACCTTCATCAGGTACGCTGAGTCAAAAGATTGGAAAGTCTAGAATAATCTTCATCAGGTACGCTGAGTCAAAAGATTGGAACGTTTAGAATAACCTTCATCAGGTACGCTGAGTCAAAAGATTGGAAAGTCTAGAATAACCTTCATCAGTTACGCTGAGTCAAAAGATTGGAAAGTCTAGAATAACCTTCATCAGGTACGCTGAGTCAAAAGATTGGAAAGTCTAGAATAACCTTCATCAGGTACGCTGAGTCAAAAGACTGCAAGTCTAGAATAACCTTCATCAGGTAAGCTGAGTCAAAAGATTGGAAAGTCTAGAATAACCTTCATCAGGTACGCTGAGTCAAAAGATTGGAAAGTCTAGAATAACCTTCATCAGGTACGCCGAGTCAAAAGATTTGAAAGTTTAGAATAACCTTCATCAGGTACGCTGATGAGTCAAAAGATTGGAATAACCTTCATCAGGTACGCTGAGTCAAAAGATTGGAAAGTCTAGAATAACCTTCATCAGGTACGCTGAGTCAAAAGATTGGAAAGTCTAGAATAATCTTCATCAGGTACGCTGAGTCAAAAGATTGGAACGTTTAGAATAACCTTCATCAGGTACGCTGAGTCAAAAGATTGGAAAGTCTAGAATAACCTTCATCAGTTACGCTGAGTCAAAAGATTGGAAAGTCTAGAATAACCTTCATCAGGTACGCTGAGTCAAAAGATTGGAAAGTCTAGAATAACCTTCATCAGGTACGCTGAGTCAAACGACTGGAAAGTCTAGAATAACCTTCATCAGGTACGCTGAGTCAAAAGATTGGAAAGTCTAGAATAACCTTCATCAGGTACGCTGAGTCAAAAGATTGGAAAGTCTAGAATAACCTTCATCAGTTATGCTGAGTCAAAAGATTGGAAAGTCTTGAATAACCTTCATCAGGTACGCCGAGTCAAAAGATTTGAAAGTTTAGAATAACCTTCATCAGGTACGCTGAGTCAAAAGATTGGAAAGTCTAGAATAACCTTCATCAGGTACGCTGAGTCAAAAGATTGGAAAGTCTAGAATAACCTTCATCAGGTACACTGAGTCAAAAGATTGGAAAGTCTTGAATAACCTTCATCAGGTACGCTGAGTCAAAAGATTGGAAAGTCTAGAATAACCTTCATCAGGTACACTGAGTCAAAAGATTGGAAAGTCTTGAATAACCTTCATCAGGTACGCTGAGTCAAAAGATTGGAATAACCTTCATCAGGTACGCTGAGTCAAAAGATTGGAAAGTTTAGAATAACCTTCATCAGGTACGCTGAGTCAAAAGATTGGAAAGTCTGGAATAATCTTCATCAGGTACGCCGAGTCAAAAGATTGGAAAGTCTAGAATAATCTTCATCAGGTACGCTGAGTCAAAAGATTGGAAAGTTTAGAATAACCTTCATCAGGTACGCTGAGTCAAAAGATTGGAAAGTCTAGAATAACCTTCATCAGTTACGCTGAGTCAAAAGATTGGAAAGTCTAGAATAACCTTCATCAGGTACGCTGAGTCAAAAGATTGGAAAGTCTAGAATAACCTTCATCAGGTACGATGAGTCAAAAGATTGGAAAGTCTAGAATAACCTTCATCAGGTACGCTGAGTCAAAAGATTGGAAAGTCTAGAATAACCTTCATCAGGTACGCTGAGTCAAAAGATTGGAAAGTCTAGAATAACCTTCATCGGGTACGTTGATGAGTCAAAAGATTGGAATAACCTTCATCAGGTACGCTGAGTCAAAAGATTGGAAAGTCTAGAATACCCTTCATCAGGTACGCTCAGTCAAAAGATTGGAAAGTCTAGAATAATCTTCATCAGGTACGCTGAGTCAAAAGATTGGAACGTTTAGAATAACCTTCATCAGGTACGCTGAGTCAAAAGATTGGAAAGTCTAGAATAACCTTCATCAGTTACGCTGAGTCAAAAGATTGGAAAGTCTAGAATAACCTTCATCAGGTACGCTGAGTCAAAAGATTGGAAAGTTTAGAATAATCTTCATCAGGTACGCTGATGAGTCAAAAGATTGGAATAACCTTCATCAGGTACGCTGAGTCAAAAGATTGGAAAGTCTAGAATAACCTTCATCAGGTACGCTGAGTCAAAAGATTGGAAAGTCTAGAATAACCTTCATCAGGTACGCTGAGTCAAAAGATTGGAAAGTCTAGAATAACCTTCATCAGGTATGCTGAGTCAAAAGATTGGAAAGTCTTGAATAACCTTCATCAGGTACGCCGAGTCAAAAGATTTGAAAGTTTAGAATAACCTTCATCAGGTACGCTGAGTCAAAAGATTGGAAAGTCTAGAATAACCTTCATCAGGTACGCTGAGTCAAAAGATTGGAAAGTCTAGAATAACCTTCATCAGGTACACTGAGTCAAAAGATTGGAAAGTCTTGAATAACCTTCATCAGGTACGCTGAGTCAAAAGATTGGAAAGTCTAGAATAACCTTCATCAGGTACACTGAGTCAAAAGATTGGAAAGTCTTGAATAACCTTCATCAGGTACGCTGAGTCAAAAGATTGGAATAACCTTCATCAGGTACGCTGAGTCAAAAGATTGGAAAGTTTAGAATAACCTTCATCAGGTACGCTGAGTCAAAAGATTGGAAAGTCTGGAATAATCTTCATCAGGTACGCTGAGTCAAAATATTGGAAAGTTTAGAATAACCTTCATCAGGTACGCCAAGTCAAAAGATTAGAATGTCTAGAATAACCTTCATCAGGTACGCCGAGTCAAAAGATTGGAAAGTCTAGAATAATCTTCATCAGGTACGCTGAGTCAAAAGATTGGAAAGTTTAGAATAACCTTCATCAGGTACGCTGAGTCAAAAGATTGGAAAGTCTAGAATAACCTTCATCAGGTACGCTGAGTCAAAAGATTGGAAAGTCTAGAATAACCTTCATCAGGTACGCTGAGTCAAAAGATTGGAAAGTCTAGAATAACCTTCATCAGGTACGCTGAGTCAAAAGATTGGAAAGTCTAGAATAACCTTCATCAGGTACGCTGAGTCAAAAGATTGGAAAGTCTAGAATAACCTTCATCAGGTACGATGAGTCAAAAGATTGGAAAGTCTAGAATAACCTTCATCAGGTACGCTGAGTCAAAAGATTGGAAAGTCTAGAATAACCTTCATCAGGTACGCTGAGTCAAAAGATTGGAAAGTCTAGAATAACCTTCATCGGGTACGTTGATGAGTCAAAAGATTGGAATAACCTTCATCAGGTACGCTGAGTCAAAAGATTGGAAAGTCTAGAATACCCTTCATCAGGTACGCTCAGTCAAAAGATTGGAAAGTCTAGAATAATCTTCATCAGGTACGCTGAGTCAAAAGATTGGAACGTTTAGAATAACCTTCATCAGGTACGCTGAGTCAAAAGATTGGAAAGTCTAGAATAACCTTCATCAGGTACGCTGAGTCAAAAGATTGGAAAGTTTAGAATAATCTTCATCAGGTACGCTGATGAGTCAAAAGATTGGAATAACCTTCATCAGGTACGCTGAGTCAAAAGATTGGAAAGTCTAGAATAACCTTCATCAGGTACGCTGAGTCAAAAGATTGGAAAGTCTAGAATAATCTTCATCAGGTACGCTGAGTCAAAAGATTGGAAAGTCTAGAATAACCTTCATCAGTTACGCTGAGTCAAAAGATTGGAAAGTCTAGAATAACCTTCATCAGGTACGCTGAGTCAAAAGATTGGAAAGTCTAGAATAACCTTCATCAGGTACGCTGAGTCAAAAGACTGGAAAGTCTAGAATAACCTTCATCAGGTAAGCTGAGTCAAAAGATTGGAAAGTCTAGAATAACCTTCATCAGGTACGCTGAGTCAAAAGATTGGAAAGTCTAGAATAACCTTCATCAGGTACGCCGAGTCAAAAGATTTGAAAGTTTAGAATAACCTTCATCAGGTACGCTGAGTCAAAAGATTGGAAAGTCTAGAATAACCTTCATCAGGTACGCTGAGTCAAAAGATTGGAAAGTCTAGAATAACCTTCATCAGGTACACTGAGTCAAAAGATTGGAAAGTCTAGAATAACCTTCATCAGGTACACTGAGTCAAAAGATTGGAAAGTCTTGAATAACCTTCATCAGGTACGCTGAGTCAAAAGATTGGAAAGTCTTGAATAACCTTCATCAGGTACGCTGAGTCAAAAGATTGGAAAGTCTAGAATAACCTTCATCAGGTACACTGAGTCAAAAGATTGGAAAGTCTTGAATAACCTTCATCAGGTACGCTGAGTCAAAAGATTGGAATAACCTTCATCAGGTACGCTGAGTCAAAAGATTGGAAAGTTTAGAATAACCTTCATCAGGTACGCTGAGTCAAAAGATTGGAAAGTCTAGAATAATCTTCATCAGGTACGCTGAGTCAAAATATTGGAAAGTTTAGAATAACCTTCATCAGGGACGCCGAGTCAAAAGATTGGAAAGTCTAGAATAACCTTCATCAGGTACGCTGAGTCAAAACATTGGAAAGTCTAGAATAACCTTCATCAGGTACGCTGAGTCAAAAGATGGGAAAGTCTAGAATAATCTTCATCAGGTACGCTGAGTCAAAAGATTGGAAAGTCTAGAATAACCTTCATCAGTTACGCTGAGTCAAAAGATTGGAAAGTCTAGAATAACCTTCATCAGGTACGCTGAGTCAAAAGATTGGAAAGTCTAGAATAACCTTCATCAGGTACGCTGAGTCAAAAGATTGGAAAGTCTAGAATAACCTTCATCAGGTACGCTGAGTCAAAAGATTGGAAAGTCTAGAATAACCTTCATCAGGTACGCTGAGTCAAAAGATTGGAAAGTCTAGAATAACCTTCATCAGGTACGATGAGTCAAAAGATTGGAAAGTCTAGAATAACCTTCATCAGGTACGCTGAGTCAAAAGATTGGAAAGTCTAGAATAACCTTCATCAGGTACGCTGAGTCAAAAGATTGGAAAGTCTAGAATAACCTTCATCGGGTACGTTGATGAGTCAAAAGATTGGAATAACCTTCATCAGGTACGCTGAGTCAAAAGATTGGAAAGTCTAGAATACCCTTCATCAGGTACGCTGAGTCAAAAGATTGGAAAGTCTAGAATAATCTTCATCAGGTACGCTGAGTCAAAAGATTGGAACGTTTAGAATAACCTTCATCAGGTACGCTGAGTCAAAAGATTGGAAAGTCTAGAATAACCTTCATCAGTTACGCTGAGTCAAAAGATTGGAAAGTCTAGAATAACCTTCATCAGGTACGCTGAGTCAAAAGATTGGAAAGTTTAGAATAATCTTCATCAGGTACGCTGAGTCAAAAGACTGGAAAATCTAGAATAACCTTCATCAGGTACGCTGAGTCAAAAGATTGGAAAGTCTAGAATAACCTTCATCAGGTATGCTGAGTCAAAAGATTGGAAAGTCTAGAATAACCTTCATCAGCTACGCTGAGTCAAAAGATTGGAAAGTCTAGAATAACCTTCATCAGGTACGCTGAGTCAAACGATTAGAAAGTCTAGAATAACCTTCATCAGGTACACTGAGTCAAAAGATTGGAAAGTCTTGAATAACCTTCATCAGGTACGGTGAGTCAAAAGATTGGAAAGTCTAGAATAACCTTCATCAGGTACACTGAGTCAAAAGATTGGAAAGTCTTGAATAACCTTCATCAGGTACGCTGAGTCAAAAGATTGGAATAACCTTCATCAGGTACGCTGAGTCAAAAGATTGGAAAGTTTAGAATAACCTTCATCAGGTACGCTGAGTCAAAAGATTGGAAAGTCTGGAATAATCTTCATCAGGTACGCTGAGTCAAAAGATTGGAAAGTCTAGAATAATCTTCATCAGGTACGCTGAGTCAAAAGATTGGAACGTTTAGAATAACCTTCATCAGGTACGCTGAGTCAAAAGATTGGAAAGTCTAGAATAACCTTCATCAGTTACGCTGAGTCAAAAGATTGGAAAGTCTAGAATAACCTTCATCAGGTACGCTGAGTCAAAAGATTGGAAAGTCTAGAATAACCTTCATCAGGTACGCTGAGTCAAAAGACTGCAAGTCTAGAATAACCTTCATCAGGTAAGCTGAGTCAAAAGATTGGAAAGTCTAGAATAACCTTCATCAGGTACGCTGAGTCAAAAGATTGGAAAGTCTAGAATAACCTTCATCAGGTACGCCGAGTCAAAAGATTTGAAAGTTTAGAATAACCTTCATCAGGTACGCTGATGAGTCAAAAGATTGGAATAACCTTCATCAGGTACGCTGAGTCAAAAGATTGGAAAGTCTAGAATAACCTTCATCAGGTACGCTGAGTCAAAAGATTGGAAAGTCTAGAATAATCTTCATCAGGTACGCTGAGTCAAAAGATTGGAACGTTTAGAATAACCTTCATCAGGTACGCTGAGTCAAAAGATTGGAAAGTCTAGAATAACCTTCATCAGTTACGCTGAGTCAAAAGATTGGAAAGTCTAGAATAACCTTCATCAGGTACGCTGAGTCAAAAGATTGGAAAGTCTAGAATAACCTTCATCAGGTACGCTGAGTCAAAAGACTGGAAAGTCTAGAATAACCTTCATCAGGTACGCTGAGTCAAAAGATTGGAAAGTCTAGAATAACCTTCATCAGGTACGCTGAGTCAAAAGATTGGAAAGTCTAGAATAACCTTCATCAGTTATGCTGAGTCAAAAGATTGGAAAGTCTTGAATAACCTTCATCAGGTACGCCGAGTCAAAAGATTTGAAAGTTTAGAATAACCTTCATCAGGTACGCTGAGTCAAAAGATTGGAAAGTCTAGAATAACCTTCATCAGGTACGCTGAGTCAAAAGATTGGAAAGTCTAGAATAACCTTCATCAGGTACACTGAGTCAAAAGATTGGAAAGTCTTGAATAACCTTCATCAGGTACGCTGAGTCAAAAGATTGGAAAGTCTAGAATAACCTTCATCAGGTACACTGAGTCAAAAGATTGGAAAGTCTTGAATAACCTTCATCAGGTACGCTGAGTCAAAAGATTGGAATAACCTTCATCAGGTACGCTGAGTCAAAAGATTGGAAAGTTTAGAATAACCTTCATCAGGTACGCTGAGTCAAAAGATTGGAAAGTCTGGAATAATCTTCATCAGGTACGCCGAGTCAAAAGATTGGAAAGTCTAGAATAATCTTCATCAGGTACGCTGAGTCAAAAGATTGGAAAGTTTAGAATAACCTTCATCAGGTACGCTGAGTCAAAAGATTGGAAAGTCTAGAATAACCTTCATCAGTTACGCTGAGTCAAAAGATTGGAAAGTCTAGAATAACCTTCATCAGGTACGCTGAGTCAAAAGATTGGAAAGTCTAGAATAACCTTCATCAGGTACGATGAGTCAAAAGATTGGAAAGTCTAGAATAACCTTCATCAGGTACGCTGAGTCAAAAGATTGGAAAGTCTAGAATAACCTTCATCAGGTACGCTGAGTCAAAAGATTGGAAAGTCTAGAATAACCTTCATCGGGTACGTTGATGAGTCAAAAGATTGGAATAACCTTCATCAGGTACGCTGAGTCAAAAGATTGGAAAGTCTAGAATACCCTTCATCAGGTACGCTCAGTCAAAAGATTGGAAAGTCTAGAATAATCTTCATCAGGTACGCTGAGTCAAAAGATTGGAACGTTTAGAATAACCTTCATCAGGTACGCTGAGTCAAAAGATTGGAAAGTCTAGAATAACCTTCATCAGTTACGCTGAGTCAAAAGATTGGAAAGTCTAGAATAACCTTCATCAGGTACGCTGAGTCAAAAGATTGGAAAGTTTAGAATAATCTTCATCAGGTACGCTGATGAGTCAAAAGATTGGAATAACCTTCATCAGGTACGCTGAGTCAAAAGATTGGAAAGTCTAGAATAACCTTCATCAGGTACGCTGAGTCAAAAGATTGGAAAGTCTAGAATAACCTTCATCAGGTACGCTGAGTCAAAAGATTGGAAAGTCTAGAATAACCTTCATCAGGTATGCTGAGTCAAAAGATTGGAAAGTCTTGAATAACCTTCATCAGGTACGCCGAGTCAAAAGATTTGAAAGTTTAGAATAACCTTCATCAGGTACGCTGAGTCAAAAGATTGGAAAGTCTAGAATAACCTTCATCAGGTACGCTGAGTCAAAAGATTGGAAAGTCTAGAATAACCTTCATCAGGTACACTGAGTCAAAAGATTGGAAAGTCTTGAATAACCTTCATCAGGTACGCTGAGTCAAAAGATTGGAAAGTCTAGAATAACCTTCATCAGGTACACTGAGTCAAAAGATTGGAAAGTCTTGAATAACCTTCATCAGGTACGCTGAGTCAAAAGATTGGAATAACCTTCATCAGGTACGCTGAGTCAAAAGATTGGAAAGTTTAGAATAACCTTCATCAGGTACGCTGAGTCAAAAGATTGGAAAGTCTGGAATAATCTTCATCAGGTACGCTGAGTCAAAATATTGGAAAGTTTAGAATAACCTTCATCAGGTACGCCAAGTCAAAAGATTAGAATGTCTAGAATAACCTTCATCAGGTACGCCGAGTCAAAAGATTGGAAAGTCTAGAATAATCTTCATCAGGTACGCTGAGTCAAAAGATTGGAAAGTTTAGAATAACCTTCATCAGGTACGCTGAGTCAAAAGATTGGAAAGTCTAGAATAACCTTCATCAGGTACGCTGAGTCAAAAGATTGGAAAGTCTAGAATAACCTTCATCAGGTACGCTGAGTCAAAAGATTGGAAAGTCTAGAATAACCTTCATCAGGTACGCTGAGTCAAAAGATTGGAAAGTCTAGAATAACCTTCATCAGGTACGCTGAGTCAAAAGATTGGAAAGTCTAGAATAACCTTCATCAGGTACGATGAGTCAAAAGATTGGAA
Organism: Bathymodiolus brooksi; assembly: GCA_963680875.1. Classification (NCBI taxonomy): domain Eukaryota; kingdom Metazoa; phylum Mollusca; class Bivalvia; order Mytilida; family Modiolidae; genus Bathymodiolus; species Bathymodiolus brooksi. The sequence goes on from OY804588.1 coordinate 46,366,892, forward strand.
AGTCTAGAATAACCTTCATCAGGTACGCTGAGTCAAAAGATTGGAAAGTCTAGAATAACCTTCATCAGGTACGCTGAGTCAAAAGATTGGAAAGTCTAGAATAACCTTCATCGGGTACGTTGATGAGTCAAAAGATTGGAATAACCTTCATCAGGTACGCTGAGTCAAAAGATTGGAAAGTCTAGAATACCCTTCATCAGGTACGCTCAGTCAAAAGATTGGAAAGTCTAGAATAATCTTCATCAGGTACGCTGAGTCAAAAGATTGGAACGTTTAGAATAACCTTCATCAGGTACGCTGAGTCAAAAGATTGGAAAGTCTAGAATAACCTTCATCAGGTACGCTGAGTCAAAAGATTGGAAAGTTTAGAATAATCTTCATCAGGTACGCTGATGAGTCAAAAGATTGGAATAACCTTCATCAGGTACGCTGAGTCAAAAGATTGGAAAGTCTAGAATAACCTTCATCAGGTACGCTGAGTCAAAAGATTGGAAAGTCTAGAATAATCTTCATCAGGTACGCTGAGTCAAAAGATTGGAAAGTCTAGAATAACCTTCATCAGTTACGCTGAGTCAAAAGATTGGAAAGTCTAGAATAACCTTCATCAGGTACGCTGAGTCAAAAGATTGGAAAGTCTAGAATAACCTTCATCAGGTACGCTGAGTCAAAAGACTGGAAAGTCTAGAATAACCTTCATCAGGTAAGCTGAGTCAAAAGATTGGAAAGTCTAGAATAACCTTCATCAGGTACGCTGAGTCAAAAGATTGGAAAGTCTAGAATAACCTTCATCAGGTACGCCGAGTCAAAAGATTTGAAAGTTTAGAATAACCTTCATCAGGTACGCTGAGTCAAAAGATTGGAAAGTCTAGAATAACCTTCATCAGGTACGCTGAGTCAAAAGATTGGAAAGTCTAGAATAACCTTCATCAGGTACACTGAGTCAAAAGATTGGAAAGTCTAGAATAACCTTCATCAGGTACACTGAGTCAAAAGATTGGAAAGTCTTGAATAACCTTCATCAGGTACGCTGAGTCAAAAGATTGGAAAGTCTTGAATAACCTTCATCAGGTACGCTGAGTCAAAAGATTGGAAAGTCTAGAATAACCTTCATCAGGTACACTGAGTCAAAAGATTGGAAAGTCTTGAATAACCTTCATCAGGTACGCTGAGTCAAAAGATTGGAATAACCTTCATCAGGTACGCTGAGTCAAAAGATTGGAAAGTTTAGAATAACCTTCATCAGGTACGCTGAGTCAAAAGATTGGAAAGTCTAGAATAATCTTCATCAGGTACGCTGAGTCAAAATATTGGAAAGTTTAGAATAACCTTCATCAGGGACGCCGAGTCAAAAGATTGGAAAGTCTAGAATAACCTTCATCAGGTACGCTGAGTCAAAACATTGGAAAGTCTAGAATAACCTTCATCAGGTACGCTGAGTCAAAAGATGGGAAAGTCTAGAATAATCTTCATCAGGTACGCTGAGTCAAAAGATTGGAAAGTCTAGAATAACCTTCATCAGTTACGCTGAGTCAAAAGATTGGAAAGTCTAGAATAACCTTCATCAGGTACGCTGAGTCAAAAGATTGGAAAGTCTAGAATAACCTTCATCAGGTACGCTGAGTCAAAAGATTGGAAAGTCTAGAATAACCTTCATCAGGTACGCTGAGTCAAAAGATTGGAAAGTCTAGAATAACCTTCATCAGGTACGCTGAGTCAAAAGATTGGAAAGTCTAGAATAACCTTCATCAGGTACGATGAGTCAAAAGATTGGAAAGTCTAGAATAACCTTCATCAGGTACGCTGAGTCAAAAGATTGGAAAGTCTAGAATAACCTTCATCAGGTACGCTGAGTCAAAAGATTGGAAAGTCTAGAATAACCTTCATCGGGTACGTTGATGAGTCAAAAGATTGGAATAACCTTCATCAGGTACGCTGAGTCAAAAGATTGGAAAGTCTAGAATACCCTTCATCAGGTACGCTGAGTCAAAAGATTGGAAAGTCTAGAATAATCTTCATCAGGTACGCTGAGTCAAAAGATTGGAACGTTTAGAATAACCTTCATCAGGTACGCTGAGTCAAAAGATTGGAAAGTCTAGAATAACCTTCATCAGTTACGCTGAGTCAAAAGATTGGAAAGTCTAGAATAACCTTCATCAGGTACGCTGAGTCAAAAGATTGGAAAGTTTAGAATAATCTTCATCAGGTACGCTGAGTCAAAAGACTGGAAAATCTAGAATAACCTTCATCAGGTACGCTGAGTCAAAAGATTGGAAAGTCTAGAATAACCTTCATCAGGTATGCTGAGTCAAAAGATTGGAAAGTCTAGAATAACCTTCATCAGCTACGCTGAGTCAAAAGATTGGAAAGTCTAGAATAACCTTCATCAGGTACGCTGAGTCAAACGATTAGAAAGTCTAGAATAACCTTCATCAGGTACACTGAGTCAAAAGATTGGAAAGTCTTGAATAACCTTCATCAGGTACGGTGAGTCAAAAGATTGGAAAGTCTAGAATAACCTTCATCAGGTACACTGAGTCAAAAGATTGGAAAGTCTTGAATAACCTTCATCAGGTACGCTGAGTCAAAAGATTGGAATAACCTTCATCAGGTACGCTGAGTCAAAAGATTGGAAAGTTTAGAATAACCTTCATCAGGTACGCTGAGTCAAAAGATTGGAAAGTCTGGAATAATCTTCATCAGGTACGCTGAGTCAAAATATTGGAAAGTTTAGAATAACCTTCATCAGGTACGCCAAGTCAAAAGATTAGAAAGTCTAGAATAACCTTCATCAGGTACGCCGAGTCAAAAGATTGGAAAGTCTAGAATAATCTTCATCAGGTACGCTGAGTCAAAAGATTGGAAAGTTTAGAATAACCTTCATCAGGTACGCTGAGTCAAAAGATTGGAAAGTCTAGAATAACCTTCATCAGGTACGCTGAGTCAAAAGATTGGAAAGTCTAGAATAACCTTCATCAGGTACGCTGAGTCAAAAGATTGGAAAGTCTAGAATAACCTTCATCAGGTACGCTGAGTCAAAAGATTGGAAAGTCTAGAATAACCTTCATCAGGTACGCTGAGTCAAAAGATTGGAAAATCTAGAATAACCTTCATCAGGTACGATGAGTCAAAAGATTGGAAAGTCTAGAATAACCTTCATCAGGTACGCTGAGTCAAAAGATTGGAAAGTCTAGAATAACCTTCATCAGGTACGCTGAGTCAAAAGATTGGAAAGTCTAGAATAACCTTCATCGGGTACGTTGATGAGTCAAAAGATTGGAATAACCTTCATCAGGTACGCTGAGTCAAAAGATTGGAAAGTCTAGAATACCCTTCATCAGGTACGCTCAGTCAAAAGATTGGAAAGTCTAGAATAATCTTCATCAGGTACGCTGAGTCAAAAGATTGGAACGTTTAGAATAACCTTCATCAGGTACGCTGAGTCAAAAGATTGGAAAGTCTAGAATAACCTTCATCAGTTACGCTGAGTCAAAAGATTGGAAAGTCTAGAATAACCTTCATCAGGTACGCTGAGTCAAAAGATTGGAAAGTTTAGAATAATCTTCATCAGGTACGCTGATGAGTCAAAAGATTGGAATAACCTTCATCAGGTACGCTGAGTCAAAAGATTGGAAAGTCTAGAATAACCTTCATCAGGTATGCTGAGTCAAAAGATTGGAAAGTCTTGAATAACCTTCATCAGGTACGCCGAGTCAAAAGATTTGAAAGTTTAGAATAACCTTCATCAGGTACGCTGAGTCAAAAGATTGGAAAGTCTAGAATAACCTTCATCAGGTACGCTGAGTCAAAAGATTGGAAAGTCTAGAATAACCTTCATCAGGTACACTGAGTCAAAAGATTGGAAAGTCTTGAATAACCTTCATCAGGTACGCTGAGTCAAAAGATTGGAAAGTCTAGAATAACCTTCATCAGGTACACTGAGTCAAAAGATTGGAAAGTCTTGAATAACCTTCATCAGGTACGCTGAGTCAAAAGATTGGAATAACCTTCATCAGGTACGCTGAGTCAAAAGATTGGAAAGTTTAGAATAACCTTCATCAGGTACGCTGAGTCAAAAGATTGGAAAGTCTGGAATAATCTTCATCAGGTACGCCGAGTCAAAAGATTGGAAAGTCTAGAATAATCTTCATCAGGTACGCTGAGTCAAAAGATTGGAAAGTTTAGAATAACCTTCATCAGGTACGCTGAGTCAAAAGATTGGAAAGTCTAGAATAACCTTCATCAGTTACGCTGAGTCAAAAGATTGGAAAGTCTAGAATAACCTTCATCAGGTACGCTGAGTCAAAAGATTGGAAAGTCTAGAATAACCTTCATCAGGTACGATGAGTCAAAAGATTGGAAAGTCTAGAATAACCTTCATCAGGTACGCTGAGTCAAAAGATTGGAAAGTCTAGAATAACCTTCATCAGGTACGCTGAGTCAAAAGATTGGAAAGTCTAGAATAACCTTCATCGGGTACGTTGATGAGTCAAAAGATTGGAATAACCTTCATCAGGTACGCTGAGTCAAAAGATTGGAAAGTCTAGAATACCCTTCATCAGGTACGCTCAGTCAAAAGATTGGAAAGTCTAGAATAATCTTCATCAGGTACGCTGAGTCAAAAGATTGGAACGTTTAGAATAACCTTCATCAGGTACGCTGAGTCAAAAGATTGGAAAGTCTAGAATAACCTTCATCAGTTACGCTGAGTCAAAAGATTGGAAAGTCTAGAATAACCTTCATCAGGTACGCTGAGTCAAAAGATTGGAAAGTTTAGAATAATCTTCATCAGGTACGCTGATGAGTCAAAAGATTGGAATAACCTTCATCAGGTACGCTGAGTCAAAAGATTGGAAAGTCTAGAATAACCTTCATCAGGTACGCTGAGTCAAAAGATTGGAAAGTCTAGAATAACCTTCATCAGGTACGCTGAGTCAAAAGATTGGAAAGTCTAGAATAACCTTCATCAGGTATGCTGAGTCAAAAGATTGGAAAGTCTTGAATAACCTTCATCAGGTACGCCGAGTCAAAAGATTTGAAAGTTTAGAATAACCTTCATCAGGTACGCTGAGTCAAAAGATTGGAAAGTCTAGAATAACCTTCATCAGGTACGCTGAGTCAAAAGATTGGAAAGTCTAGAATAACCTTCATCAGGTACACTGAGTCAAAAGATTGGAAAGTCTTGAATAACCTTCATCAGGTACGCTGAGTCAAAAGATTGGAAAGTCTAGAATAACCTTCATCAGGTACACTGAGTCAAAAGATTGGAAAGTCTAGAATAACCTTCATCAGGTACACTGAGTCAAAAGATTGGAAAGTCTTGAATAACCTTCATCAGGTACGCTGAGTCAAAAGATTGGAATAACCTTCATCAGGTACGCTGAGTCAAAAGATTGGAAAGTTTAGAATAACCTTCATCAGGTACGCTGAGTCAAAAGATTGGAAAGTCTGGAATAATCTTCATCAGGTACGCTGAGTCAAAATATTGGAAAGTTTAGAATAACCTTCATCAGGTACGCCAAGTCAAAAGATTAGAAAGTCTAGAATAACCTTCATCAGGTACGCCGAGTCAAAAGATTGGAAAGTCTAGAATAATCTTCATCAGGTACGCTGAGTCAAAAGATTGGAAAGTTTAGAATAACCTTCATCAGGTACGCTGAGTCAAAAGATTGGAAAGTCTAGAATAACCTTCATCAGGTACGCTGAGTCAAAAGATTGGAAAGTCTAGAATAACCTTCATCAGGTACGCTGAGTCAAAAGATTGGAAAGTCTAGAATAACCTTCATCAGGTACGCTGAGTCAAAAGATTGGAAAGTCTAGAATAACCTTCATCAGGTACGCTGAGTCAAAAGATTGGAAAGTCTAGAATAACCTTCATCAGGTACGATGAGTCAAAAGATTGGAAAGTCTAGAATAACCTTCATCAGGTACGCTGAGTCAAAAGATTGGAAAGTCTAGAATAACCTTCATCAGGTACGCTGAGTCAAAAGATTGGAAAGTCTAGAATAACCTTCATCGGGTACGTTGATGAGTCAAAAGATTGGAATAACCTTCATCAGGTACGCTGAGTCAAAAGATTGGAAAGTCTAGAATACCCTTCATCAGGTACGCTCAGTCAAAAGATTGGAAAGTCTAGAATAATCTTCATCAGGTACGCTGAGTCAAAAGATTGGAACGTTTAGAATAACCTTCATCAGGTACGCTGAGTCAAAAGATTGGAAAGTCTAGAATAACCTTCATCAGTTACGCTGAGTCAAAAGATTGGAAAGTCTAGAATAACCTTCATCAGGTACGCTGAGTCAAAAGATTGGAAAGTTTAGAATAATCTTCATCAGGTACGCTGATGAGTCAAAAGATTGGAATAACCTTCATCAGGTACGCTGAGTCAAAAGATTGGAAAGTCTAGAATAACCTTCATCAGGTACGCTGAGTCAAAAGATTGGAAAGTCTAGAATAATCTTCATCAGGTACGCTGAGTCAAAAGATTGGAACGTTTAGAATAACCTTCATCAGGTACGCTGAGTCAAAAGATTGGAAAGTCTAGAATAACCTTCATCAGTTACGCTGAGTCAAAAGATTGGAAAGTCTAGAATAACCTTCATCAGGTACGCTGAGTCAAAAGATTGGAAAGTCTAGAATAACCTTCATCAGGTACGCTGAGTCAAAAGACTGGAAAGTCTAGAATAACCTTCATCAGGTAAGCTGAGTCAAAAGATTGGAAAGTCTAGAATAACCTTCATCAGGTACGCTGAGTCAAAAGATTGGAAAGTCTAGAATAACCTTCATCAGGTACGCCGAGTCAAAAGATTTGAAAGTTTAGAATAACCTTCATCAGGTACGCTGAGTCAAAAGATTGGAAAGTCTAGAATAACCTTCATCAGGTACGCTGAGTCAAAAGATTGGAAAGTCTAGAATAACCTTCATCAGGTACACTGAGTCAAAAGATTGGAAAGTCTAGAATAACCTTCATCAGGTACACTGAGTCAAAAGATTGGAAAGTCTTGAATAACCTTCATCAGGTACGCTGAGTCAAAAGATTGGAAAGTCTTGAATAACCTTCATCAGGTACGCTGAGTCAAAAGATTGGAAAGTCTAGAATAACCTTCATCAGGTACACTGAGTCAAAAGATTGGAAAGTCTTGAATAACCTTCATCAGGTACGCTGAGTCAAAAGATTGGAATAACCTTCATCAGGTACGCTGAGTCAAAAGATTGGAAAGTTTAGAATAACCTTCATCAGGTACGCTGAGTCAAAAGATTGGAAAGTCTAGAATAATCTTCATCAGGTACGCTGAGTCAAAATATTGGAAAGTTTAGAATAACCTTCATCAGGGACGCCGAGTCAAAAGATTGGAAAGTCTAGAATAACCTTCATCAGGTACGCTGAGTCAAAACATTGGAAAGTCTAGAATAACCTTCATCAGGTACGCTGAGTCAAAAGATGGGAAAGTCTAGAATAATCTTCATCAGGTACGCTGAGTCAAAAGATTGGAAAGTCTAGAATAACCTTCATCAGTTACGCTGAGTCAAAAGATTGGAAAGTCTAGAATAACCTTCATCAGGTACGCTGAGTCAAAAGATTGGAAAGTCTAGAATAACCTTCATCAGGTACGCTGAGTCAAAAGATTGGAAAGTCTAGAATAACCTTCATCAGGTACGCTGAGTCAAAAGATTGGAAAGTCTAGAATAACCTTCATCAGGTACGCTGAGTCAAAAGATTGGAAAGTCTAGAATAACCTTCATCAGGTACGATGAGTCAAAAGATTGGAAAGTCTAGAATACCCTTCATCAGGTACGCTCAGTCAAAAGATTGGAAAGTCTAGAATAATCTTCATCAGGTACGCTGAGTCAAAAGATTGGAACGTTTAGAATAACCTTCATCAGGTACGCTGAGTCAAAAGATTGGAAAGTCTAGAATAACCTTCATCAGTTACGCTGAGTCAAAAGATTGGAAAGTCTAGAATAACCTTCATCAGGTACGCTGAGTCAAAAGATTGGAAAGTTTAGAATAATCTTCATCAGGTACGCTGATGAGTCAAAAGATTGGAATAACCTTCATCAGGTACGCTGAGTCAAAAGATTGGAAAGTCTAGAATAACCTTCATCAGGTACGCTGAGTCAAAAGATTGGAAAGTCTAGAATAATCTTCATCAGGTACGCTGAGTCAAAAGATTGGAACGTTTAGAATAACCTTCATCAGGTACGCTGAGTCAAAAGATTGGAAAGTCTAGAATAACCTTCATCAGTTACGCTGAGTCAAAAGATTGGAAAGTCTAGAATAACCTTCATCAGGTACGCTGAGTCAAAAGATTGGAAAGTCTAGAATAACCTTCATCAGGTACGCTGAGTCAAAAGACTGGAAAGTCTAGAATAACCTTCATCAGGTAAGCTGAGTCAAAAGATTGGAAAGTCTAGAATAACCTTCATCAGGTACGCTGAGTCAAAAGATTGGAAAGTCTAGAATAACCTTCATCAGGTACGCCGAGTCAAAAGATTTGAAAGTTTAGAATAACCTTCATCAGGTACGCTGAGTCAAAAGATTGGAAAGTCTAGAATAACCTTCATCAGGTACGCTGAGTCAAAAGATTGGAAAGTCTAGAATAACCTTCATCAGGTACACTGAGTCAAAAGATTGGAAAGTCTAGAATAACCTTCATCAGGTACACTGAGTCAAAAGATTGGAAAGTCTTGAATAACCTTCATCAGGTACGCTGAGTCAAAAGATTGGAAAGTCTTGAATAACCTTCATCAGGTACGCTGAGTCAAAAGATTGGAAAGTCTAGAATAACCTTCATCAGGTACACTGAGTCAAAAGATTGGAAAGTCTTGAATAACCTTCATCAGGTACGCTGAGTCAAAAGATTGGAATAACCTTCATCAGGTACGCTGAGTCAAAAGATTGGAAAGTTTAGAATAACCTTCATCAGGTACGCTGAGTCAAAAGATTGGAAAGTCTAGAATAATCTTCATCAGGTACGCTGAGTCAAAATATTGGAAAGTTTAGAATAACCTTCATCAGGGACGCCGAGTCAAAAGATTGGAAAGTCTAGAATAACCTTCATCAGGTACGCTGAGTCAAAACATTGGAAAGTCTAGAATAACCTTCATCAGGTACGCTGAGTCAAAAGATGGGAAAGTCTAGAATAATCTTCATCAGGTACGCTGAGTCAAAAGATTGGAAAGTCTAGAATAACCTTCATCAGTTACGCTGAGTCAAAAGATTGGAAAGTCTAGAATAACCTTCATCAGGTACGCTGAGTCAAAAGATTGGAAAGTCTAGAATAACCTTCATCAGGTACGCTGAGTCAAAAGATTGGAAAGTCTAGAATAACCTTCATCAGGTACGCTGAGTCAAAAGATTGGAAAGTCTAGAATAACCTTCATCAGGTACGCTGAGTCAAAAGATTGGAAAGTCTAGAATAACCTTCATCAGGTACGATGAGTCAAAAGATTGGAAAGTCTAGAATAACCTTCATCAGGTACGCTGAGTCAAAAGATTGGAAAGTCTAGAATAACCTTCATCAGGTACGCTGAGTCAAAAGATTGGAAAGTCTAGAATAACCTTCATCGGGTACGTTGATGAGTCAAAAGATTGGAATAACCTTCATCAGGTACGCTGAGTCAAAAGATTGGAAAGTCTAGAATACCCTTCATCAGGTACGCTGAGTCAAAAGATTGGAAAGTCTAGAATAATCTTCATCAGGTACGCTGAGTCAAAAGATTGGAACGTTTAGAATAACCTTCATCAGGTACGCTGAGTCAAAAGATTGGAAAGTCTAGAATAACCTTCATCAGTTACGCTGAGTCAAAAGATTGGAAAGTCTAGAATAACCTTCATCAGGTACGCTGAGTCAAAAGATTGGAAAGTTTAGAACAATCTTCATCAGGTACGCTGAGTCAAAAGACTGGAAAATCTAGAATAACCTTCATCAGGTACGCTGAGTCAAAAGATTGGAAAGTCTAGAATAACCTTCATCAGGTATGCTGAGTCAAAAGATTGGAAAGTCTAGAATAACCTTCATCAGCTACGCTGAGTCAAAAGATTGGAAAGTCTAGAATAACCTTCATCAGGTACGCTGAGTCAAACGATTAGAAAGTCTAGAATAACCTTCATCAGGTACACTGAGTCAAAAGATTGGAAAGTCTTGAATAACCTTCATCAGGTACGGTGAGTCAAAAGATTGGAAAGTCTAGAATAACCTTCATCAGGTACACTGAGTCAAAAGATTGGAAAGTCTTGAATAACCTTCATCAGGTACGCTGAGTCAAAAGATTGGAATAACCTTCATCAGGTACGCTGAGTCAAAAGATTGGAAAGTTTAGAATAACCTTCATCAGATACGCTGAGTCAAAAGATTGGAAAGTCTGGAATAATCTTCATCAGGTACGCTGAGTCAAAATATTGGAAAGTTTAGAATAACCTTCATCAGGTACGCCAAGTCAAAAGATTAGAAAGTCTAGAATAACCTTCATCAGGTACGCCGAGTCAAAAGATTGGAAAGTCTAGAATAATCTTCATCAGGTACGCTGAGTCAAAAGATTGGAAAGTTTAGAATAACCTTCATCAGGTACGCTGAGTCAAAAGATTGGAAAGTCTAGAATAACCTTCACAGGTACGCTGAGTCAAAAGATTGGAAAGTCTAGAATAACCTTCATCAGGTACGCTGAGTCAAAAGATTGGAAAGTCTAGAATAACCTTCATCAGGTACGCTGAGTCAAAAGATTGGAAAGTCTAGAATAACCTTCATCAGGTACGCTGAGTCAAAAGATTGGAAAATCTAGAATAACCTTCATCAGGTACGATGAGTCAAAAGATTGGAAAGTCTAGAATAACCTTCATCAGGTACGCTGAGTCAAAAGATTGGAAAGTCTAGAATAACCTTCATCAGGTACGCTGAGTCAAAAGATTGGAAAGTCTAGAATAACCTTCATCGGGTACGTTGATGAGTCAAAAGATTGGAATAACCTTCATCAGGTACGCTGAGTCAAAAGATTGGAAAGTCTAGAATACCCTTCATCAGGTACGCTCAGTCAAAAGATTGGAAAGTCTAGAATAATCTTCATCAGGTACGCTGAGTCAAAAGATTGGAACGTTTAGAATAACCTTCATCAGGTACGCTGAGTCAAAAGATTGGAAAGTCTAGAATAACCTTCATCAGTTACGCTGAGTCAAAAGATTGGAAAGTCTAGAATAACCTTCATCAGGTACGCTGAGTCAAAAGATTGGAAAGTTTAGAATAATCTTCATCAGGTACGCTGATGAGTCAAAAGATTGGAATAACCTTCATCAGGTACGCTGAGTCAAAAGATTGGAAAGTCTAGAATAACCTTCATCAGGTACGCTGAGTCAAAAGATTGGAAAGTCTAGAATAATCTTCATCAGGTACGCTGAGTCAAAAGATTGGAACGTTTAGAATAACCTTCATCAGGTACGCTGAGTCAAAAGATTGGAAAGTCTAGAATAACCTTCATCAGTTACGCTGAGTCAAAAGATTGGAAAGTCTAGAATAACCTTCATCAGGTACGCTGAGTCAAAAGATTGGAAAGTCTAGAATAACCTTCATCAGGTACGCTGAGTCAAAAGACTGGAAAGTCTAGAATAACCTTCATCAGGTAAGCTGAGTCAAAAGATTGGAAAGTCTAGAATAACCTTCATCAGGTACGCTGAGTCAAAAGATTGGAAAGTCTAGAATAACCTTCATCAGGTACGCCGAGTCAAAAGATTTGAAAGTTTAGAATAACCTTCATCAGGTACGCTGAGTCAAAAGATTGGAAAGTCTAGAATAACCTTCATCAGGTACGCTGAGTCAAAAGATTGGAAAGTCTAGAATAACCTTCATCAGGTACACTGAGTCAAAAGATTGGAAAGTCTAGAATAACCTTCATCAGGTACACTGAGTCAAAAGATTGGAAAGTCTTGAATAACCTTCATCAGGTACGCTGAGTCAAAAGATTGGAAAGTCTTGAATAACCTTCATCAGGTACGCTGAGTCAAAAGATTGGAAAGTCTAGAATAACCTTCATCAGGTACACTGAGTCAAAAGATTGGAAAGTCTTGAATAACCTTCATCAGGTACGCTGAGTCAAAAGATTGGAATAACCTTCATCAGGTACGCTGAGTCAAAAGATTGGAAAGTTTAGAATAACCTTCATCAGGTACGCTGAGTCAAAAGATTGGAAAGTCTAGAATAATCTTCATCAGGTACGCTGAGTCAAAATATTGGAAAGTTTAGAATAACCTTCATCAGGGACGCCGAGTCAAAAGATTGGAAAGTCTAGAATAACCTTCATCAGGTACGCTGAGTCAAAACATTGGAAAGTCTAGAATAACCTTCATCAGGTACGCTGAGTCAAAAGATGGGAAAGTCTAGAATAATCTTCATCAGGTACGCTGAGTCAAAAGATTGGAAAGTCTAGAATAACCTTCATCAGTTACGCTGAGTCAAAAGATTGGAAAGTCTAGAATAACCTTCATCAGGTACGCTGAGTCAAAAGATTGGAAAGTCTAGAATAACCTTCATCAGGTACGCTGAGTCAAAAGATTGGAAAGTCTAGAATAACCTTCATCAGGTACGCTGAGTCAAAAGATTGGAAAGTCTAGAATAACCTTCATCAGGTACGCTGAGTCAAAAGATTGGAAAGTCTAGAATAACCTTCATCAGGTACGATGAGTCAAAAGATTGGAAAGTCTAGAATAACCTTCATCAGGTACGCTGAGTCAAAAGATTGGAAAGTCTAGAATAACCTTCATCAGGTACGCTGAGTCAAAAGATTGGAAAGTCTAGAATAACCTTCATCGGGTACGTTGATGAGTCAAAAGATTGGAATAACCTTCATCAGGTACGCTGAGTCAAAAGATTGGAAAGTCTAGAATACCCTTCATCAGGTACGCTGAGTCAAAAGATTGGAAAGTCTAGAATAATCTTCATCAGGTACGCTGAGTCAAAAGATTGGAACGTTTAGAATAACCTTCATCAGGTACGCTGAGTCAAAAGATTGGAAAGTCTAGAATAACCTTCATCAGTTACGCTGAGTCAAAAGATTGGAAAGTCTAGAATAACCTTCATCAGGTACGCTGAGTCAAAAGATTGGAAAGTTTAGAATAATCTTCATCAGGTACGCTGAGTCAAAAGACTGGAAAATCTAGAATAACCTTCATCAGGTACGCTGAGTCAAAAGATTGGAAAGTCTAGAATAACCTTCATCAGGTATGCTGAGTCAAAAGATTGGAAAGTCTAGAATAACCTTCATCAGCTACGCTGAGTCAAAAGATTGGAAAGTCTAGAATAACCTTCATCAGGTACGCTGAGTCAAACGATTAGAAAGTCTAGAATAACCTTCATCAGGTACACTGAGTCAAAAGATTGGAAAGTCTTGAATAACCTTCATCAGGTACGGTGAGTCAAAAGATTGGAAAGTCTAGAATAACCTTCATCAGGTACACTGAGTCAAAAGATTGGAAAGTCTTGAATAACCTTCATCAGGTACGCTGAGTCAAAAGATTGGAATAACCTTCATCAGGTACGCTGAGTCAAAAGATTGGAAAGTTTAGAATAACCTTCATCAGATACGCTGAGTCAAAAGATTGGAAAGTCTGGAATAATCTTCATCAGGTACGCTGAGTCAAAATATTGGAAAGTTTAGAATAACCTTCATCAGGTACGCCAAGTCAAAAGATTAGAAAGTCTAGAATAACCTTCATCAGGTACGCCGAGTCAAAAGATTGGAAAGTCTAGAATAATCTTCATCAGGTACGCTGAGTCAAAAGATTGGAAAGTTTAGAATAACCTTCATCAGGTACGCTGAGTCAAAAGATTGGAAAGTCTAGAATAACCTTCATCAGGTACGCTGAGTCAAAAGATTGGAAAGTCTAGAATAACCTTCATCAGGTACGCTGAGTCAAAAGATTGGAAAGTCTAGAATAACCTTCATCAGGTACGCTGAGTCAAAAGATTGGAAAGTCTAGAATAACCTTCATCAGGTACGCTGAGTCAAAAGATTGGAAAATCTAGAATAACCTTCATCAGGTACGATGAGTCAAAAGATTGGAAAGTCTAGAATAACCTTCATCAGGTACGCTGAGTCAAAAGATTGGAAAGTCTAGAATAACCTTCATCAGGTACGCTGAGTCAAAAGATTGGAAAGTCTAGAATAACCTTCATCGGGTACGTTGATGAGTCAAAAGATTGGAATAACCTTCATCAGGTACGCTGAGTCAAAAGATTGGAAAGTCTAGAATACCCTTCATCAGGTACGCTCAGTCAAAAGATTGGAAAGTCTAGAATAATCTTCATCAGGTACGCTGAGTCAAAAGATTGGAACGTTTAGAATAACCTTCATCAGGTACGCTGAGTCAAAAGATTGGAAAGTCTAGAATAACCTTCATCAGTTACGCTGAGTCAAAAGATTGGAAAGTCTAGAATAACCTTCATCAGGTACGCTGAGTCAAAAGATTGGAAAGTTTAGAATAATCTTCATCAGGTACGCTGATGAGTCAAAAGATTGGAATAACCTTCATCAGGTACGCTGAGTCAAAAGATTGGAAAGTCTAGAATAACCTTCATCAGGTACGCTGAGTCAAAAGATTGGAAAGTCTAGAATAATCTTCATCAGGTACGCTGAGTCAAAAGATTGGAACGTTTAGAATAACCTTCATCAGGTACGCTGAGTCAAAAGATTGGAAAGTCTAGAATAACCTTCATCAGTTACGCTGAGTCAAAAGATTGGAAAGTCTAGAATAACCTTCATCAGGTACGCTGAGTCAAAAGATTGGAAAGTCTAGAATAACCTTCATCAGGTACGCTGAGTCAAAAGACTGGAAAGTCTAGAATAACCTTCATCAGGTAAGCTGAGTCAAAAGATTGGAAAGTCTAGAATAACCTTCATCAGGTACGCTGAGTCAAAAGATTGGAAAGTCTAGAATAACCTTCATCAGGTACGCCGAGTCAAAAGATTTGAAAGTTTAGAATAACCTTCATCAGGTACGCTGAGTCAAAAGATTGGAAAGTCTAGAATAACCTTCATCAGGTACGCTGAGTCAAAAGATTGGAAAGTCTAGAATAACCTTCATCAGGTACACTGAGTCAAAAGATTGGAAAGTCTAGAATAACCTTCATCAGGTACACTGAGTCAAAAGATTGGAAAGTCTTGAATAACCTTCATCAGGTACGCTGAGTCAAAAGATTGGAAAGTCTTGAATAACCTTCATCAGGTACGCTGAGTCAAAAGATTGGAAAGTCTAGAATAACCTTCATCAGGTACACTGAGTCAAAAGATTGGAAAGTCTTGAATAACCTTCATCAGGTACGCTGAGTCAAAAGATTGGAATAACCTTCATCAGGTACGCTGAGTCAAAAGATTGGAAAGTTTAGAATAACCTTCATCAGGTACGCTGAGTCAAAAGATTGGAAAGTCTAGAATAATCTTCATCAGGTACGCTGAGTCAAAATATTGGAAAGTTTAGAATAACCTTCATCAGGTACGCCAAGTCAAAAGATTAGAAAGTCTAGAATAACCTTCATCAGGGACGCCGAGTCAAAAGATTGGAAAGTCTAGAATAACCTTCATCAGGTACGCTGAGTCAAAACATTGGAAAGTCTAGAATAACCTTCATCAGGTACGCTGAGTCAAAAGATGGGAAAGTCTAGAATAATCTTCATCAGGTACGCTGAGTCAAAAGATTGGAAAGTTTAGAATAACCTTCATCAGGTACGCTGAGTCAAAAGATTGGAAAGTCTAGAATAACCTTCATCAGTTACGCTGAGTCAAAAGATTGGAAAGTCTAGAATAACCTTCATCAGGTACGCTGAGTCAAAAGATTGGAAAGTCTAGAATAACCTTCATCAGGTACGCTGAGTCAAAAGATTGGAAAGTCTAGAATAACCTTCATCAGGTACGCTGAGTCAAAAGATTGGAAAGTCTAGAATAACCTTCATCAGGTACGCTGAGTCAAAAGATTGGAAAGTCTAGAATAACCTTCATCAGGTACGATGAGTCAAAAGATTGGAAAGTCTAGAATAACCTTCATCAGGTACGCTGAGTCAAAAGATTGGAAAGTCTAGAATAACCTTCATCAGGTACGCTGAGTCAAAAGATTGGAAAGTCTAGAATAACCTTCATCGGGTACGTTGATGAGTCAAAAGATTGGAATAACCTTCATCAGGTACGCTGAGTCAAAAGATTGGAAAGTCTAGAATACCCTTCATCAGGTACGCTGAGTCAAAAGATTGGAAAGTCTAGAATAATCTTCATCAGGTACGCTGAGTCAAAAGATTGGAACGTTTAGAATAACCTTCATCAGGTACGCTGAGTCAAAAGATTGGAAAGTCTAGAATAACCTTCATCAGTTACGCTGAGTCAAAAGATTGGAAAGTCTAGAATAACCTTCATCAGGTACGCTGAGTCAAAAGATTGGAAAGTTTAGAATAATCTTCATCAGGTACGCTGAGTCAAAAGACTGGAAAATCTAGAATAACCTTCATCAGGTACGCTGAGTCAAAAGATTGGAAAGTCTAGAATAACCTTCATCAGGTATGCTGAGTCAAAAGATTGGAAAGTCTAGAATAACCTTCATCAGCTACGCTGAGTCAAAAGATTGGAAAGTCTAGAATAACCTTCATCAGGTACGCTGAGTCAAACGATTAGAAAGTCTAGAATAACCTTCATCAGGTACACTGAGTCAAAAGATTGGAAAGTCTTGAATAACCTTCATCAGGTACGATGAGTCAAAAGATTGGAAAGTCTAGAATAACCTTCATCAGGTACACTGAGTCAAAAGATTGGAAAGTCTTGAATAACCTTCATCAGGTACGCTGAGTCAAAAGATTGGAATAACATTCATCAGGTACGCTGAGTCAAAAGATTGGAAAGTCTAGAATAACCTTCATCAGGTACGCTGAGTCAAAAGATTGGAAAGTCTGGAATAATCTTCATCAGGTACGCTGAGTCAAAATATTGGAAAGTCTAGAATAACCTTCATCAGGTACGCCGAGTTAAAAGATTAGAAAGTCTAGAATAACCTTCATCAGGTACGCCGAGTCAAAAGATTGGAAAGTCTAGAATAACCTTCATCAGGTACGCTGAGTCAAAAGATTGGAAAGTCTAGAATAACCTTCATCAGGTACGCTGAGTCAAAAGATTGGAAAGTCTAGAATAATCTTCATCAGGTACGCTGGGTCAAAAGATTGGAAAGTTTAGAATAACCTTCATCAGGTACGCTGAGTCAAAAGATTGGAAAGTCTAGAATAACCTTCATCAGTTACGCTGAGTCAAAAGATTGGAAAGTCTAGAATAACCTTCATCAGGTACGCTGAGTCAAAAGATTGGAATAACCTTCATCAGGTACGCTGAGTCAAAAGATTGGAAAGTTTAGAATAACCTTCATCAGGTACGCTGAGTCAAAAGATTGGAAAGTCTGGAATAATCTTCATCAGGTACGCTGAGTCAAAATATTGGAAAGTCTAGAATAACCTTCATCAGGTACGCCAAGTCAAAAGATTAGAAAGTCTAGAATAACCTTCATCAGGTACGCCGAGTCAAAAGATTGGAAAGTCTAGAATAATCTTCATCAGGTACGCTGAGTCAAAAGATTGGAAAGTTTAGAATAACCTTCATCAGGTACGCTGAGTCAAAAGATTGGAAAGTCTAGAATAACCTTCATCAGTTACGCTGAGTCAAAAGATTGGAAAGTCTAGAATAACCTTCATCAGGTACGCTGAGTCAAAAGATTGGAAAGTCTAGAATAACCTTCATCAGGTACGCTGAGTCAAAAGATTGGAAAGTCTAGAATAACCTTCATCAGGTACGCTGAGTCAAAAGATTGGAAAGTCTAGAATAACCTTCATCAGGTACGCTGAGTCAAAAGATTGGAAAGTCTAGAATAACCTTCATCAGGTACGATGAGTCAAAAGATTGGAAAGTCTAGAATAACCTTCATCAGGTACGCTGAGTCAAAAGATTGGAAAGTCTAGAATAACCTTCATCAGGTACGCTGAGTCAAAAGATTGGAAAGTCTAGAATAACCTTCATCGGGTACGTTGATGAGTCAAAAGATTGGAATAACCTTCATCAGGTACGCTGAGTCAAAAGATTGGAAAGTCTAGAATACCCTTCATCAGGTACGCTCAGTCAAAAGATTGGAAAGTCTAGAATAATCTTCATCAGGTACGCTGAGTCAAAAGATTGGAAAGTCTAGAATAACCTTCATCAGGTACGCTGAGTCAAAAGATTGGAAAGTTTAGAATAATCTTCATCAGGTAGGCTGATGAGTCAAAAGATTGGAATAACCTTCATCAGGTACGCTGAGTCAAAAGATTGGAAAGTCTAGAATAACCTTCATCAGGTACGCTGAGTCAAAAGATTGGAAAGTCTAGAATAATCTTCATCAGGTACGCTGAGTCAAAAGATTGGAACGTTTAGAATAACCTTCATCAGGTACGCTGAGTCAAAAGATTGGAAAGTCTAGAATAACCTTCATCAGTTACGCTGAGTCAAAAGATTGGAAAGTCTAGAATAACCTTCATCAGGTACGCTGAGTCAAAAGATTGGAAAGTCTAGAATAACCTTCATCAGGTACGCTGAGTCAAAAGACTGGAAAGTCTAGAATAACCTTCATCAGGTACGCTGAGTCAAAAGATTGGAAAGTCTAGAATAACCTTCATCAGGTACGCTGAGTCAAAAGATTGGAAAGTCTAGAATAACCTTCATCAGGTACGCCGAGTCAAAAGATTTGAAAGTTTAGAATAACCTTCATCAGGTACGCTGAGTCAAAAGATTGGAAAGTCTAGAATAACCTTCATCAGGTACGCTGAGTCAAAAGATTGGAAAGTCTAGAATAACCTTCATCAGGTACACTGAGTCAAAAGATTGGAAAGTCTAGAATAACCTTCATCAGGTACGCTGAGTCAAAAGATTGGAAAGTCTAGAATAACCTTCATCAGGTACGCTGAGTCAAAAGATTGGAAAGTCTAGAATAACCTTCATCAGGTACGCTGAGTCAAAAGATTGGAAAGTCTAGAATAACCTTCATCAGGTACGATGAGTCAAAAGATTGGAAAGTCTAGAATAACCTTCATCAGGTACGCTGAGTCAAAAGATTGGAAAGTCTAGAATAACCTTCATCAGGTACGCTGAGTCAAAAGATTGGAAAGTCTAGAATAACCTTCATCGGGTACGTTAATGAGTCAAAAGATTGGAATAACCTTCATCAGGTACGCTGAGTCAAAAGATTGGAAAGTCTAGAATACCCTTCATCAGGTACGCTCAGTCAAAAGATTGGAAAGTCTAGAATAATCTTCATCAGGTACGCTGAGTCAAAAGATTGGAACGTTTAGAATAACCTTCATCAGGTACGCTGAGTCAAACGATTGGAAAGTTTAGAATAATCTTCATCAGGTACGCTGATGAGTCAAAAGATTGGAATAACCTTCATCAGGTACGCTGAGTCAAAAGATTGGAAAGTCTAGAATAACCTTCATCAGGTACGCTGAGTCAAAAGATTGGAACGTTTAGAATAACCTTCATCAGGTACGCTGAGTCAAAAGATTGGAAAGTCTAGAATAACCTTCATCAGTTACGCTGAGTCAAAAGATTGGAAAGTCTAGAATAACCTTCATCAGGTACGCTGAGTCAAAAGATTGGAAAGTCTAGAATAACCTTCATCAGGTACGCTGAGTCAAAAGACTGGAAAGTCTAGAATAACCTTCATCAGGTACGCTGAGTCAAAAGATTGGAAAGTCTAGAATAACCTTCATCAGGTACGCTGAGTCAAAAGATTGGAAAGTCTAGAATAACCTTCATCAGGTACGCCGAGTCAAAAGATTTGAAAGTTTAGAATAACCTTCATCAGGTACGCTGAGTCAAAAGATTGGAAAGTCTAGAATAACCTTCATCAGGTACGCTGAGTCAAAAGATTGGAAAGTCTAGAATAACCTTCATCAGGTACACTGAGTCAAAAGATTGGAAAGTCTAGAATAACCTTCATCAGGTACACTGAGTCAAAAGATTGGAAAGTCTTGAATAACCTTCATCAGGTACGCTGAGTCAAAAGATTGGAAAGTCTTGAATAACCTTCATCAGGTACGCTGAGTCAAAAGATTGGAAAGTCTAGAATAACCTTCATCAGGTACACTGAGTCAAAAGATTGGAAAGTCTTGAATAACCTTCATCAGGTACGCTGAGTCAAAAGATTGGAAAGTTTAGAATAACCTTCATCAGGTACGCTGAGTCAAAAGATTGGAAAGTCTAGAATAATCTTCATCAGGTACGCTGAGTCAAAATATTGGAAAGTTTAGAATAACCTTCATCAGGTACGCCAAGTCAAAAGATTAGAAAGTCTAGAATAACCTTCATCAGGTACGCCGAGTCAAAAGATTGGAAAGTCTAGAATAACCTTCATCAGGTACGCTGAGTCAAAAGATTGGAAAGTCTAGAATAACCTTCATCAGGTACGCTGAGTCAAAAGATTGGAAAGTCTAGAATAACCTTCATCAGGTACGCTGAGTCAAAAGATTGGAAAGTCTAGAATAACCTTCATCAGGTACGCTGAGTCAAAAGATTGGAAAGTCTAGAATAACCTTCATCAGGTACGATGAGTCAAAAGATTGGAAAGTCTAGAATAACCTTCATCAGGTACGCTGAGTCAAAAGATTGGAAAGTCTAGAATAACCTTCATCAGGTACGCTGAGTCAAAAGATTGGAAAGTCTAGAATAACCTTCATCGGGTACGTTGATGAGTCAAAAGATTGGAATAACCTTCATCAGGTACGCTGAGTCAAAAGATTGGAAAGTCTAGAATACCCTTCATCAGGTACGCTGAGTCAAAAGATTGGAAAGTCTAGAATAATCTTCATCAGGTACGCTGAGTCAAAAGATTGGAACGTTTAGAATAACCTTCATTAGGTACGCTGAGTCAAAAGATTGGAAAGTCTAGAATAACCTTCATCAGTTACGCTGAGTCAAAAGATTGGAAAGTCTAGAATAACCTTCATCAGGTACGCTGAGTCAAAAGATTGGAAAGTTTAGAATAATCTTCATCAGGTACGCTGAGTCAAAAGACTGGAAAATCTAGAATAACCTTCATCAGGTACGCTGAGTCAAAAGATTGGAAAGTCTAGAATAACCTTCATCAGGTATGCTGAGTCAAAAGATTGGAAAGTCTAGAATAACCTTCATCAGCTACGCTGAGTCAAAAGATTGGAAAGTCTAGAATAACCTTCATCAGGTACGCTGAGTCAAACGATTAGAAAGTCTAGAATAACCTTCATCAGGTACACTGAGTCAAAAGATTGGAAAGTCTTGAATAACCTTCATCAGGTACGGTGAGTCAAAAGATTGGAAAGTCTTGAATAACCTTCATCAGGTACGCTGAGTCAAAAGATTGGAATAACATTCATCAGGTACGCTGAGTCAAAAGATTGGAAAGTCTAGAATAACCTTCATCAGGTACGCTGAGTCAAAATATTGGAAAGTCTAGAATAACCTTCATCAGGTACGCCGAGTTAAAAGATTAGAAAGTCTAGAATAACCTTCATCAGGTACGCCGAGTCAAAAGATTGGAAAGTCTAGAATAACCTTCATCAGGTACGCTGAGTCAAAAGATTGGAAAGTCTAGAATAACCTTCATCAGTTACGCTGAGTCAAAAGATTGGAAAGTCTAGAATAACCTTCATCAGGTACGCTGAGTCAAAAGATTGGAAAGTCTAGAATAACCTTCATCAGGTACGCTGAGTCAAAAGATTGGAAAGTCTAGAATAACCTTCATCAGGTACGATGAGTCAAAAGATTGGAAAGTCTAGAATAACCTTCATCAGGTACGCTGAGTCAAAAGATTGGAAAGTCTAGAATAACCTTCATCAGGTACGCTGAGTCAAAAGATTGGAAAGTCTAGAATAACCTTCATCAGGTACGCTGAGTCAAAAGATTTGAAAGTCTAGAATAACCTTCATCGGGTACGCTGAGTCAAAAGATTGGAATAACCTTCATCAGGTACGCTGAGTCAAAAGATTGGAAAGTCTAGAATAACCTTCATCGGGTACGCTGAGTCAAAAGATTGGAATAAACTTCATCAGGTACGCTGAGTCAAAATATTGGAAAGTCTAGAATAACCTTCATCAGGTACGCTGAGTCAAAAGATTGGAAAGTCTAGAATAACCTTCATCAGTTACGCTGAGTCAAAAGATTGGAAAGTCTAGAATAACCTTCATCAGGTACGCTGAGTCAAAAGATTGGAAAGTCTAGAATAACCTTCATCAGGTACGCTGAGTCAAAAGATTGGAAAGTCTAGAATAACCTTCATCAGGTACGATGAGTCAAAAGATTGGAAAGTCTAGAATAACCTTCATCAGGTACGCTGAGTCAAAAGATTGGAAAGTCTAGAATAACCTTCATCAGGTACGCTGAGTCAAAAGATTGGAAAGTCTAGAATAACCTTCATCAGGTACGCTGAGTCAAAAGATTTGAAAGTCTAGAATAACCTTCATCGGGTACGCTGAGTCAAAAGATTGGAATAACCTTCATCAGGTACGCTGAGTCAAAAGATTGGAAAGTCTAGAATAACCTTCATCGGGTACGCTGAGTCAAAAGATTGGAATAAACTTCATCAGGTACGCTGAGTCAAAATATTGGAAAGTCTAGAATAACCTTCATCAGGTACGCTGAGTCAAAAGATTGGAAAGTCTAGAATAACCTTCATCAGGTACGCTGAGTCAAAAGATTGGAAAGTCTATAATAACCTTCATCAGGTACGCTGAGTCAAAAGATTGGAAAGTCTAGAATAACCTTCATCGGGTACGTTGATGAGTCAAAAGATTGGAATAACCTTCATCAGGTACGCTGAGTCAAAAGATTGGAAAGTCTAGAATACCCTTCATCAGGTACGCTGAGTCAAAAGATTGGAAAGTCTAGAATAATCTTCATCAGGTACGCTGAGTCAAAAGATTGGAACGTTTAGAATAACCTTCATCAGGTACGCTGAGTCAAAATATTGGAAAGTCTAGAATAACCTTCATCAGTTACGCTGAGTCAAAAGATTGGAAAGTCTAGAATAACCTTCATCAGGTACGCTGAGTCAAAAGATTGGAAAGTTTATAATAATCTTCATCAGGTACGCTGATGAGTCAAAAGATTGGAATAACCTTCATCAGGTACGCTGAGTCAAAAGATTGGAAAGTCTAGAATAACCTTCATCAGGTACGCTGAGTCAAAAGATTGGAAAGTCTAGAATAATCTTCATCAGGTACGCTGAGTCAAAAGATTGGAACGTTTAGAATAACCTTCATCAGGTACGCTGAGTCAAAAGATTGGAAAGTCTAGAATAACCTTCATCAGTTACGCTGAGTCAAAAGATTGGAAAGTCTAGAATAACCTTCATCAGGTACGCTGAGTCAAAAGATTGGAAAGTCTAGAATAACCTTCATCAGGTACGCTGAGTCAAAAGACTGGAAAGTCTAGAATAACCTTCATCAGATACGCTGAGTCAAAAGATTGGAAAGTCTAGAATAACCTTCATCAGGTACGCTGAGTCAAAAGATTGGAAAGTCTAGAATAACCTTCATCAGGTACGCCGAGTCAAAAGATTTGAAAGTTTAGAATAACCTTCATCAGGTACGCTGAGTCAAAAGATTGGAAAGTCTAGAATAACCTTCATCAGGTACGCTGAGTCAAAAGATTGGAAAGTCTAGAATAACCTTCATCAGGTACACTGAGTCAAAAGATTGGAAAGTCTAGAATAACCTTCATCAGGTACACTGAGTCAAAAGATTGGAAAGTCTTGAATAACCTTCATCAGGTACGCTGAGTCAAAAGATTGGAAAGTCTTGAATAACCTTCATCAGGTACGCTGAGTCAAAAGATTGGAAAGTCTAGAATAACCTTCATCAGGTACACTGAGTCAAAAGATTGGAAAGTCTTGAATAACCTTCATCAGGTACGCTGAGTCAAAAGATTGGAATAACCTTCATCAGGTACGCTGAGTCAAAAGATTGGAATAACCTTCATCAGGTACGCTGAGTCAAAAGATTGGAAAGTTTAGAATAACCTTCATCAGGTACGCCGAGTCAAAAGATTGGAAAGTCTAGAATAACCTTCATCAGGTACGCTGAGTCAAAACATTGGAAAGTCTAGAATAACCTTCATCAGGTACGCTGAGTCAAAAGATGGGAAAGTCTAGAATAATCTTCATCAGGTACGCTGAGTCAAAAGATTGGAAAGTTTAGAATAACCTTCATCAGGTACGCTGAGTCAAAAGATTGGAAAGTCTAGAATAACCTTCATCAGTTACGCTGAGTCAAAAGATTGGAAAGTCTAGAATAACCTTCATCAGGTACGCTGAGTCAAAAGATTGGAAAGTCTAGAATAACCTTCATCAGGTACGCTGAGTCAAAAGATTGGAAAGTCTAGAATAACCTTCATCAGGTACGCTGAGTCAAAAGATTGGAAAGTCTAGAATAACCTTCATCAGGTACGCTGAGTCAAAAGATTGGAAAGTCTAGAATAACCTTCATCAGGTACGATGAGTCAAAAGATTGGAAAGTCTAGAATAACCTTCATCAGGTACGCTGAGTCAAAAGATTGGAAAGTCTAGAATAACCTTCATCAGGTACGCTGAGTCAAAAGATTGGAAAGTCTAGAATAACCTTCATCGGGTACGTTGATGAGTCAAAAGATTGGAATAACCTTCATCAGGTACGCTGAGTCAAAAGATTGGAAAGTCTAGAATACCCTTCATCAGGTACGCTGAGTCAAAAGATTGGAAAGTCTAGAATAATCTTCATCAGGTACGCTGAGTCAAAAGATTGGAACGTTTAGAATAACCTTCATCAGGTACGCTGAGTCAAAAGATTGGAAAGTCTAGAATAACCTTCATCAGTTACGCTGAGTCAAAAGATTGGAAAGTCTAGAATAACCTTCATCAGGTACGCTGAGTCAAAAGATTGGAAAGTTTAGAATAATCTTCATCAGGTACGCTGAGTCAAAAGACTGGAAAATCTAGAATAACCTTCATCAGGTACGCTGAGTCAAAAGATTGGAAAGTCTAGAATAACCTTCATCAGGTATGCTGAGTCAAAAGATTGGAAAGTCTAGAATAACCTTCATCAGCTACGCTGAGTCAAAAGATTGGAAAGTCTAGAATAACCTTCATCAGGTACGCTGAGTCAAACGATTAGAAAGTCTAGAATAACCTTCATCAGGTACACTGAGTCAAAAGATTGGAAAGTCTTGAATAACCTTCATCAGGTACGGTGAGTCAAAAGATTGGAAAATCTAGAATAACCTTCATCAGGTACACTGAGTCAAAAGATTGGAAAGTCTTGAATAACCTTCATCAGGTACGCTGAGTCAAAAGATTGTAATAACATTCATCAGGTACGCTGAGTCAAAAGATTGGAAAGTCTAGAATAACCTTCATCAGGTACGCTGAGTCAAAAGATTGGAAAGTCTGGAATAATCTTCATCAGGTACGCTGAGTCAAAATATTGGAAAGTCTAGAATAACCTTCATCAGGTACGCCGAGTTAAAAGATTAGAAAGTCTAGAATAACCTTCATCAGGTACGCCGAGTCAAAAGATTGGAAAGTCTAGAATAACCTTCATCAGGTACGCTGAGTCAAGAGATTGGAATAACCTTCATCAGGTACGCTCAAAGTCAAAAGATTGGAAAGTCTAGAATAACCTTCATCAGGTACGCTGAGTCAAAAGATTGGAAAGTTTAGAATAACCTTCATCAGGTACGCTGAGTCAAAAGATTGGAAAGTCTAGAATAACCTTCATCAGTTACGCTGAGTCAAAAGATTGGAAAGTCTAGAATAACCTTCATCAGGTACGCTGAGTCAAAAGATTGGAAAGTCTAGAATAACCTTCATCAGGTACGCTGAGTCAAAAGATTGGAAAGTCTAGAATAACCTTCATCAGGTACGCTGAGTCAACAGATTGGAAAGTCTAGAATAACCTTCATCAGGTACGCTGAGTCAAAAGATTGGAAAGTCTAGAATAACCTTCATCAGGTACGCTGAGTCAAAAGATTGGAAAGTCTAGAATAACCTTCATCAGGTACGATGAGTCAAAAGATTGGAAAGTCTAGAATAACCTTCATCAGGTACGCTGAGTCAAAAGATTGGAAAGTCTAGAATAACCTTCATCAGGTACGCTGAGTCAAAAGATTGGAAAGTCTAGAATAACCTTCATCAGGTACGCTGAGTCAAAAGATTTGAAAGTCTAGAATAACCTTCATCGGGTACGCTGAGTCAAAAGATTGGAATAACCTTCATCAGGTACGCTGAGTCAAAAGATTGGAAAGTCTAGAATAACCTTCATCGGGTACGCTGAGTCAAAAGATTGGAATAAACTTCATCAGGTACGCTGAGTCAAAATATTGGAAAGTCTAGAATAACCTTCATCAGGTACGATGAGTCAAAAGATTGGAAAGTCTAGAATAACCTTCATCAGGTACGCTGAGTCAAACGATTGGAAAGTCTAGAATAACCTTCATCAGGTACACTGAGTCAAAAGATTGGAAAGTCTAGAATAACCTTCATCAGGTACGCTGAGTCAAAAGATTGGAAAGTCTAGAATAACCTTCATCAGGTACGCTGAGTCAAAAGATTGGAAAGTCTAGAATAACCTTCATCAGGTACGCTGAGTCAAAAGATTGGAATGTCTAGAATAACCTTCATCAGGTACGCTGAGTCAAAAGATTGGAAAGTCAAATAATTTATAAAGGCCTTAGGGGTAAGTAAACCAAAGGGCCTCAATAAACTATCAAAAATCGACCAATGTTACCTGAAGGAGATTGACCTTATAAAGTTAGTAGTATTTTATTGAATTGCTGAAAGTGTAGATATTACCAATGAAGAGAGAACATAAAAAAACCCAGAAAAAACGATGGTATCTGACTAGAATTTCACGAAAGAAGCTATGTTAACGTTAAGACTCGAATCTCAGATTTTGCATACTGTAGTCGGTTTATCTAGACAGTTTGTTTATATTTTCATGATAAATTTTAAGTACACATACATAAACGTTACGAGAAAACCGAAGGGACAATCCAGACGTTCCACTTCTCCCTTAGTCCATTTCATGAATACCTCCTAGTATTAGAATAATATATAGAGATCAACCTACTTGTATGTTGTATTCGTCCAGTTTTATTATTCACTGACCATATTTCAGTCATATCATAGAGTGCAATTTTAATTAAACACATTTAGATTAGATAAGGAAATATGAGTAGATATGCCTCACTGTGGCATAGGTGACGCTAGCCGAATTTGGATTCTGACGGTATTTGTAAGCTTACTTCACCCGCATTTTGTTTTCCTCTTGATAATCTTGCATCCGTTAAAAGAAAATTTACAACAAATGACATTGAAATGGGATAGATGCCTAGGTGCAGCATTTATCGACAGCAGTATCAAGTACATTTTCACCACAAGCATAGGGACATTTCAAACTCGTAGGGTATGAGTTATCCTCGCTACTATGACTGTGAAGTGTAAAACAGCAATCCAAGCACTGGTCCTTTACTCTGATTGTGTCTAAGTATAAAAATGGATAGTCATTTTCATCCATATCATTTCGTACTGAATATATATGTGCGTAAGTAACCGCCTCTGTGGTGTAATGGCTTACATAACCGTATTGAGTTCCCGATCGGATGAAACCACAGACTATACAATTAGCGTTTGCTATTTCTCTGCTACGCATGTATCATTTAAGAGTAATAGCTTGAAATCATAATAACGTGTCTGCGAGAACCCACATGTGTCTAAGTGGGTATTTTTTGCAGTGCCCAACACTGTAAAAGCTTCACTCAGCATGTTGGTCAAGCACAAAACATAATAAGAATGATATAAAATATATCTATCACAAATAATCACCACAAACATCATAGAAGACAAGACATTATAATCATTTCATCAAAAGTTTCTATATTACGATTTAATTTTTTATGCGGTGTTACAGAAATACAATTTGATATATTGCTAACGTTTATATTAAGGTTTCAAAAACGTCCTTGACAGTAGATGAAAAAAATCCGGAACAAGAAATTATCTTGGAGTCAACATTGCCTGTACCATGTAGGAGCCCATTCCCTCAAGACTGTAAAATTAGAGTGGAGATGAAAGCTACAAACGATCCAAAGGGTAAGCCAAATGTTATAACAGGGAAACTACTGAGCAAAGGGTTCCTAGCGGTTAAGTTGAAGCCAACTAAAAATCATAAAGATCCATCGGCAAAAGCAAAAGTTATTGGACGGAAATAATAGTTTCTTCAGACAAAGAACGACGCCAACGACATACCTATGACATAATACGACCGTATATACTTTTGTATTAACATGATAAGGAAAAAATGATATTCCAGACTCTGATAATGAAGTCATGTGGTCAATAAATACAACAATTGTGAAATATTGAAGCAATCCGTTCTCATTTTGCAATTTCACCTGGGATTTTCATCGGTTTTTGACATATTAATACATTTTCAGATGTTTCTACGTCTAAGTGTATTTACGAACTGGTGTATGACCCAAATACAAAAACATACAGAGGAACGGTGAAAATAAAAGCCACGAGGGATTTTATCGACGATAAAAACAGAAACCATGAGTTGATATTTAGACCTATTATTGATATCAATCAACCCATGTGGATGGAATACAACATATCTCATGTTCAAGTGAGTAATGATTTGATTAATTTGATTTAATTCATTGTGTTTAACGCCACTATTTCAGCTATATCATGGCGACCAGTTTTAGTAATGGAAGAAGCCGGAGTACCCGAAGAGAACCATCGACCATGGGTAAGCAACTGGTAAACTTTATGACTTGCGGCTGCTAGTCGAGTGCACCCTTTTTGTAATTTACAAAGCCGGGCGTGAACCCACGCCGTATTGGTGATATGCTTGTATGAGTTGTCAGGTCATCCAACTCATTGAGACACCCGGGCCCTCAAGTGAGTAGTGAAGATAATGATTCTCCAGTGTGTGTATTATTCGAACACAGAATACTAAGGTGATGGTAGATTGCTCAGAAAATGAAATGAGTGAGTTGATGTTGCTTAACGCCAATTTGGGCAATTTTGAGCTATGTCAGAGAAAATCGAACGGATATATTTACGTTCACTTGGAGGAAAGATTAGATGAGAAAAGTTTGCAGATACCAAATGGGCATTCAAAAACCGTACGTCGAAGGTCAAACAATACAGTAGGCAAACGAAAAAGGACAAAAGGACAAACAATGGTCAATAAATCACTACACGAAAAACAAAGATTGAGCAACACGAGCTCAACTAAGATGCCTGGGTCAACCCATATGTTGTTGACGGTTAAGCAGTTCTTGCTCCAATAGGAGGCACAATAACAGTGCACATACATTTTTTCGAGGAAGCCAACAAACTAATATGCTTGCACGACGTTAACTATAATCTACTTTATAAGGCTTTTGTATATTTTCTACCAGATTCATACAGTAGATAAGGCGAGTGGATGGTGTCAAGGTACAGGTGATCCCCATTGGATTGGTTTAGATAAAGGGTAAGCTATTTGGGATCTTTTTTCTTTTATCTCTAATTCTAATCGCGAACACCTGGGTTCACTCGCAGTTGTCTTGGTCTGTCCGTGTTGCTCATCGTTTTAGTTTTCTGTTTTGTGTTTCTTGTTTTTATCTCTGCGTTCTATCTTGTGTCCACTGTTGCCTGCGTCTCTTGAGTTCGTATTCATTTTGTCATATTATGTGTCTTTACGTTCGTAGCTACCTATTGTAACGTTCGTTACGATTTTCGGTTCGTCTTTATTTATCTAAAGTATCCACGCAATACGGTCATGAAATCTGTTGTTTTCAATTTATTTGTAGTAATTTGCAATTGCAATATGTCTATGCGATTTCTTGCTTCAGATCTATTTTTATTGATGTGAGAAAACATGTGACAAAGAGTCAGCCAAACAGTAACGAAAACATATATCAGAATAATAATATTGAACAATATAATTTCATTGCATTAAGCAATTTTGATATTTGAGCTTAGAAGAAGAGTTTGAAGATACCAAGGGTGTAATCAGAATCCGTAAACAACACAATAGCCAAAGGAAAAGGGCAGAAGGACGAAAAATGATATACAAAACATTACACATATAACGAACCCGAGTAACACGAACCCCACTAATAACCGAATGTCAACTGTTCCGACACCGTGGTAGTTTTTGTTTTTCATTTTATTGCAGACATTACAACACTTACGAAGTAGGAGATTTTGTAATGTACAAAAGTACTAAACGAGATTTCGAAGTACAAGTAAGGACCTGGGCTTGTGGAAAGTGGAAACCTTGTATATGTGGAGTTGTCGTTAAAGAAGGGAATGATATTGTAAAACTAGATATGTGTGAAAGAAGAAGAAATCAATTAGCGGAACCGGAAGTGAAATCATTGTCTTCACACCCTCTAGAAGAAACTACAATTGATACTGATAAAAGTGGAAAACATTTCTATGTAAGATTTAAACTTATATGCAGTTTTAAGATCACATTATATTGATTGATTAGCCCTTAGGGTCAACTGTAACTGTATTTCGACTATATCATGGCGTCAACAAGTTATATCAATTAATTGATTGATAAGTAATTAACGCCATCTTTAGCGGTATTTCGTTTACATCATGGTTCGAACAAGTTATATCAATTAATTGTTGCATCATTTCACTAATTGGCTTTGGCCAATAAAACTTGTTTAGCCACGCCACTTTTCATTGACGTGCCGGTAACAAACCAAGAAAGTGAGTGTTCACGTATTTCTGTGTTAGGCGTGTCGATTTTAGCTCTTTCTATCATTTTGCTATTGGATTTTGGAGCTGTTTCGACAGTGTGTTATTTATTTATTTTACATTTTATTTCCATAGCTAGAAAAAGAAAGATCGAGCAACACGAATCATACTAAAAATCCATAGAAATAAGACATGCATGTGAATGATACATATACGATGTATTTACAATAACAAAAAGGGGATTAATAGAACGTTATCGATCTATATCTTAGCATATGAATTAATGTTGTTGTTTTTTTTTGCAAAATCGTTTCGACTTCGACATTTGCAAATAAATTAGATAAATTGTCTGACATACATCAGCAATATCTACTCAGCTGCTTAAAATATGTTTCAGTGAATAATTGGAATTACACGGAATACAAAGAGGTACTCAGAGATGATCACATGGCGTTAAACAACAATCACTCATTCCATATTGTGGTCTTTATTTTAGATAAACTTTGCATCTGGCGCAAGAGTGAAAATAGATATTCATGTTTCGTCCAACGTTGGCAGTATGAACGTTTTCATTCAATCACCTAGTGACGACTTTCAAAGTACGGAAGGATTGTGTGGTACATGGACTATGAATAAAACTGATGACTTCAAAGGTCCAACTGGAGCAATGTACAAGGACGAAACTACTTTTTCACACAGTTGGAGGTGAATAAACGTTAAAGAAAACCAAAGGGTCAGTGACAACTGGACAATTCCTAGACATGGGCAATATTGGGCACAAAACACAGAACACCCCAACCCCAATAAAAAAACAAAAAACCGCCCAAAAAACCAAGGACAATCCAGGGACATACACGTTTCTCCCAAATAATAATTTATATTAATAGGTTTTTTTTCTGTCCAAATGTAGTAGAGTCAAATATCAGTTGGGAAGCACATTAAAAGTTCACGTGAGAGCTACGGAGTAGTCAGCAGACTGTCTTGTATGCAAAAGTTGTGATAAAGACCAGTTCATATATATTGAATGTATTGACTCGAGAAGGCAAAATGACGCAATTGCGAATGACAAAATATTAATTAAGAATATGATTGAATATTAGCATGTTCGCTTTCACGCGGATTTAAATTTCTTTAAAATAAATACAGATATCCGAATGTGAGACTAATTAACCGACTCAGTAAATAAGATATGAAAAGAAAGTTTAAACAATTCCATCACTACCAACAAAACGAACAATCACCTCTCACCTCAAATCATTGAACATCAATGAGACCATGATACATTATGTTGGGAATCCAATTCCTGGCATGGGACAGGCACAAAAAGGGTAACCGGGTTAAACCCGAATCCCGTCTTTCTGATAATTGGTTTCCAAACGACAATACAGATATAAACAACCCCAACCCCCTCCCTTTCTGATACAAAGACGCAATAATATTTTTTGCACATAATCGCTTTCACTATGCTCCAGCATATCTTCGAAATTACCTTCTCAAACCGAATGCTTACAATGGAGTAAACCATATTGTCCAATTGATCATTTCACTAAGAGAGAGATTAAAACTAGTTTAACCCCGCCACTTTTTATTGAAGTGTATGTACCAAGACAAGGAAAGTGAGCGGTCATGTACATGTGTTATGCGTATCGATATTTTCTCGATTTTTCCATTGAGCTTTAGAATTGTTTCTACAGTGTACCACTTTTTGTTTTTCGTTTTATTTCACAATAATATTTTATTTCTGATAGATGTTTTAAATATACCAATACCTTCATTGTCGTCGTATGGTAGTTGGATTTACAACTACCTGTGCAATCAGTGCCTATCACCACTAACGTTGTGAGTTCGAACCAAGTGTACTCGATACAACATTATGTGATAAAGTTTGTCAGAGACATGCGACAGGTCGGTGGATTTCTCCAGGAACTCCGGTTTCCTCCACCTATGAAACTGACCGCCACGATATAACTGGAATATTGTTGAAAGTGGCGTTAAACAGCATAGACCTAAGCATAAATATACTAATACATTCATTGTTATTGCTATTATAATAGGATAAAGACTGGCTTCAGTTTGTTTCACCAACAGCCGCCATACGACCCAGTTAAAGCCAAACAACCACACTATTGTAGATGTGGAGGTAACGGGGATGTTGACTGTACCAAAGGAAAGGGAGCTAATAATCCAGCCAAAGGGGTAAGTTTAATCATCGACATAATTCTGCTTTACCATCCATGATATGATTGTTAGTGTGTATTGTCCTCTGTACTAATAGGTACGGTTATATAAACTAGCTAATTTGGATATGTTTACTCGTTGACAGTATTCCTCTACACACTTAGCTGGGGAAAACAGTCTAAAAACCAGGAAATATGTGTATTATTTTTGATGCTTGAAGTTATTGATGTGACAAATCAAATAAATTCCTAATTCAGAAACGGATATTGTACAACCATAGCGACAAGATATACATGTGTTAGTATACCAATATAAATATATACTATAGAAGCTTCTAATTTCCCAAAACCATGATTAGTTTTAAATAGATACATAAGAAACTATGCTATCTTCTTTCCATTAGAAATGTGCCGGTCCTTGCGTAAATATGAATGGAAAATTGCACCCACGAAGCTTAGATGACACTGGTACTTACCCGGAGTCACAAGAGAGATATTTACGGAATGGTAGGTCAAAATACCACAAGTAGTGACCATTCTGCTTTGTCCATCTTATCCTTTTCTCTGTATTTTATTGATTATTCTAAGATTTATTTTTGACAATACAATTATGCACTGCTTTGAGTATTAAAATGAAAAACAAAAAATCCCACACTGTCGGAACAGTTCCAACAATCAATAGAAAAAGAAACATACAACTATTATTCGTTTTAATATTAAATAAACCCAAACTGACATTCATATTGTGTCATGTATAGTCTAGGCATATGGTACCGAGGGTTCTATGATATCGTATATTCACGTACTATTTCAATCAATTGTCGCTGCCATTTTTTAAAATGTAACTACCGTTATAACTGCAAAGGGCCTGCAGTATTATACAGGAAAACGAATTTTCATAGTTCGCGGTAAAGGGGTTCGACTGTATATATTCTGTATACATTTAATTGTTCATTATGCATGCAACCCGGTCCTTTTCACATTCATGACTTATCACCAGTTTTGTAACAAGAGAAACACGAAGGGTGTCACATGTGAAACAGGAACTGCTCACCATTCCGGAGCACCTGAATTCACCCGGGTTTTAGTGGGAGTCACCTTGCTCGATCTTTAGTTTTATGTGTACTGTTTTGTAGATCGTTGATTGTCCTTTTGTACATTGGTCTGTCCTTCAATTTACGGCTTCTAATTAACCATTTGCTATCTTCGAACTATTCTCATAGCAGTAGTTACAAGAACCTCATATTCCTGGCCTACTCCAAGCGGTATTACCCAAGACATGGCAAGAACTATGTGTGTCAAAGGATTAAAGGAGTCTTCTTTATATCAGTACTGTGGCGATAGTAACCCTAATTTACCATTTGAAGCCTTTGTGGATGGCTGTGTGGAGGATATTTTGGTAAGATATCAGTAACTGCCTTTATTTCCTTTGTAATTATGACCTCTCTGATAAATTGCTGATGTCCCAATATTATTCATTCTGATAATCGATTTTTTTTTAAATTTTAGATGAAAATGCAGTTTTAAACGTGTCATGTGACTGTTTTTATAGTGGGTGAAAACATGATAGTCCATATTTGTGTATGTAATTAGAAAAGTTTGAGAATACCAAAGGGGTATCTGAAGCAGTTAATTGAAGGATAAACAATACATTTTTCAAAGTGTAAAAGGATAATAAGACATACTATTGTTCGGTCCACAAAATACTACACAGAAAACTTACGATTGAGGAACACGACCTCCGCTAAAATCCGGATGTGGACTTAATGTACAGTATGCAAATGAATTTGACTGCTCTTGAAAGAGAAATAATCATACTTATGTCAAAACACAGATAAGTTTGAAGAAGATACCAAAGGGAAATCAGAAGCCGTAAATTGACGGACAGATAATACAATGGCCAATAGAAAAAGATCATAAAGCAATGATCTACAAAACATTATGCAGAAAAGTTAATGTGACCAGGCGGTCAGGCAAGAAATATCTATTCTCAGTTTACACATCATTTATTGGTATTCATCAGTATATGATATGGAACTTCAAAATAACAAATATAAAGAAAAGTTTACTAAATTTTACAAATAGAAAAATCAATATCAATAACTGCAAATAGAATTGTACACATAATTGTATAACAATAATTATCTCAATACTGTGTTAAACACCAAAATATCTACACACTATTATGGTAATGTCAAATATGGTGAAACCACTAAAATGTTAAACAGGAAGATATCTATTTTCGTGCAACAACCGTAAAACTATTATCACATGATTAACTCTCTTAATTTACACTATTGGCGCTGCATACATCAATTGGATATTTCTTATTAAGCGTAAAAATATGTGTTTGAGTGTAAATGTTCATCTCGCATCACTAATATACTCAAATAACTGCCACTATATTGTGTGTGTACAAATTTATAGTATTTTACTTATGTTGTTAATTCTAAGGTATTTAAATTAAATCCGTTTAACAAATATCATTATATGATTTACCATGCAACAGACATGTATTATAAAGGTAAACAAATATAATGTTTGTGTATGTACACAGATAAACATTACTCTAAATATAGCACAACTACACATGGTCGAGTTCACTAAATACAACAGAATAAATGTAAATGCACGATTGACAAAAGTACAACAACGAATATATAGTGTGGGACTAAAATAATAATGATTGTCGGACAATTTAACAGTGAATTATTAATTGTTCACCAAGTGTCGGTGTAACCTATAGGTAAATCTGTGTTTATCTCACACATATAAATCTTATCACACAGGTAAGTATTTGGACATATATTGGTGCTAGGTACAATCTTTATTCTTCGATAAATGAAATAAAATAAAACGATGGACGGACAACTAATGAAAATTATCCGGGAAAATGCAACATGTTAAAGAGATTAAATAAAACAACGTAGATATCAAATTTAGTGTGCACAACAAAGATATATTAAAGTACACCTGCCTACATTAATATTGAGCTACACTAACCTGACAAACCACCTGGGATTAGTGAGTGATTGGTGTTTAGCGCCAATTCAGCAAATATTTAGCTATATCATGGCGAGAGCAAGTTAATGTCCAATGAGATGATGATTATGAGGTCCGCTTTGTACTAGACCAACACGCTGAGTTGGACTTGTATAGTGCTAGCTCATTGAAACAACAGTCCGCGGATAAACATGTCGCTCCACTCGGACACATTATTCTGATTCCGAGCCAACCAGTCTTTGCTCTTTCAGCTTAGTGCTGCGTGCTTAGCTGAAAAGCAACAAATACTAATTTTATAGTCTTTGGTTTGAACCTACCGGGACTCGTACCCACGATCTACCGCACTTGAGGGGAGCACGCTAACCATTACGCCACCGATGCGGTTCCACCAGGGATTAACCTTCATTGAGTTCCTCATACATGACACATTAGTCTTTATTTACGTATGTTTCAATTTACAGTACGCAGATAGCGATGAATTTATCTTAGCACATATGAATGCTCTCGACAACGCAAGCCAAGATACTATTTATAGGAATATAAGTAACTACAAACAAGGAAACAATGGAGAATTAATATTTACTTCTACATCAATGGTCGAAAACTGTCCAAACAACTGTAATCGACAAGGCAAATGTGTGCGTGGTTCATGTGTATGTAGCCATGGTTACACTTCCGTTGACTGCTCAGTTCCGTTTGGTGTAGCTCCACTTATTGACCATATAAAAGGGTAATTATTCTCGGTTATATGTGATGGTTGTCATTTTACTAACATTTGGAAAACACTTGCAGGACCGCATCATTTCAAAAAGAGAGGATGTTTGGTCGCATAAAACTAGTTTCACCCCGCCACTTTTTTTATTGAAGTGCCTTTACCAAGATGGGAGAGTGAGCGGTCATGTATTTGCGTGCTTGAGGTATCGATTTTGCCCCTTTCTACGATTTAGATATTTGATTTTAGAATTTTCTCCGGCAGTGTGTTTTTTTTTCCATTTCAATTGATACACATCACAAAGTCTATATCTTCATCTTGTATTCATCAAATTCGTTCCCGAATTCTAAGTGGAAAAAATACATACGGTTAACAAAAATGCAATTTAATGCTTATTTATGAGTAGATAAACGTAAAAGAAAACAGTAGGGGCAAACTAGTATGGAAATTCAAGAGAAACAGGAAACCTTGGGCACCAGACACAACACGAATACAAAAATACAAAAACAAACCCCAAAAAACACACAAGACCCTCAGCACAGAAAACTAAATGAGTAATGATCAACTTGGATATCACGAAAAACCGGTGGACAACCCAGGTGCTCGCGAAGAGAATATAGGTCCCGTCCCCGCGGTGTTACTCACAATCAAGCTTAATAAACGTCTTGTCGGTGATGGTGGACATACGATTGTTGTCCGAATTCCATAGTATGCATATTTGATACTGTTAATTACCATTTTCGTCTTGTTAAATAGTGTAGTTTCACAGTTTTCAATATAATAATAACAAGATGACCCAATGGGGGAGGAGTGCGCCTCATATTCATTATGAGAGATATATCGATCAAGTAATATATGTACTCTTTTGAAGAGATAGTATTTGTGATATCCGCCAACATTCATGCGCAGAAGCCAGCGTCATAGCAACCAATCTATGGTCCAGTCCTGATCTAAAATGTCGATACAGAAGAGCTAATGTAAGTGATATACTACGATCGTTACAACTACTTCATCAACAATCATTATAGTGAGTGAGTGATAGTTTTTTAACGCCAACTCAACAATTGTTCAACTACTCGTATATCATAGCGAGAACACGATCAATAGGATGATGATAATGTCCACTTTGTTTTAGACCGACATTCTTAGTTGTATTTTGATAGTGTTAGCTCACTGAAATAACAGTCAGCGGGTAAGACATACTTTAAACATGTTCTATTGTTATATACTAAACAATTGGATAGAACACAAGTTTCACAACTTAGAAACGTCTTCTCCGATACATACATGAATAAATACAAAATGAACATATATAATATTATATTCATATTTCATATTAAGTAAATACATGAAAAAAACCCAAACAAAAACTAAAAATGTTGAGCGTCATGGAAATGGATTATCCAAGCTAAAGTATACTTAATCGAACACGCCATTATATTTTAATGACACGAACACGCCGAACATTCAATTGGGATTTAACTTTCTAATGGATTTATATTTAAAGTGGGTGCTTAATTAAGGTAGTTAACATGTGATGATTTAGGGAGGACGCATTCTTCTTTTAAAGACATGTCGCTCCACTAGGAACACATTATCCTGATTCCGAGCCAACCAGTCTTTGCTTTTTCTCCTTAATACTGCGTGCTTAGCGGAGAAGCAACAAATACCAGTTTTATAGTCATTGGTTGTTTGTTCAATAATCCAAATACATGTATAAACATAAATTAAATAATTACAAGATATATTCAAAAGAACAAAATATAAAAGACAAGTTCATTCACCTTCACCAATATCAACAAAACCAACATTCACCTCTCATCTTAACTGAACATCTCCATACATTTCTTGCATCTGGCATCCCCTTTTTCATGACATTTGTCTATATATGTGGATTTATTTTCAACTATTATTTATTTAAATATTGTTGCTGTTGAGGTTGTTGATAACCATGACATGCCGGGACATTTTAATCTGGTTTGCAAATTTTTCAATAGCCTTCGTTGTCACGATCGTATGGTAGATTTACCAATAAGGTGGCATTAAGCTTCCGGGTTAGGGTTAATGTGTTTAACCCCACTTTCAACAATATCTCAGTTATATCGTGGAAGTCAGTTTTATTGGTGGGGGAAATCGGAGTATCCAAAGAAAACCACTGAACTACCACAATTCGCTGCTAAACTTAATCACATAATGTTATGCGCCTCGCCATGAGCTGGATTCGAAATCATAACATTAGTGGTAATAGGCACTGATTGCATAGGTAGCTATAAATCCAAATACAATATGATCACGACCACGGCGGTCCCTTCGATGGTTGTGATGTCATCTCAATGCCAACATTTTTATATATTTACTTAGTATAACGTAAATGTACTTTCGTTTTCAATACAGAAAGTAAACGGTGTATTTGTACCACAAGGAGGATATAGCGTCACGAATGCCGTATTCAAAACGTTCTTGGAAGTCGTATGTGCATTGCCACAAATACTGATTGGTCATGGTAAGGTGCGCTACAGTGATTGATTGCTTGATTGTTGTTTAACGCTAAGTGAGTAGTATTTCAACTATATTCAGGGCTAGAACAAGTGAACAAACAATAAATCGTGTAGGAAAAGGGTGGCTCAAAGCGAGCCGTTGGACAGATGTTTTGACGGCCACAAGTGAAAGAAGACGCAGTGTTGAGGGTCGAAATATCTTGCCTAGAAACATTCCACAAACATCCACTCCTAACAAATCGTTCCTCGTTAGCAGCTGCTACATACAGTTTTTTCGTGCAAGGAGTGTCCTGTACATCTAACTGACGGCCCTTTTGGAGTAGTTCTCATTCGTAGCATTGAAAATAAATTGTTTTTCTAAAACCCGGCAGCTCTCTAGGAGAGTATGTCACTATTTACAAACACCATTTATCGTAATAGGGCCAAAATATAACGGGTTTGTTTCCAAGAAACCAATTGACTGTGCAAAAAGGTTGCGACTGATATTATTTTTTTTTGCATTCTTCTTAAGAATGTTGTTTTTATGGAACAAAATACGGATCATAAGAGTACCGCAAACCAACTTGCATTTTATCTTTTACTTTCGTACTTTATTAATGTTTGGCAATGTCAGTGTATGTCCACAAAGTGAAACCGTACTTTTTCTAATGTCATAATTATAACTTGGCAATGTCAGTGTATGGCCAAAGAGTGAAATGCAACAAATGTCTAATTATAATTATATTGACTGAATTTTAAGTTTATATCGTGCTAGCTAAAGGTAATGATTACTCCGATTTCGACTTTTAATGAACAATATAATCTGTGTATTAGCGATACAAGAGGTGTTTACGTGCACAAAAGTACATTTAGCATAAACATGCAGCCCCTATTGGATATGTTGTAAAGCAATATCAAATGAAGAGCTTGAAGATACCAAAGGGGTAAACAGAATCCGTAAATCGAAGAAGGACAGACAACACAATGGATAAAAAAGAGAGAAAAATGAGAAACAGCAATCTACAAAACATATAAATAAAACTAAAGATCGAGTAACACGAACTCCAAATTTACGTTCAAATATATCAAAAGTGTGCATTTACAGGTCAGCCTGAGTATGCCTTTGGTATCTCTGTAACAACAGATGGTCAACGATGGAGTAAGGAGGACATGTTGGTTGTCTATGACTCGAAATGTATACAGTGTGATACACAAACAATGTGTACAACGAAGGTTAGTTCTCAAAAGACCAACATTTATAAAACATAAAAGTGTAAATAGGTGTAGTTTGAATGAATACAAAACAACAGCAATACAAACAAATAGGTGACCTTAGACGATGTTGTATGTCCTCTTTATCCCTTTGGTTTTATTTTTCTCAAACCTTTAAGTCATTTGGCTTTCCAATCTATCGATTTTGAGCGTACACGATGAAGGTTATTCCAGAAGCGCGTCGTACGCACTATATTTGATATCTATGTTTTTATTTATTTATATCTACGACAAACAAAATGAACACATAAACACATTGTAACATGATCATGAAATTCTAAGTATAAAAGACTGTAGATATGAAAACAGCGAAATAAAGAACATCGTATTTATTACTGTTTTGAGCGAAAGTATTCGTTGTTACATCAGTTCTATCAAAGTAAAGAATGTTCAATTCGACGAACAGAATGGTAGTCAAAATATACAGCAAGTAATTTAAATAGACAAAGCAAACAATTAAGACAAAAATATCGAAAATTTAATGAAAGAAAGTAAATGATATTAAAAAAAACAACAATACCACAGCTGACATGGTCGGTAACCAACATATGAGAAGCGTGATCAGATCTGTGTTGCCAACGATATACCTCTGAAGACTTGCGGACAAATTAGTATTTAAAAGTAGGTACAACATGTGTTTAATTGTTTATTGATCAATCACATCGATTCTGATTTATCATGTGTTACAGAATGGCACATGTTTGATAAATGGGCAGTGCCATCTTGACGGTGAACAGACCGGAAACAACAATTTAATGTGCAAACCATCTGTAAGCCAAACATCATGGTCTCAAGTACCTGGCATTAAAGGTATATATGGTCTCAAGTACTTGCCATTAAAGGTATATAGAAGATAGTTCGACACAATAATGGTGACACAACATTGATTTCCGTGAAAAATAATGAGGTACCTGTCGTTTCTGTAAGACATGGGTCATTAGTGGAAAGGGACATGCTGACACTTACGGAACACCTGATATTATCCTCTGTTATTGTAGAAGTCCGAGGTATTGTTCCTTTGATATATGTATGACTATGACTGGACATTTTAAATTCAGATCGGATTTGGTTTGTATACATTCTGACTAAGTTAGAAATAAAGTTAAATACCAAATATAGGGGAAAACACCAAGAAATCACAAAGGAAAGAGAAAACTAATTAAAAACGAACTGAAAAAACAAAACAAAAAATTGGCCAATAAAGTCCACTCTCAAACAACCACCAACGAATCTACATGCTTTCAAAAAACACAAAAAACCGGTATTTTGGTGGTATCCGTGTTGCTCCTCTTCTTAGTTTTTTGTGTTGTCCTGTTATGTGACTTTACATTCCGAGTTCCGTATTGTGATTTCCGTTACAATTTCCGCATAAAAACGATGTTCGGGTCGTCGTTACCCCCAGTTGTATGTAAGGCCTCATGTCTTATTTAAGTTGTTTGTGCTTGTTTGAGTGTAGTGGTGTCCGACGCATATTGTGTTGTGTTTTTGTTTTGTTTGTCTGCGTCTTGTGTAGTACCCTATATTGCCAGTTTCTCTGGATTATCCAATTTTGATTGCCCCTTTGGTATTCTCTAACGTTTATTGGAAAGAAAGGTGATCCTCTCCATGTAACATACCTGTCGTGAAGTACGCAAATAGAACGTTGTCAGTTAAAACCCCACTTGTAGATAATGCCAACAAATGTAGGCTCATAATATGGTATCACTAGCTTAAAAGATATTGCAAGAGGAACTATAACGATGACAAAACATGTCCAAAGACAAAGACAATCTGTGATCAACGTGAAAACGCTTACAAACATGACGATGAGCAAAGCGGATTTCATAAAAAAATCCGGGATGAAGTCTGACGTTCTGGGAGAGTAAGTAGCTGCTACTTCAAATTTGACACCGGCCATGTTACTCTGGATAATGGAAAGAGTTAATTAAATTTCGTAAATTAAATTTCGTAAAACAGGACGCAAAGAAATCGTAGCACTAACATATGACCTACAAAACTTTGCACACAAATCTAAGGATTGCGCAACACGAACCCTCTAAGAAACCGAGGGTGAACTCAGAGGCTCCATAAGGGTTAGCAGTTCCTACCCCACTAGTGTTAGTCTTAAAACAAACACGGTTAGTACAAAACGTTATATTATAATTTTGTATTATAGAAATAGATACCAATACCGCATCATTTACCGGATGTCAGTGTCCACACAAACCTTCAGCGTATACCTGTGCATGTTGTCAGAATGGTGGTTGTCCATGTGGGGTTAAACAACCAAATCAGTGTACACATTGTTCAGAGATGGTCATGTGTGGACAAATTCCTGAGTTATTTCCACCTCAGCATTGATTTAGGAAGAGAAAACTTATTAAAAAGTGTCTAAATTTCTTATTTCTTTTGTTTTCATGCCAAACGTCTTAATATCAATTAATACACAATAGAAGCGATGCTCATCCAAACGTTAATATTGGAATTAATCTGGTGTTATTGTGTCCAGATTTCAGCATGGTTTCATTCATTTATGAGCGTCCCTAATGAAGTCTATTCAAGGAACGGGTTATTTCATAATAATATTTAGCATATAACTGAAATATTGTTGAAAGCGGCGTTAAACACCATAAACCACCATCTCATAATAATAGCATAGATATTGTAATTTAATGTCACGCCAAATTGTGTCATAACTGTTATATATCTACATCGGAATTTTAGACTAACAATCATGAGGTTTCCAAGTCGATTTTATGTCAGATTTAATATCTCAAATGAAGTCATAAATTACCAAAAAACTATCAAAAGCATGTTCAACTTTACAATTCAACATTCTGATTGATTTGCACTAACTTGTATTTAAATGTGTATTCGTGTCACCGTATCATACTGCAGTGATATGTTTTCATTACAGTGTACAACCAAGAATAAAAACGTATATTTCTAATTTAGTGCGCACGACCCATTTCTGGAATTACCTTCATCAGGTACTCTTAAAATCGAATGATATGAGAGCCAACTAACTTAAATGTATTTGGATGGACGAAACCCAAAGTGCTAAAACAGGATATCCAAATTCTGATAATGTTACCATTGCTTGTGTTAGGGGGAACATGGCAAAGACAGCACACGTCTTTTCACCTCCTATTAAGTTAGTTAACAACACGACATGATAACATCAAGACAATTTTATTATTCTAACCAAATACAGTATCAATTGTTGCAGTGCAATGCCCACAAAACGCAGCACAATATTGGTGTGAAAATGGGTTGGCACATATATTAGTTGAATTTAATAATTTACAATCAATACCAGGTTTGTCTTCGCACACCTCTGAAAATGAAAAAAATCCTCTCATAAATACATTTGAGCATACATTGATTGATTGATTGGTGCTTAGCGCTAACTTTACGTATTCTGATTACCCCTTTGTATCTTCAAACTCTTCTTAGCTGTATTTCATCTATATCGTGACGTGTGTTTGTACAAATATATCCATTTGATACCCACGAAATACTGTGGTATCACTTATCTTCGTGAGTATCTATTTTTGTGGGTTAACGGATAGCGTGATATTCATTGACATGAATTCGTGGTTGTGATACTTACTTATAACTTCAATTGTTGCATATTCCTTTGGAAGATTGTTCGGAGTTCGGTAATTTTGTTATTACCCTTATAACATCTATACACATTCATTTCATTTTAATCTTTAGGGTTTTTGTCCTATAAAAACTTCTTCCCTTTGGTTGGCTAATTTGTGTTTATCGTCACTTTCATCGATTGATCATCTATATTATAACTACCACACTTATTGTGGGGTAAGCACGGACAGACATAACGATCTGACCGGGGCAAACCCTCAACCTTGGACAGATATCTGGAAACCTCAGTACTTCAGCAGGGTATCTGGGGAATAACTCACGACAGCGGTGTTTAGACAGAAGGTTTGTTGGAAGTTAACGACATTTCTACTCGATCACTAAGACACCGTCGTTCACATTGAACTTAGTTATGCAACCGCATGGGTGGTGGTGTAATGGTTATGCGTGCTCGCCTCGAGTGCCGTAGATCATGGGTTCGAGCCCCGGTAGTGGTCTAACACAAGACTGTAAAATTGGTATTTGTTACTTTTCCGCTAAGCATGCAGCACAAAGAGTAAGAGCAAAGACCGGTTGGTTCGGAATCAAAATAATTTGTCGAGTGGAGCGACATGTGTACCATCGGACTGTTGTTTCAGTGAGCTAGCACTGCAAAAATCTAACTCAGCGTGTTGTTCTAATACAAAGCGGACATCAGCATCATCTCATCAAAATGTAACTTGCTTTCTCCATGATAAAGCTCAAACATTGCTCATTTGGCGTTAAACAACAATCACTCACTCACTGAACTGAGCTA
Source organism: Bathymodiolus brooksi (assembly GCA_963680875.1). Classification (NCBI taxonomy): domain Eukaryota; kingdom Metazoa; phylum Mollusca; class Bivalvia; order Mytilida; family Modiolidae; genus Bathymodiolus; species Bathymodiolus brooksi. The sequence continues at coordinate 46,411,665 of OY804588.1, forward strand.
TCTGATCTATATACCTTTAGTGGTGCCTGTCGAAACACTACTAGATTCTGTTGATGCTCTCATAGATGTCGTGACTATCGGTGTAGTGGTAAATCTGGTCGTAATTGTACTTGGTTCCTCAGTTACATGTGTAGTGGTAAATCTGGTCGTAACTGTACTTGGTTCCTCAGTTACATGTGCAGTGGTTAATAAACTGGAGGGTGTGCTTGTTGCCATAGTTGTAGGCACAGGGGTTAACCTGGTAGTGATTGTGGTTGGTTTCGCAGTCCCATGTGCAGTGGATAATTTGATCGAGGGTGTGCTTGATTCCACCTTTGTATGTGCAGTGGTTAATCTAATGGAGGGGGTGCTTGTTCCCTCTGTTGTAGGCGCAGGGGTTAATTTGATAGTAGGTGTGCTTGATGTCGCCGTTGTCGGTGCAGTGGTTAATCTGATAGATGGTGTGCTTGTTCCCTCTGTTGTAGGCGCAGTGGTTAATCTGATATATGGTGTGCTTGTTCCCTCTGTTGTAGGCGCAGTGGTTAATCTGATCGAGGGTGTGCTTGGTTGCTCAGTTGTATGCACCATGCCTTGTGTGGTTGTTGGCAATTTCGTGCTCTCGGTTGTAACAGATGTTGAAGACATAGCCATATTAGTAGGTGGATTTGCTGAAAATTAAATGGCTACTATTAACTTCCCGGTTCTTTCCTAATTCATGACTTATCACCGGGTAACTAGAGTAACACGACGGGTGCCATTCGTGGAACAGGAACTCCTTACCAATCCGGAGCACTTGAATTAACTCCAAATTTTTGGTGGGGTTTATGTTGCTCGATCTTAAATTTTCTGTGTCTAGTGTTTTGTTTTTCGTGCCCACGACCCACATCTGGTATGATCTTCACCAGGTACGTTCATAGTCAAAAGTGTGGAGATATAGAATCACAGGCTGTGGTAAGGATTTACATGGTGCACAGGTTTGAAAATTACAATCTTAATTTTTCTAATGTGATAGCCCAAACTCTGAATCACTCTCAAACTCCTCGAAGGCAATTGTATTTTTAATTCTTTACGTTGTTTTTGTTGGTTCCAGTAATAGCAGTGTGTTTGTACGCATGTCTTACATACTCACATTTAAAACTATTGACGCAGTTTTGTGTAATACAGTCACATTCTGTCGAATCAGTAATTTTAGTTCCATTGCAAAACGAGGTGTTGGCTGAAACCTGTTAAAATAGAATAATTGTAGAGATATGAGCATCATATATGTTGTATATCATGGCGAAACAAAACACTTGATCCTTACAATCCATAAATGTGAACCGCCACGATATAAATGAAATATTGTTGAAAGTGGCGTTAAACAACACCAGACAACAATCAAACCATATATGTGAAATTTGAATTTCCTCCGAAGATATAAAATAATAATTGAGAGTTCACCCCAGTTTTCAGTGGTGTTAATTTAGTGTTTTGTAAATAAACGTTAGAGAAGAGGCAATCATAAACAAATGAGCAATCCAGAGAAACTGGCAACATATGGTACAAAAGTCGAAGAAAAACCAAACCAAAACACAACACAATATGTGTTGTATACCACTATATGTAAGTGAACACAAATAACTTAATTAAGACATGAGCCCTCCAACAAACAAATGGAGGTAAAGACGAACCGAACATCGTTTTAATGTGGAAATCGTAACGGACATCACAACTCGGAATGTAAGGATAAAAAATAGGACAACACAAGCAACTAAAAAGAGGAGCAACACGTATCCCACCAAAACATCGTTTTTTTTTGCATTGAAAGCATGTAGATTCGCTGGTGGTTGTTTGAGAGTGGACTTTATTGGCCAATTTTTTGTATTGTTTTTTTTCCTGTTTCTTAGTAACTAAGAATGTAAAGACACATATAGGACAACACAAAAAACTAAACATATGAGCAACAGCAAAAAAACCGAGGGTGAATTCATGTGTTCGCGAAGGGTAAGCAGTTCCTGCTTCTTATTAGACACAGGCCATGTTACTCATATATACAGTCAAGTCCGATAAAAGTATTGGCAGTGATAGCGGAAAGAAAACATCATGTTTGCCCTTTGTCTATTTTCTTTTGGCCATTGTTTTGTCTGTCCTTCTTCCATTTACAGTTTCTGACTACCTATGTGGTATCTTCTTACTTTTTTTTCCGGTATGACAATAACAGATTTATGTACAGTCAAACCTCCCATGCGGTGACCTCTATTAAGCAGTCACCTGTATTAACAGGTCACCTTTTTCTTGACCTTTCATAGACAATTTTATATGAATTGAACCTCTTTTAAGAGGTCACCTGTCTTATATGGCCCCATGTTCCCAAGTGTGGCCTCTTGTTACAGGTTTGAAGGTATATTCCATTTTGCTTTCAAGTACAATGATTTCGCCACACATCTAATCCTTGTCTTTAAAATGTACTATCATTTCGTTTTTGTCCCGATTCCCTCCATCCATTCCTCATATCTGTGTAACTTTAAAAAATTGATACAATTGTTCTAGTCCTGATAATAGCTGAAATATATGTCGCTGTCAATCAATCAATCAATCAATCAATCAATCAATCAATCAATCAATCAATCAATCAATCAATCAATCAATCAATCAATCAATCAATCAATCAATCAATCAATCAATCAATCAATCAATCAATCAATCAATCAATCAATCAATCAATCAATCAATCAATCAATCAATCAATCAATCAATCAATCAATCAATCAATCAATCAATCAATCAATCAATCAATCAATCAATCAATCAACCAATTAATTAATTTAACATATGAGGTGAAATAACGATACCTTTCTAATAGTGGTAACTATGCTTATTACAGGTTACTCAAATATTCTCTTACTTTGAAGTGAAATGCATAGCTCCTTCAATTTCGATACAGTAAGATTAGTCTGTAGTAAATTAACTGTTGTATTTAATCTGACACAGATATAATTAACACGACGGGTGCCTGTAGTTGAACAGGAACTTTCTACCCTTCCGGAGCACCTGAGTTCACCCCCGGTTTTTAGCGAGGTTCGTATTACTCGATCTTTAGTTTTATGTATATGTTTTGTAGATCATTGTTTGTCCTTTTGTACTTTTTCGTTTGGCCATGGTGTTGTCTGTACTTATTCGATAGACGGATTCTGATTGCCCCTTTGGCATCTTCAAGCTCTTCAATCATCATTGCTCTTATTTATATGATGTTAATCATACCTTTGGAACACAGTATCCTGAATATATATTACCAGTTACCAGAGAAATTCGGCAAACCTGAAAAATAAGGTGACAACAGTAACTAGTTAAATCTCAAACAGTTAAACCTGGTTAATCAGATCTTGCTAATCAAAGGTCATTGGGACATATCTTATCACTGGGTTTGTAACTAGATTAACACGACGGGTGCCACTAGTTGAACAGGAACTGCCTACCCTTCCCGAGCACATGAGTTCACCCTCGGTTTTTAATGGGGTTCGTGTTACTCGATCTTTAGTTTTATGTGTATGTATTGTAGATTGTTGTTTGTCCTTTTTCTTTTGGCCATTGCCTTGTCTTTTTTTATTCGATATACGGATTCTGATTGCTCCTTGGTATCTTCAAACTCTTCTTATATATTTATGAAAAAATCAATTTATTTAGGATAGAGTACCGGTCTGGTCAAACCAAAAACCAAAGACTATAACATTGGTGTTTACTGCTTCTCTGGTAAGCACACGACAACAAGGAGTAAGAGAACAGACTTGTGGACTAAGAATCAGGCTAATATGTCGAAATTTCTACTAATGGGCTGTTGGTTCAGTGAGCTATTACTATACAATGTCTACTAAGCATGTTGGTCTAGTACAAAGCGGACATGAACAGCATCAGCGTCGGATCAACATGTAACTTGTTCTTGTTATGATATTGGTGAAAAATGCTCATTTGGCGTTAAACTGCAATGACTTACTCGCTTATTCGATTCAATTAAGATAAATTTTACAGATTTGGCGAATATCAGATAAAATTATTGGATATATAATCACTTTAAATTTTGTTCAAGAACACAAGCAATGGAATGTGATGAGCGTATATATTTCCGTAGTTTTGCTTTGGTTTAGTTTTATTGTGCTTAACCCCACTTTCAACAATATTTCAGCTATATCGTGGCGGTCAGTTTTATTGTTGGGGAAAACCGGAGGATCAGGAGAAAACCACCGACCTGTCGCAAGTCACTGACAAACTTTATCACATAATGTTGCACAACTCGCCCTGATCGAGATTCGAACGCACAACTTCAGTGGTGATAGGCACCGATTGCATAGATAGCTGTAAATACAACTACCATACGATCAAGACCATGACGGCCCCTATAACAATATTGTAAAAATGAATTCTGACCAAAAAAAAATAATCGAAAATATCAACAAAATATATTTTACAAATAGGTACATAGATCGAAGAAAATTGGTTTGAAGTTTTGAAATTATATGAAGAAATACGAAATATAACACACGTTAGAGGCAATCTTGTTTTATCAAAAGAACATGCTACAAGTTTCTCAATAATAATAATAAAAAAAGATGCAGTCTCACCTGATTGGCGGCACATCTAACTTTGAAACAGTCAAGTCCTAGAATATAGTACCAGTCAAGTATCTTAATTGGTCAGTTTATCATGATATGATACAACAATAATTATTAAAATGTGTATCGTCGGTAACCCACGGCTGATCACCCTATAATCTCCAATCTTTAACCATGGGTCCAGCCTAATGTTTGTTTGTTTGATAGTGTGTAATGCCAATTTCAACAATATTTCAATTATATCGTGGCGGTCAGTTTTATTGGTGGAGGAAAGCGGAGGACCCGGAGAAAACCACCGACCTGTCGAAAGTAACTGACTAACTTTATCATATAATGTTGTATACCTCGCCCTGATCGAGATTCGAAAATTGATCGTTAGAGGTAACGATTCCGCCTGATTCTACAATTTTTCGAATAATTTTTGTAACTGCGTGTGGTATTTTTTTGTTCCTTTTTTTCACAGTACATTTACGAATTATTGTGTAGGCAGAATATATCTTTTTATGATTTTGCTGTGGAATTTTGTTTTCTGTTTTATGTAAACAAATATACTTTGTAGTATATGGAAAAAGACTTTAAAATTTGAACTAAATATTTTGCTAACGACCAATTGTAATGATACAATATATAAAACTAAAATCTTGACAATTCTATCCTTGATTAGTAATCAGTTATAATATATGAGTACAATGCATGTATGTAAATGTTATATGTTGAAGCTATCATAAAATGTCTATATAGATTGACTTACATATTGATTTCAAAATGGATAAATTTAGTTGTATTTTGAAATGGGAACATGTAGACTCTAATTAATCTCTTACTAGCCCTGGGTAAGAGATATATTGTAATACATGGAACCTTAGATTATTTGTTGCTTACCTGGGCGTCTAAGGTGTTTTGTTAACAGGCGAGTCAACACTAAAGTATTATACTATATTAAAAAGGCGGATTTCGTCGTTGCTCTTACACCTTAATGCTGCATACTTAGCAGAGAAACAATACATACCAATTTTATAGTCTTTGGTTTGACCCGACCTGGGCTCTAACCCACGATTTACCACACTCGAGGTGAGCACGCTAACCATTACGCCACCGATGGGTTAGGAATCTATTAGTACATGTGTTCTTCGCAATCATGGATCACAACTGTTTTGAGTATTTTTTTGTTTGTCATTTAATTCGTACCTGGTGTGGATGTCGTAGTAGGCAGTGTAATGTTGCTCATATAGCTGTGTACTGTAACAAAGTATGTTATGATACACAATTAATAATATACAACAAAGAGTTTTTTTAATATCTTAATTAAAAGAAAGATCCACAAATAATAAGTATGTTTGTTTGTTTCTTTGATGTTTCTTTGACGATATTTAAGGACACGGAGAAAACCACCGACCTGTCGCAAGTTACTGACAAACTTTATCACATAATGTTGTACACCTCGCCCTGATCGAGAATCAGTGGTGATAATCACTGAGTGCATAGGTAGTTGTAAATCCAACTACCATACGATAACGGCCACAACGCCCCGAAAAATAAAATAAATAAATAAGTAAATAATAAAACAAAATAAACAACACAAACCCAAGAGAATATTGAAGCATTTCATAAAGCCATTGCTGAATAAGCTGAAGCTACCAACAAACATACAATTGCCATTACGTATTATGTCCAATGCCATCACTTAAGGGAATATAATATTTCGCAATCAGCTTAGACATTGGAATTTCCTTTGAATCAGCCAATTAATGATTTCCATAATAGAGTGACCTACCAATGACTAAAGATTGATTGTCTCCTTACCATGTTGAACAAATTACAGATCATCATTTTGTTCAAATATCCCAGATGACAAGGACCTACTTGCCTACCCTTTGCGAGCACCTGGGTTCACCCTCGGTTTTTGGTGGGGCCCGTGTTGCACATGCATTAGTTTTCTGCGTTGTGTTATGTGTTTTGTCTTCATCTTATGCCTTGTGTGCCCAAGTTGCCAGTATCTTTGGATTGTCCATTCGTGATTTCTCCTTCGGTTTTCTCTAACGTTTATTTAGCGTAGCACATGAAATACAAATAAACCCTAAAGTTTGTAACTGTCATTCAGCTAAAAAGGTGGTACTGGGATGGGTCTTTGGACGGATCTTTTGATTACCACAACGAAAATGAAAGCTAATGGATAGGATAGGAAAATATTGTCTTGTACCAGACCACGAACGACCACTCCTAGCAAACACTTGCTCATTAGGAACCTGCTTAAAGTTGTCTTTTACAAGCATGAGATTTTCGATACACACGAGGGATTCATCATATGCCCTCCTAATGGCGAGTTGTGTTTTTGAATCGTTCGTACAACTACCGGTCTCCACTGTCAGATGGTTGTACACGGTACGTGATAAACCAGATACTATTTCTAAACACCGTGGTGCCAGCTGGTCCTTCTACTTTGAACGTTGTATTAGTAAGAACAAAGTAAATAGTAACTTGTACAAAATCACATATTAGTGTAATCAACAGACGAATATTTTGAAAACAAAGTTTAAACAATCATGGTAATCAATTCCACCAATATCAACAAAATGAACAATCACCTCTCTGAAATCACTGCACACAAGAAAAACCACGACATATGTCATTGGAAATCCAGGTCCTGGATTGGGACAGACACATCAAATATGGCAGGATTAAACCAGTTAATGGGATCCCAACCGTCCCATCTTGATTACTGGATCTCCAACGGAAATACATTGTATTTTCTCATAAATCTCACCTATTGAAATTGCACAAGATCTTGACGTACAAGTACAGCCACTTTGTTTCAAGTCAGTGTGTGCTTTGCAGTCTGGCCATGCCTAAAACATATTTAAATTTTGGTCATATGACGTTAAGCAACAATATCTAACCTACTTACTCTTTATCTCTAAAGTGCATTGTGTCCATTTAAATCACATGCTATGTCGATAAAACTGTTTGATTTAATTTCATTTGTGAGATTTGTTTACGATCACTACACATGTCTCTTAATTGTTAATCTAACATATACATTGATTATCTATGTAAACGAACGAGTCTGTTGATTGGTCGGCTGATACTTTCCATCCGTAATTCTCAAAATTAGCAGGTTACATGATAAAAATCATCTAACACATATAAGAAAACTAAAAATTGTTGACAAGACAAAGCAAAAAACAAAACAGAACAAACAAAACAAAAACAAAAACAGAACAGAAAAACCCAACTCTAATCACAATACTACAATCAACTAATTGAGGTTTTTCTACGATCAACTTACAGTAAAAGGCATACACCTTGCATCTAGACTGTCCATATATTCAAACATATGACAATAATTCTGTAATAAATCAGGTCAGAGGTCAAGTATTTATGTACATGGGATTACCATTTGTTTTCCACCTGTTTCTATGTTTTAATTGTATTTTAGAACTGATCAGACGAGGTGATATTTGTTATACTGCATCAATGGTTCCTAGTGATTAAGTTTAAGTTATTATTTCGAACGGTCGCCACAATGACCTGATTAATTGACTTATCAATGGGTTTGTGCCAAGAGTAATATGACAGATTGCACATGTGGAGAAGGAACTGCTTACACTTTCGGAACACCTAAGTACATTCCTTGGTTTTATGTCGGGTTCGTAGTGTTCAATCTTTTGTTTCTTGTGTAATGTTAAGCAGATCCTTGTTTGTCCTTTTGTACTTTTTTAGCCATTGTATTGTCTATCCTTCTTTGACTTACGGCCTATGGTCATCCCTTTAGTATCTTCAAGGTTTCTTGTTGTTTTATATGGTATGACTTGGATGTTCGTTTCTTGTTTTTATTCTCGCATGTGACATATTTGCTAAAAAAAACTACTTTTAGCAAAATAGTTATTCAATCCAATAAAAATAATGAATTTCAGTTCCTGAAAGGTTACTTGATAAATCATTTTGAAAGGAATCTAGTATATTTCTCTGCTGGTTTTCTTGTTTCATTTTACACAAATTAAAGCTTTATACATTGTAAATAAATTGTTCCGCAGCAATTTATAAACAAGTGATTGTACAACACTTTATTAATGAATGATTACACAACACTTTATAAATGACTGCAATAACAAAATTATGTAGCAAAAGAACAACGCAGGTTTTGTTAGGCTTTTGTTAAGTCTCTGTCTCACAGAAAATCATGCAATATTCAACAAAATGAGTCGTAATGAAAGGGGGAAGGTTTGGTGCTTTAAAATCTGATTCAACCCACGATTTCTTTAGAAATGCCTGTACCAAGTCAGGATAATTACGGTTTTCACAGTTTTCCGGTTGTTGACTGGTTTTGTCTGTTTATATACTTATGAGTTTTGACTTTCCCTTTGTAAGATTGTTCGGAGTTCGGTAATTTTGTTATTACCCTTATGTAGCAAAGGTAATCTCAGTAAGAAAAAAAGCTATACATTTTCTCAATATGTGATACCTAGTATTTAAAAATATATCATATATATTTCCGAAATATTTTAATTTTCGTTGTAAAATGAAGATTTTCATTTAAGCCCTTAGCCCTTGCAAGATTTCATTAGTTTTGAAATATATCACTGTGACTAGTTTGCATTATTTCTGTGATACGGGCACTTAACACGACTTTAAACAGTTCTTAATAGTGGTGGAAACCGGAGTACTCTCGAGTCCAGGGGTGTGTGGACAGGTTCTGAAGTTAGGGGGAGCGAACACATATAAAAAAGAACCACGACACATATCAAACAAATTTTAACTCATTGATTATATATTTGTATTTTGTGTTGAAAGTCGAAACACACTGGGAGGTTGGTCAAATAATGCAAGGACTCCAGAAAGACCTTCAAATGCCATACAATAAAAAAGAGATTCCACTTTTACCACACAAGTGCACTAAAGAGTTACAAAATTGCTGAAAAGGTGCAACTTTTCAAAAATGTGTTCCGGATGAGCAGTTGCACCTCTTACTCCTCCATTAGCTACGCCACTGCTTTCAAGTCATCAACAAACCTAGTCACAAAGAGTTATATCGCAACGTTGAACGGGTAAGAATTGAACTCGCAACGTAGGTGGTGACATGTACTGAATAATTATTTGCAAGTGTGAATTCCAGCTGCCATAGGATCATGGCTATGACTATTCCCATCCACACCTCCGACTCCCACTTTTCATCAACAAAAATTAACGCAGAGGAAGAACGAATAATCTACGACATCATTTATTGGGCGAGAGAGGGAGAATATCAATGATTGGAAACGTATTAATTGAGATTATTTATCCTTACCTTGTCTGGTGTGCAAAGCTGTCCAAAACAATCATATCCTGCAAATCAAAACATTACATAGAAACACACATTCACATAAAGAACAGACGTGAGAACATATGAATTTATGACTGGGCGAACTAAATCTTAGATTGAAAAATGATTATTTCATTCTGAAACTGTTAATTTCAATTTGAAATACATGGACACGTATATCTAATAAGAAAGGTTTGAAGATAGTAAAGGGGTAATCAGAATCAATATATCAAAGAAGAACAGACAAAACAATCGCTAAAAGAAAAAGTACAAAAGGACAAACAACGATCTACAAACATTACATACGTCAATTCCGAACACTGACTACTATGCAGATGACACCTTCGGAGAGTAACATTTCTCCAGCAAAGGTATTGACAAAAAAATAGTAATACAAATGTAGATATCTACTTACGTGGACACAAGGCATACAACACCAGGTACGTTGAACGTAAATCAAAATGGAAAGATAAATAAGATCAGTCTTGTTGAACCAATACAAACCGAACGGCATACACAGAATAGCCAATTTCGACTAAGGTTACATACATATACCACAGAGAGATAAGAACAATTTAATAATACACATAGTAATACAAAAAAATGATATATATATTTAAACCTGGTGGTGCTGTACTGGCTTCTTGTGTTGATATAATGGTGGTACTTTCATGTGTTGCTGCTGGCGTGTTTGTTGTTGGGTGGGTAACTTTTAGAGAATGTTGCCACACTGCAAATATTAAAGATAGAAATATAGAGTTTCATTCAGTCCATCTCTCCTTATACAATACTCTTCAACCATCTTATTGTTGCTAATTGTATTTCAATCCCCAGAACGGTGTGTACAACCTTATATGATAAGGTTGCTAATTCGATTTCAGTGCCCATAAAGGTGTGCTTGCTTGTTTGTTTGTTTGTTTGATAGTGTTTAACGCTACTTTCAACAGTATTTCAGTTATATTGGTGGAGAAAACCGGAGGACCCGGAGAAAACTACCGACCTGTCGCAAGTCACTATCAAATTTTATCACATAATTGTGTTCATCTCGCCCTTATCGAGATTCCAACCCACAACATCAGTGATGATATGCACTGATAGCATAGGTAGTTGTAAATCTAACTACCATGCGATCACGGCCATGACAGCCCCTCATAGAGGTGTGAATAACCTTATGTGATCGACTTTGAAAGTAACCCACTGAAGACATAACATATCAGTTCCTGTTCTTAGAAAATCTCTTCATTTGTAATAAGAAAATATATGCTGCTGCTCAAAAAAAATAATGCTATTGATTTACGAACATCTATACGTTAATGTTACCACCATCTATGTTTATTTGTCTAAGAAAATAATTGATTCAAATAAAACTTACAAACATTTATAGAGCACGGCGTATTTGAACATGTACAACCACTTCCTCTAAGTTCTGTATAATTGTGGCAGTTCGGCCCAACCTATATATAAAACAAATCAGTGGTTTCTTTTATTAAAAGTGAGTGAATTTTTGTTGTTTAATGTCAATTCAGCAATTTTGCAGATAAATCATGGCAAGAACAAGTTCATTTTCAATGAGATGATGGTGAGGTCCATCTTTGTACTAGACCAACATGCTTGGTTATATTTTCACAGCGCTAGCTCACTGAAACAACAGTGCACGGATAGACATATCGCCCCCACTTGTACACATTATCCTGATTCCGAGCGAACCAGACTCTGTTCTTTCTTGTTAACGTTGCGTGCTTAGTGGTGAAGCAACCCAAAAATACCTCACGGTCGGAACAGTTCCAAAATCCAACAGAAAATTCGTAGAAAGAGGCAAAATAAACTAAGACATGAGCGTTCACTAAACTGGCTTGGGACAGGCACTTCTATAAAAGGTGGCGGGGTTAAATTAGTTATACGAGCCAAAATCTCCTGTAAAATACCAACCATGTATAACCGGCCGAACATCGCTGTTATTAAGAACACTTAAGTACATGACATAAGAGCTGCTGTCCCATTTGTCAATATATGGAACTGTCTTGATTGTTAAAAGGTGAATGAATGGTTACCTGACATGATCCTAAACAGAATGTTTTAGATTTTAGTGCATTGCCAAAACATAAAACACGCAGCGAACATTTATTTAATTTCAAATAGACTGAAATTATTAATGAGTTCACCCCCGGTTTTTTTTGGTGGGGTCCGTTTGGATCATCTTTTTAGTTTTTTGTACTGCCTTTCATGTGTATTGACGTGTTGTGATGTCCGTTGCGATTTCTGCATAAAAACTATGCTCGTTTCGTCTGTATCTCTAGTTGTTTGTAGGAGGACTCGTGTCTTATTTATGCTATTTGTGTTTGTTTGCGTATAATAGTTTCCAACACATATTGTATTGTGTTTTTGTTTTGTTTTTCTTCGTGTTGTGTGCCCTGTATTGCCAGTTTCTCTGGATCGTCCATTTTTGATTCCCCCTTTGGTATTCTCTAACGTTTATATATGACTTACTTGGAATGGCATGCATCTTCCTTCTACATACGTGTTATACTCATATAAGTGACAATATGGCTGTAGAATATAATGAAACACATTAATCTGCTATTTATGTAAAAGTATAGACTTTTTCATGTTAAACTTAAGAAAGAGTGCAGCTACTAATTATTAGATTAAACAAAATAGATCTTTAGGTTTATGTGTATGTTTTGTAGATCGTTGTTTGTCCTGTTGGCCATTGCGTTGTCTGTCCTTCTTCGATTTACGGATTCTGATTACCCCTTTGGTATCTTCAAACTCTTTTAAGCACAGAAGATTAAAAGATACGTATTCATAAATAAGGGTAATAACAAAATTACCGAACTCCGAACAATCTTACAAAGGGAAAGTCAAAACTCATAAGTATATAAACATACAAAATCGGTGAACAACCGGAAAACTGTGAAAACCGTAATGACCCTGACTTGGTACAGTCATTTCTAAAGAAATGGTGGGTTGAATCAGATTTTAAAGCGGCAAACCTCCCGCTTTCATTTTTAACGATGTGCCGAATTTCTGCATTGGTAATAATACCATACATTCTTGATTGCCCCTTCGGTTTCTCTAACGTTTATAAATCACAATATTCACGATTTGCATATACATTCATATTATAATATGTTTTATTCACTTTAATTTCGCATGCGATAAAATTTGCACAATGACCATACTATTAAAAAAAAATGGCATTCAAGTGGGACTCAGGTGCTGCGGAAGGGTTAGCAGTTTCTGCTCGACCAGTGACAGCTGTCGTGTTACTGTTAAATGACACGAGCATCATTTGAAATGACATGCTTCGAATAGTCATGTGAGTCACCGTTGTAGAAAGGGGTTGTAGTTGTAGACGTTGTACGGTATCCAATGTCTGTTTAAGCAGAGCAATTCTTCAACAACTTGACATCGTTCTAAAGTCAAGTGACAAAACGTTTACTGGACTGTGAGTAGTATGGTGGGTATCTTATAAGAAACAGGAATTGTTTATTTTTCGCGAGTACCTGCGGTAATCCCAGTTTTTTTTGTAGTAGTTCCGTGTGGTCAATGTTGTCTGTGTCTCTGTATTGTTTAATAGTTGATTGCTCCTTTGGTTTTCTGTAACGTTCATTTGATTTACAAAATGTACATTTCCTTTCTTTTATTAGGTAGCATAGTAAGTATAAATAAACGTTAGAGACTACCGAAGGGGCATTCAGAAATTGATAATCCAGAGAAACGGGAAATATAGGGTACCAAGACACAAGACGAAGACGAAAAAAAAAAAACAAAGATAATACAATATGTACGCAAGCAAACACAAATAACGTAAATAAGACACGAGCCCTCCTACAAACAACTGGGGTTAAAACGAACCGAACAAACGTATAAAACAGGTTTCCGATCAATTACTTACCGCATATCGACTACACATTCTGCCAACACAAGAAGGGTATATTTTTGGAGTAGCTGAAAAATTAATTGTTAAAATTGATGTACATGTACTAAGCAAGCAATAGAACGATTCTTTGAATATTTTTATTATTGAAAATAAATATACGTGGTATGGTTAATACATCTTTCGAACAAAATATGCCAATAGTAGTTAAGAATGGTTATGACCTTGATGTCGATTCAAATATTATTGTTTCTACGACAGTGCATATATATATTTCGCAAAGTAAACGATTTTTATATAACTCAGATACATCATGCGATTTTATATCCAGAGTGCAACCTACAATTTCCTTTTTTCCCCTTCCTTTAATTTTCATTTATTTAAACAATATTAGATGAATTGAGTATGTTTTAATGACTATTTTCAATTGTTCATGTGTTTTTTGGAAAACGGATTAATATAAGCGTTACACTTGTTTCTGAATACTTTGTTTTATTGTATTATGAAAAAAAGTTTATATGTTATTTATCAATAAAATATGCTTAAATCAAGAATGGTTCACAAATTCTTCCACTGTGCGCAACTGTATACTTTGCACAGGCGCTTCATTAAGAAGTGGCGGGGTTAAATTAGCGGTAAGTGCCGAGCTAATTTAATATCGTAATTACAATCAACGTTCCCAAGTGACAGATTAGTTTGTAACAAGAGTAACACGACGGGTGCCACTAGTGGAGCAGCAACATGCTAATCCTTCCGGAGCACCTGAGTTCACCCGCAGTTTTTAGTGGGGTTCGTGTTACTCGATCTTTAGTTTTATTTCAATGTTTTGTAGATCGTTATTTGTCCTTTTGTCCTTTTTCGTTGGACCCTTATATTTGCGCATGACTGCATCATCATCGTTTCTATGGTGATTTTTGCTTCATATTCGAAATGAAATAATAGTTATACTGTTTATTGCATAGATTTTACATTTTTGTTGTGGTAAAAAGACATTGCAAAATGAGATTTGGTGTTTATTGAGGAACGTTAATTTTATATTTTCAGACAATGTAGGTATATTTTATATTTCTGCAATGTCAAAAGCCCCAAAACAATTGCCTTATAATTGTCTAAAAAGAGCAGAAAAAAATCGTCATTCTAATCGTTTTTATCGTGTCTTCTGAGACATCTGCGCTTATACTAAATATTTATTCGGTCAATACAATTTGACTGTACAAATAGAACTAATGCAGGATAAACAATATTTGTGGTTAGTGTCCGTATATAACAATAAAAATAGTATACAGTCAATGCAATTTGACTGTTCAAATAGAACGAGTGCATGATAAAAATGCATTTTAACTACTTCAATAGCACAGCTGTTGGGTATAGAGGAACGATACCGTAATGATCAACCAATGTATGATGCTGATCATAGACTTCACTGGCAGGTTATATATTGTTGCTTACATAATTATGATCTTACTTGATGCCATGGTTGTAGTTGTTGTTGTCTGTGTTGTTGTAACTGTAGTAGTCGTTGCCATATTTGCTAAAATGAACAATGCATGAATATCAAAATTTAAGTATGTTGGACAATTATATACTTACACGAGTTTACGATGTTTCACGTCCCACTGGTGAGGACAGATTCCATGCAGATAACTCAGTATAAAATACGAAGATATACACTAATTTGTAATGTAATCAGTGGACAATGGATGTGGACATAGAACAAGTGAACGATAAAAAAGATATCACAATCAGTGAGCCATCGATGTGAGCATAGAACAAGTGAACGATGAAATAAATATCACAATCAGAGAGCCATGGATGTGAGCATAGAACAAGTGAACGATACAATATATATAGCACTCAGCGAGAAATGGATGTGGGCATAGAACAAGTGAACGATAAAATAGATATCACAATCAGTGAGCCATGGATGTGGACATAGAACAAGTGAACGATACAATATATATCACACTCAGAGAACCATGGATGTGGACATAGAACAAGTGAACGATAAAAAAATAGCAATCAGTGAGCCATGGATGTGGGCATATAACAGGTGAACGATAACAAAATATATAGCAATCATTAAGCCATGGACGTGGGCATAGACCAGGTGAACGATGAATTAGATATAACAATCAGTGGACCATGGACAATATATAGTAGAAATGTCAGAAAATGCTGTATAACATTCAACATTTTAATATATTCCCTACATTGTGTTTCACCTGATAGTGTATTGATACTCCACACTTCCTGTCGTAAATCTATTCTATATTTTTCTCTTTTTGTCAGATCAGAAGTTTCCAAGAAAACATGAGAAAAAGTCCCAAGCCAGAACCTGAATTTCCAACGTTAGTTGTCGTGATCTTTCTGCGAGTGTTCATTGAGTTAAGGTGAGGGGTAATTGTTGGGTTTGTTGATATTGTTATTGATGGAATTGTTGACCTCCTTTGTTTAAACTTAAAGGGCTGAATTCCTGGAAGATATTAAGAAGAGTTTGAAGATACCAATGGAGTAATCAGAATCCGTATATCGAAGAAGAACAGACAACATAATGGCCAAAAGAAAAAAGAACAAAAGGACAAACAACGATCAACAAAATATACACATAAAACATAAGATCGGATAACACGAACCCCACTTAAAACCGAAGGTGAATTCAGGTGGTCCGGAAGAGTAGGCAGTTCCTGCTCCACTGGTGGCACCCGTCGTGTTAATCTAGTTAAAGTGAGGGGTGATTGTTTGTTTTGTTTATGGAATTGTTGATCTTCACTGTTTAAGCTTTCTTGTAAAAATTCTTAATTGGTGAATTTCTGGAAGATATTACATATACTTTTACCATGGAAGATATCAGGAAGAATGTATGTACTCACCGACACATAAATTACAATATTGTGCACAACGATTCGCTGCTATCTCGGCAAGCACAGGGTTGGTGGACTCGCAAACATGGTAGCCTTCCTCGTAACGTTCACAGTCAGCTATATTTTTAGCATCCTGGCATGCTGAAAATTAGAACGAAATACCCAAATAACCATAATACAATTATTTGTCTTTAAGATTTTGTAAAAATATCTAACAAACGTTAGAGAATACCGAAAGGGCAATAAAACATGAACAATCCAGAGAAACTGGCAACATAGGATAGACAAGACACAGGACAAATCAATGTTATAGAATACCGAAAGGGTAATAAAACATGAACAATCCAGAGAAACTGGCAACATAGAGTAGACAAGACACAGGACAAATAAATGTTATAGAATACCGAAAGGGTAATAAAACATGAACAATCCAGAGAAACTGGCAGCATAGAGTAGACAAGACACAGGACAAATAAATGTCATAGAATACCGAAAGGGTAATAAAACATGAACAATCCAGAAAAACGGGCAACATAGAGTAGACAAGACACAGGACAAATCAATGTTAGAGACAACTGACAGGGCAATAAAACATGAACAATCCAGAGAAACTGGTAACATAGAGTAGACAAGACACAGGACAAATAAATGTTATAGAATACCGAAAGGGTAATAAAACATGAACAATCCAGAGAAACTGGCAACATAGGATAGACAAGACACAGGACAAATCAATGTTATAGAATACCGAAAGGGTAATAAAACATGAACAATCCAGAGAAACTGGCAACATAGAGTAGACAAGACACAGGACAAATAAATGTTATAGAATACCGAAAGGGTAATAAAACATGAACAATCCAGAGAAACTGGCAACATAGAGTAGACAAGACACAGGACAAATAAATGTTATAGAATACCGAAAGGGCAATAAAACATGAACAATCCAGAGAAACTGGCAACATAGAGTAGACAAGACACAGGACAAATAAATGTTATAGAATACTGACAGGGCAATAAAACATGAACAATCCAGAGAAACTGGTAACATAGAGTAGACAAGACACAGGACAAATAAATATTATAGAATACCGAAAGGGTAATAAAACATGAACAATCCAGAGAAACTGGCAGCATAGAGTAGACAAGACACAGGACAAATAAATGTTATAGAATACCGAAAGGGCAATAAAACATGAACAATCCATAAAAACTGGCAACATAGAGTAGACAAGACACAGGACAAAT
Source organism: Bathymodiolus brooksi (assembly GCA_963680875.1). Classification (NCBI taxonomy): domain Eukaryota; kingdom Metazoa; phylum Mollusca; class Bivalvia; order Mytilida; family Modiolidae; genus Bathymodiolus; species Bathymodiolus brooksi. The sequence continues at coordinate 46,429,518 of OY804588.1, forward strand.
AAATGTTATAGAATACCGAAAGGGTAATAAAACATGAACAATCCAGAGAAACGGGCAACATAGAGTAGACAAGACACAGGACAAATCAATGTTAGAGACAACTGACAGGGCAATAAAACATGAACAATCCAGAGAAACTGGCAACATAGGGTAGACAAGACACAGGACAAATAAATGTTATAGACTACTGACAGGGCAATAAAACATGAACAATCCAGAGAAACTGGCAGCATAGGGTAGACAAGACACAGGACAAATAAATGTTATAGACTACTGACAGGGCAATAAAACATGAACAATCCAGAGAAACTGGCAACATAGAGTAGACAAGACACAGGACAAATAAATGTTATAGAATTCCGAAAGGGTAATAAAACATGAACAATCCAGAGAAACTGGCAACATAGAGTAGACAAGACACAAGACAAATAAATGTTATAGACTACTGACAGGGCAATAAAACATGAACAATCCAGAGAAACTGGCAACATAGGGTAGACAAGACACAGGACAAATAAATGTTATAGAATACCGAAAGGGTAATAAAACATGAACAATCCAGAGAAACTGGCAACATAGAGTAGACAAGACACAGGACAAATAAATGGTATAGAATACCGAAAGGGTAATAAAACATGAACAATCCAGAGAAACTGGCAACATAGAGTAGACAAGACACAGGACAAATAAATGTTATAGACTACTGACAGGGCAATAAAACATGAACAATCCAGAGAAACTGGCAACATACAGTAGACAAGACACAGGACAAATAAATGTTATAGAATACCGAAAGGGTAATAAAACATGAACAATCCAGAGAAACTGGCAACATAGAGTAGACAAGACACAGGACAAATAAATGTTATAGACTACTGACAGGGCAATAAAACATGAACAATCCAGAGAAACTGGCAACATAGGATAGACAAGACACAGGACAAATAAATGTTATAGAATACCGAAAGGGTAATAAAACATGAACAATCCAGAGAAACTGGCAGCATAGGGTAGACAAGACACAGGACAAATACACGTTAGAGAATACCAAAAGGCCAATAAAACATGAACAATCCAGAGAAACTGGCAACATAGAGTAGACAAGACACAGGACAAATAAATGTTATAGAATACCGAAAGGGTAATAAAACATGAACAATCCAGAGAAACTGGTAACATAGAGTAGACAAGACACAGGACAAATAAATGTTATAGAATACCGAAAGGGTAATAAAACATGAACAATCCAGAGAAACTGGCAGCATAGGGTAGACAAGACACAGGACAAATAAATGTTAGAGAATACTGACAGGGCAATAAAACAAGAACAATCCAGAAAAACTGGCAACATAGAGTAGACAAGACACAGGACAAATAAATGTTATAGAATACCGAAAGGGTAATAAAACATGAACAATCCAGAGAAACTGGCAGTATAGGGTAGACAAGACACAGGACAAATACACGTTAGAGAATACTGACAGGGCAATAAAACATGAACAATCCAGAGAAACTGGCAACATAGAGTAGACAAGACACAGGACAAATAAATGTTATAGAATACCGAAAGGGTAATAAAACATGAACAATCCAGAGAAACTGGTAACATAGAGTAGACAAGACACAGGACAAATAAATGTTATAGAATACCGAAAGGGTAATAAAACATGAACAATCCAGAGAAACTGGCAACATAGAGTAGACAAGACACAGGACAAATAAATGTTATAGACTACTGACAGGGCAATAAAACATGAACAATCCAGAGAAACTGGTAACATAGAGTAGACAAGACACAGGACAAATAAATGTTATAGACTACTGACAGGGCAATAAAACATGAACAATCCAGAGAAACTGGTAACATAGAGTAGACAAGACACAGGACAAATAAATGTTATAGACTACTGACAGGGCAATAAAACATGAACAATCCAGAGAAACTGGTAACATAGAGTAGACAAGACACAGGACAAATAAATGTTATAGAATACCGAAAGGGTAATAAAACATGAACAATCCAGAAAAACTGGCAACATAGAGTAGACAAGACACAGGACAAATAAATGTTATAGAATACCGAAAGGGTAATAAAACATGAACAATCCAGAAAAACTGGTAACATAGAGTAGACAAGACACAGGACAAATAAATGTTATAGACTACTGACAGGGCAATAAAACATGAACAATCCAGAGAAACTGGTAACATAGAGTAGACAAGACACAGGACAAATAAATGTTATAGAATACCGAAAGGGTAATAAAACATGAACAATCCAGAGAAACTGGCAGCATAGAGTAGACAAGACACAGGACAAATAAATGTTATAGAATACCGAAAGGGTAATAAAACATGAACAATCCAGAGAAACTGGCAACATAGAGTAGACAAGACACAGGACAAATAAATGTTATAGAATTCCGAAAGGGTAATAAAACATGAACAATCCAGAGAAACTGGCAACATAGAGTAGACAAGACACAAGACAAATAAATGTTATAGACTACTGACAGGGCAATAAAACATGAACAATCCAGAGAAACTGGCAACATAGGGTAGACAAGACACAGGACAAATAAATGTTATAGAATACCGAAAGGGTAATAAAACATGAACAATCCAGAGAAACTGGCAACATAGAGTAGACAAGACACAGGACAAATAAATGGTATAGAATACCGAAAGGGTAATAAAACATGAACAATCCAGAGAAACTGGCAACATAGAGTAGACAAGACACAGGACAAATAAATGTTATAGACTACTGACAGGGCAATAAAACATGAACAATCCAGAGAAACTGGCAACATACAGTAGACAAGACACAGGACAAATAAATGTTATAGAATACCGAAAGGGTAATAAAACATGAACAATCCAGAGAAACTGGCAACATAGAGTAGACAAGACACAGGACAAATAAATGTTATAGACTACTGACAGGGCAATAAAACATGAACAATCCAGAGAAACTGGCAACATAGGATAGACAAGACACAGGACAAATAAATGTTATAGAATACCGAAAGGGTAATAAAACATGAACAATCCAGAGAAACTGGCAGCATAGGGTAGACAAGACACAGGACAAATACACGTTAGAGAATACCAAAAGGCCAATAAAACATGAACAATCCAGAGAAACTGGCAACATAGAGTAGACAAGACACAGGACAAATAAATGTTATAGAATACCGAAAGGGTAATAAAACATGAACAATCCAGAGAAACTGGTAACATAGAGTAGACAAGACACAGGACAAATAAATGTTATAGAATACCGAAAGGGTAATAAAACATGAACAATCCAGAGAAACTGGCAGCATAGGGTAGACAAGACACAGGACAAATAAATGTTAGAGAATACTGACAGGGCAATAAAACAAGAACAATCCAGAAAAACTGGCAACATAGAGTAGACAAGACACAGGACAAATAAATGTTATAGAATACCGAAAGGGTAATAAAACATGAACAATCCAGAGAAACTGGCAGTATAGGGTAGACAAGACACAGGACAAATACACGTTAGAGAATACTGACAGGGCAATAAAACATGAACAATCCAGAGAAACTGGCAACATAGAGTAGACAAGACACAGGACAAATAAATGTTATAGAATACCGAAAGGGTAATAAAACATGAACAATCCAGAGAAACTGGTAACATAGAGTAGACAAGACACAGGACAAATAAATGTTATAGAATACCGAAAGGGTAATAAAACATGAACAATCCAGAGAAACTGGCAACATAGAGTAGACAAGACACAGGACAAATAAATGTTATAGACTACTGACAGGGCAATAAAACATGAACAATCCAGAGAAACTGGTAACATAGAGTAGACAAGACACTGGACAAATAAATGTTATAGACTACTGACAGGGCAATAAAACATGAACAATCCAGAGAAACTGGTAACATAGAGTAGACAAGACACAGGACAAATAAATGTTATAGACTACTGACAGGGCAATAAAACATGAACAATCCAGAGAAACTGGTAACATAGAGTAGACAAGACACAGGACAAATAAATGTTATAGAATACCGAAAGGGTAATAAAACATGAACAATCCAGAAAAACTGGCAACATAGAGTAGACAAGACACAGGACAAATAAATGTTATAGAATACCGAAAGGGTAATAAAACATGAACAATCCAGAAAAACTGGTAACATAGAGTAGACAAGACACAGGACAAATAAATGTTATAGACTACTGACAGGGCAATAAAACATGAACAATCCAGAGAAACTGGTAACATAGAGTAGACAAGACACAGGACAAATAAATGTTATAGAATACCGAAAGGGTAATAAAACATGAACAATCCAGAGAAACTGGCAGCATAGAGTAGACAAGACACAGGACAAATAAATGTTATAGAATACCGAAAGGGTAATAAAACATGAACAATCCAGAGAAACTGGCAGCATAGAGTAGACAAGACACAGGACAAATAAATGTTATAGACTACTGACAGGGCAATAAAACATGAACAATCCAGAGAAACTGGTAACATAGAGTAGACAAGACACAGGACAAATAAATGTTAGAGACTACTGACAGGGCAATAAAACATGAACAATCCAGAGAAACTGGTAACATAGAGTAGACAAGACACAGGACAAATAAATGTTATAGAATACCGAAAGGGTAATAAAACATGAACAATCCAGAGAAACTGGTAACATAGAGTAGACAAGACACAGGACAAATAAATGTTATAGACTACTGACAGGGCAATAAACCATGAACAATCCAGAGAAACTGGTAACATAGAGTAGACAAGACACAGGACAAATACATGTTATAGAATACCGAAAGGGTAATAAAACATGAACAATCCAGAGAAACTGGCAGCATAGGGTAGACAAGACACAGGACAAATAAATGTTATAGAATACCGAAAGGGTAATAAAACATGAACAATCCAGAGAAACTGGTAACATAGAGTAGACAAGACACAGGACAAATAAATGTTATAGAATACCGAAAGGGTAATAAAACATGAACAATCCAGAGAAACTGGCAGCATAGAGTAGACAAGACACAGGACAAATAAATGTTATAGAATACCGAAAGGGTAATAAAACATGAACAATCCAGAGAAACTGGCAACATAGAGTAGACAAGACACAGGACAAATAAATGTTATAGAATTCCGAAAGGGTAATAAAACATGAACAATCCAGAGAAACTGGCAACATAGAGTAGACAAGACACAAGACAAATAAATGTTATAGACTACTGACAGGGCAATAAAACATGAACAATCCAGAGAAACTGGCAACATAGGGTAGACAAGACACAGGACAAATAAATGTTATAGAATACCGAAAGGGTAATAAAACATGAACAATCCAGAGAAACTGGCAACATAGAGTAGACAAGACACAGGACAAATAAATGGTATAGAATACCGAAAGGGTAATAAAACATGAACAATCCAGAGAAACTGGCAACATAGAGTAGACAAGACACAGGACAAATAAATGTTATAGACTACTGACAGGGCAATAAAACATGAACAATCCAGAGAAACTGGCAACATACAGTAGACAAGACACAGGACAAATAAATGTTATAGAATACCGAAAGGGTAATAAAACATGAACAATCCAGAGAAACTGGCAACATAGAGTAGACAAGACACAGGACAAATAAATGTTATAGACTACTGACAGGGCAATAAAACATGAACAATCCAGAGAAACTGGCAACATAGGATAGACAAGACACAGGACAAATAAATGTTATAGAATACCGAAAGGGTAATAAAACATGAACAATCCAGAGAAACTGGCAGCATAGGGTAGACAAGACACAGGACAAATACACGTTAGAGAATACCAAAAGGCCAATAAAACATGAACAATCCAGAGAAACTGGCAACATAGAGTAGACAAGACACAGGACAAATAAATGTTATAGAATACCGAAAGGGTAATAAAACATGAACAATCCAGAGAAACTGGTAACATAGAGTAGACAAGACACAGGACAAATAAATGTTATAGAATACCGAAAGGGTAATAAAACATGAACAATCCAGAGAAACTGGCAGCATAGGGTAGACAAGACACAGGACAAATAAATGTTAGAGAATACTGACAGGGCAATAAAACAAGAACAATCCAGAAAAACTGGCAACATAGAGTAGACAAGACACAGGACAAATAAATGTTATAGAATACCGAAAGGGTAATAAAACATGAACAATCCAGAGAAACTGGCAGTATAGGGTAGACAAGACACAGGACAAATACACGTTAGAGAATACTGACAGGGCAATAAAACATGAACAATCCAGAGAAACTGGCAACATAGAGTAGACAAGACACAGGACAAATAAATGTTATAGAATACCGAAAGGGTAATAAAACATGAACAATCCAGAGAAACTGGTAACATAGAGTAGACAAGACACAGGACAAATAAATGTTATAGAATACCGAAAGGGTAATAAAACATGAACAATCCAGAGAAACTGGCAACATAGAGTAGACAAGACACAGGACAAATAAATGTTATAGACTACTGACAGGGCAATAAAACATGAACAATCCAGAGAAACTGGTAACATAGAGTAGACAAGACACTGGACAAATAAATGTTATAGACTACTGACAGGGCAATAAAACATGAACAATCCAGAGAAACTGGTAACATAGAGTAGACAAGACACAGGACAAATAAATGTTATAGACTACTGACAGGGCAATAAAACATGAACAATCCAGAGAAACTGGTAACATAGAGTAGACAAGACACAGGACAAATAAATGTTATAGAATACCGAAAGGGTAATAAAACATGAACAATCCAGAAAAACTGGCAACATAGAGTAGACAAGACACAGGACAAATAAATGTTATAGAATACCGAAAGGGTAATAAAACATGAACAATCCAGAAAAACTGGTAACATAGAGTAGACAAGACACAGGACAAATAAATGTTATAGACTACTGACAGGGCAATAAAACATGAACAATCCAGAGAAACTGGTAACATAGAGTAGACAAGACACAGGACAAATAAATGTTATAGAATACCGAAAGGGTAATAAAACATGAACAATCCAGAGAAACTGGCAGCATAGAGTAGACAAGACACAGGACAAATAAATGTTATAGAATACCGAAAGGGTAATAAAACATGAACAATCCAGAGAAACTGGCAGCATAGAGTAGACAAGACACAGGACAAATAAATGTTATAGACTACTGACAGGGCAATAAAACATGAACAATCCAGAGAAACTGGTAACATAGAGTAGACAAGACACAGGACAAATAAATGTTAGAGACTACTGACAGGGCAATAAAACATGAACAATCCAGAGAAACTGGTAACATAGAGTAGACAAGACACAGGACAAATAAATGTTATAGAATACCGAAAGGGTAATAAAACATGAACAATCCAGAGAAACTGGTAACATAGAGTAGACAAGACACAGGACAAATAAATGTTATAGACTACTGACAGGGCAATAAACCATGAACAATCCAGAGAAACTGGTAACATAGAGTAGACAAGACACAGGACAAATACATGTTATAGAATACCGAAAGGGTAATAAAACATGAACAATCCAGAGAAACTGGCAGCATAGGGTAGACAAGACACAGGACAAATAAATGTTATAGAATACCGAAAGGGTAATAAAACATGAACAATCCAGAGAAACTGGCAACATAGAGTAGACAAGACACAGGACAAATAAATGTTAGAGACTACTGACAGGGCAATAAAACATGAACAATCCAGAGAAACTGGTAACATAGAGTAGACAAGACACAGGACAAATAAATGTTAGAGACTACTGACAGGGCAATAAAACATGAACAATCCAGAGAAACTGGCAACATAGAGTAGACAAGACACAGGACAAATAAATGTTATAGAATACCGAAAGGGTAATAAAACATGAACAATCCAGAGAAACTGGAAGCATAGGGTAGACAAGACACAGGACAAATAAATGTTATAGAATACCGAAAGGGTAATAAAACATGAACAATCCAGAGAAACTGGCAACATAGAGTAGACAAGACACAGGACAAATAAATGTTAGAGACTACTGACAGGGCAATAAAACATGAACAATCCAGAGAAACTGGTAACATAGAGTAGACAAGACACAGGACAAATAAATGTTAGAGACTACTGACAGGGCAATAAAACATGAACAATCCAGAGAAACTGGCAACATAGAGTAGACAAGACACAGGACAAATAAATGTTATAGAATACCGAAAGGGTAATAAAACATGAACAATCCAGAGAAACTGGTAACATAGGGTAGACAAGACACAGGACAAATAAATGTTATAGACTACTGACAGGGTAATAAAACATGAACAATCCAGAGAAACTGGCAACATAGAGTAGACAAGACACAGGACAAATAAATGTTATAGAATACCGAAAGGGCAATAAAACATGAACAATCCAGAGAAACTGGCAGCATAGGGTACACAAGACACAGGACAAATAAATGTTATAGAATACCGAAAGGGTAATAAAACATGAACAATCCAGAGAAACTGGTAACATAGAGTAGACAAGACACAGGACAAATAAATGTTATAGAATACCGAAAGGGCAATAAAACATGAACAATCCAGAGAAACTGGCAACATAGGGTAGACAAGACACAGGACAAATAAATGTTATAGAATACCGAAAGGGTAATAAAACATGAACAATCCAGAAAAACTGGCAACATAGAGTAGACAAGACACAGGACAAATAAATGTTAGAGAATACCGAAAGGGTAATAAAACATGAACAATCCAGAGAAACTGGCAACATAGAGTAGACAAGACACAGGACAAATAAATGTTATAGAATACCGAAAGGGTAATAAAACATGAACAATCCAGAGAAACTGGCAACATAGAGTAGACAAGACACAGGACAAATAAATGTTAGAGACTACTGACAGGGCAATAAAACATGAACAATCCAGAGAAACTGGTAACATAGAGTAGACAAGACACAGGACAAATAAATGTTAGAAACTACTGACAGGGCAATAAAACATGAACAATCCAGAGAAACTGGCAGCATAGAGTAGACAAGACACAGGACAAATAAATGGTATAGAATACCGAAAGGGTAAAAAAACATGAACAATCCAGAGAAACTGGCAACATAGAGTAGACAAGACACAGGACAAATAAATGTTATAGACTACTGACAGGGCAATAAAACATGAACAATCCAGAGAAACTGGCAACATAGAGTAGACAAGACACAGGACAAATAAATGTTATAGAATACCGAAAGGGTAATAAAACATGAACAATCCAGAGAAACTGGCAACATAGAGTAGACAAGACACAGGACAAATAAATGTTATAGAATACCGAAAGGGTAATAAAACATGAACAATCCAGAGAAACTGGCAGCATAGAGTAGACAAGACACAGGACAAATAAATGTTATAGAATACTGACAGGGCAATAAAACATGAACAATCCAGAGAAACTGGCAACATAGAGTAGACAAGACACAGGACAAATAAATGTTATAGAATACCGAAAGGGTAATAAAACATGAACAATCCAGAAAAACTGGCAGCATAGGGTAGACAAGACACAGGACAAATAAATGTTATAGAATACCGAAAGGGTAATAAAACATGAACAATCCAGAGAAACGGGCAACATAGAGTAGACAAGACACAGGACAAATAAATGGTATAGAATACCGAAAGGGTAATAAAACATGAACAATCCAGAGAAACTGGCAACATAGAGTAGACAAGACACAGGACAAATAAATGGCATAGAATACCGAAAGGGTAATAAAACATGAACAATCCAGAGAAACTGGCAACATAGAGTAGACAAGACACAGGACAAATAAATGTTATAGAATACTGACAGGGCAATAAAGCATGAACAATCCAGAGAAACTGGTAACATAGAGTAGACAAGACACAGGACAAATAAATGTTATAGAATACCGAAAGGGTAATAAAACATGAACAATCCAGAGAAACTGGCAACATAGAGTAGACAAGACACAGGACAAATAAATGTTATAGAATACTGACAGGGCAATAAAACATGAACAATCCAGAGAAACTGGTAACATAGAGTAGACAAGACACAGGACAAATAAATGTCATAGAATACCGAAAGGGTAATAAAACATGAACAATCCAGAGAAACTGGTAACATAGAGTAGACAAGACACAGGACAAATAAATGTTATAGAATACCGAAAGGGTAATAAAACATGAACAATCCAGAGAAACTGGCAACATAGAGTAGACAAGACACAGGACAAATAAATGTTATAGACTACTGACAGGGCAATAAAACATGAACAATCCAGAGAAACTGGCAACATAGAGTAGACAAGACACAGGACAAATAAATGTTATAGAATACCGAAAGGGTAATAAAACATGAACAATCCAGAAAAACTGGCAACATAGAGTAGACAAGACACAGGACAAATAAATGTTATAGAATACCGAAAGGGTAATAAAACATGAACAATCCAGAGAAACTGGTAACATAGAGTAGACAAGACACAGGACAAATAAATGTTATAGAATACCGAAAGGGCAATAAAACATGAACAATCCAGAGAAACTGGCAACATAGAGTAGACAAGACACAGGACAAATAAATGTTATAGACTACTGACAGGGCAATAAAACATGAACAATCCAGAGAAACTGGCAACATAGAGTAGACAAGACACAGGACAAATAAATGTTATAGAATACCGAAAGGGTAATAAAACATGAACAATCCAGAGAAACTGGCAACATAGAGTAGACAAGACACAGGACAAATAAATGTTATAGAATACCGTAAGGGTAATAAAACATGAACAATCCAGAAAAACTGGCAACATAGAGTAGACAAGACACAGGACAAATAAATGTTATAGAATACCGAAAGGGTAATAAAACATGAACAATCCAGAGAAACTGGCAACATAGAGTAGACAAGACACAGGACAAATAAATGTTATAGAATACCGAAAGGGTAATAAAACATGAACAATCCAGAAAAACTGGCAACATAGAGTAGACAAGACACAGGACAAATAAATGTTATAGAATACCGAAAGGGTAATAAAACATGAACAATCCAGAGAAACTGGTAACATAGAGTAGACAAGACACAGGACAAATAAATGTTATAGAATACCGAAAGGGCAATAAAACATGAACAATCCAGAGAAACTGGCAACATAGAGTAGACAAGACACAGGACAAATAAATGTTATAGAATACCGAAAGGGTAATAAAACATGAACAATCCAGAAAAACTGGCAACATAGAGTAGACAAGACACAGGACAAATAAATGTTATAGAATACCGAAAGGGCAATAAAACATGAACAATCCAGAGAAACGGGCAACATAGAGTAGACAAGACACAGGACAAATAAATGTTATAGAATACTGACAGGGCAATAAAACATGAACAATCCAGAGAAACTGGTAACATAGAGTAGACAAGACACAGGACAAATAAATGTTATAGAATACCGAAAGGGTAATAAAACATGAACAATCCAGAGAAACTGGTAACATAGAGTAGACAAGACACAGGACAAATAAATGTTATAGAATACCGAAAGGGTAATAAAACATGAACAATCCAGAGAAACGGGCAACATAGAGTAGACAAGACACAGGACAAATAAATGTTATAGAATACCGAAAGGGCAATAAAACATGAACAATCCAGAGAAACTGGCAACATAGAGTAGACAAGACACAGGACAAATAAATGTTATAGAATACCGAAAGGGTAATAAAACATGAACAATCCAGAAAAACTGGCAACATAGAGTAGACAAGACACAGGACAAATAAATGTTATAGACTACTGACAGGGCAATAAAACATGAACAATCCAGAGAAACTGGCAACATAGAGTAGACAAGACACAGGACAAATCAATGTTATAGAATACCGAAAGGGCAATAAAACATGAACAATCCAGAGAAACTGGCAACATAGAGTAGACAAGACACAGGACAAATAAATGTTATAGAATACCGAAAGGGTAATAAAACATGAACAATCCAGAAAAACTGGCAACATAGAGTAGACAAGACACAGGACAAATAAATGTTATAGAATACCGAAAGGGCAATAAAACATGAACAATCCAGAGAAACTGGCAACATAGAGTAGACAAGACACAGGACAAATAAATGTTATAGAATACCGAAAGGGTAATAAAACATGAACAATCCAGAAAAACTGGCAACATAGAGTAGACAAGACACAGGACAAATAAATGTTATAGAATACCGAAAGGGCAATAAAACATGAACAATCCAGAGAAACTGGCAACATAGAGTAGACAAGACACAGGACAAATAAATGTTATAGAATACCGAAAGGGTAATAAAACATGAACAATCCAGAAAAACTGGCAGCATAGGGTAGACAAGACACAGGACAAATAAATGTTATAGAATACCGAAAGGGTAATAAAACATGAACAATCCAGAGAAACGGGCAACATAGAGTAGACAAGACACAGGACAAATAAATGGTATAGAATACCGAAAGGGTAATAAAACATGAACAATCCAGAGAAACTGGCAACATAGAGTAGACAAGACACAGGACAAATAAATGGTATAGAATACCGAAAGGGTAATAAAACATGAACAATCCAGAGAAACTGGCAACATAGAGTAGACAAGACACAGGACAAATAAATGTTATAGAATACTGACAGGGCAATAAAGCATGAACAATCCAGAGAAACTGGTAACATAGAGTAGACAAGACACAGGACAAATAAATGTTATAGAATACCGAAAGGGTAATAAAACATGAACAATCCAGAGAAACTGGCAACATAGAGTAGACAAGACACAGGACAAATAAATGTTATAGAATACTGACAGGGCAATAAAACATGAACAATCCAGAGAAACTGGTAACATAGAGTAGACAAGACACAGGACAAATAAATGTTATAGAATACCGAAAGGGTAATAAAACATGAACAATCCAGAGAAACTGGTAACATAGAGTAGACAAGACACAGGACAAATAAATGTTATAGAATACCGAAAGGGTAATAAAACATGAACAATCCAGAGAAACTGGCAACATAGAGTAGACAAGACACAGGACAAATAAATGTTATAGACTACTGACAGGGCAATAAAACATGAACAATCCAGAGAAACTGGCAACATAGAGTAGACAAGACACAGGACAAATAAATGTTATAGAATACCGAAAGGGTAATAAAACATGAACAATCCAGAAAAACTGGCAACATAGAGTAGACAAGACACAGGACAAATAAATGTTATAGAATACCGAAAGGGTAATAAAACATGAACAATCCAGAGAAACTGGTAACATAGAGTAGACAAGACACAGGACAAATAAATGTTATAGAATACCGAAAGGGCAATAAAACATGAACAATCCAGAGAAACTGGCAACATAGAGTAGACAAGACACAGGACAAATAAATGTTATAGACTACTGACAGGGCAATAAAACATGAACAATCCAGAGAAACTGGCAACATAGAGTAGACAAGACACAGGACAAATAAATGTTATAGAATACCGAAAGGGTAATAAAACATGAACAATCCAGAGAAACTGGCAACATAGAGTAGACAAGACACAGGACAAATAAATGTTATAGAATACCGAAAGGGTAATAAAACATGAACAATCCAGAAAAACTGGCAACATAGAGTAGACAAGACACAGGACAAATAAATGTTATAGAATACCGAAAGGGTAATAAAACATGAACAATCCAGAGAAACTGGCAACATAGAGTAGACAAGACACAGGACAAATAAATGTTATAGAATACCGAAAGGGCAATAAAACATGAACAATCCAGAGAAACTGGCAACATAGAGTAGACAAGACACAGGACAAATAAATGTTATAGACTACTGACAGGGCAATAAAACATGAACAATCCAGAGAAACTGGCAACATAGAGTAGACAAGACACAGGACAAATAAATGTTATAGAATACCGAAAGGGCAATAAAACATGAACAATCCAGAGAAACTGGCAACATAGAGTAGACAAGACACAAGACAAATAAATGTTATAGAATACCGAAAGGGTAATAAAACATGAACAATCCAGAGAAACTGGCAGCATAGAGTAGACAAGACACAGGACAAATAAATGTTATAGAATACCGAAAGGGTAATAAAACATGAACAATCCAGAAAAACTGGCAACATAGAGTAGACAAGACACAGGACAAATAAATGTTATAGAATACCGAAAGGGCAATAAAACATGAACAATCCAGAGAAACGGGCAACATAGAGTAGACAAGACACAGGACAAATAAATGTTATAGAATACTGACAGGGCAATAAAACATGAACAATCCAGAGAAACTGGTAACATAGAGTAGACAAGACACAGGACAAATAAATGTTATAGAATACCGAAAGGGTAATAAAACATGAACAATCCAGAGAAACTGGTAACATAGAGTAGACAAGACACAGGACAAATAAATGTTATAGAATACCGAAAGGGTAATAAAACATGAACAATCCAGAGAAACGGGCAACATAGAGTAGACAAGACACAGGACAAATAAATGTTATAGAATACCGAAAGGGCAATAAAACATGAACAATCCAGAGAAACTGGCAACATAGAGTAGACAAGACACAGGACAAATAAATGTTATAGAATACCGAAAGGGTAATAAAACATGAACAATCCAGAAAAACTGGCAACATAGAGTAGACAAGACACAGGACAAATAAATGTTATAGACTACTGACAGGGCAATAAAACATGAACAATCCAGAGAAACTGGCAACATAGAGTAGACAAGACACAGGACAAATCAATGTTATAGACTACTGACAGGGCAATAAAACATGAACAATCCAGAGAAACTGGTAACATAGAGTAGACAAGACACAGGACAAATCAATGTTATAGAATACCGAAAGGGCAATAAAACATGAACAATCCAGAGAAACTGGCAACATAGAGTAGACAAGACACAGGACAAATAAATGTTATAGAATACCGAAAGGGTAATAAAACATGAACAATCCAGAAAAACTGGCAACATAGAGTAGACAAGACACAGGACAAATAAATGTTATAGAATACCGAAAGGGCAATAAAACATGAACAATCCAGAGAAACTGGCAACATAGAGTAGACAAGACACAGGACAAATAAATGTTATAGAATACCGAAAGGGTAATAAAACATGAACAATCCAGAAAAACTGGCAACATAGAGTAGACAAGACACAGGACAAATAAATGTTATAGAATACCGAAAGGGCAATAAAACATGAACAATCCAGAGAAACTGGCAACATAGAGTAGACAAGACACAGGACAAATAAATGTTATAGAATACCGAAAGGGTAATAAAACATGAACAATCCAGAAAAACTGGCAACATAGAGTAGACAAGACACAGGACAAATAAATGTTATAGAATACCGAAAGGGCAATAAAACATGAACAATCCAGAGAAACGGGCAACATAGAGTAGACAAGACACAGGACAAATAAATGTTATAGAATACCGAAAGGGTAATAAAACATGAACAATCCAGAGAAACTGGTAACATAGAGTAGACAAGACACAGGACAAATAAATGTAATAGAATACCGAAAGGGTAATAAAACATGAACAATCCAGAAAAACTGGCAACATAGAGTAGACAAGACACAGGACAAATAAATGTTATAGACTACTGACAGGGTAATAAAACATGAACAATCCAGAAAAACTGGCAACATAGAGTAGACAAGACACAGGACAAATAAATGTTATAGAATACCGAAAGGGTAATAAAACATGAACAATCCAGAGAAACTGGCAGCATAGGGTAGACAAGACACAGGACAAATAAATGTTATAGAATACCGAAAGGGTAATAAAACATGAACAAACCAGAGAAACTGGTAGCATAGAGTAGACAAGACACAGGACAAATAAATGTTATAGACTACTGACAGGGCAATAAACCATGAACAATCCAGAGAAACTGGTAACATAGAGTAGACAAGACACAGGACAAATAAATGTTATAGACTACTGACAGGGCAATAAAACATGAACAATCCAGAGAAACTGGTAACATTGAGTAGACAAGACACAGGACAAATACATGTTATAGAATACCGAAAGGGTAATAAAGCATGAACAATCCAGAGAAACTGGCAGCATAGGGTAGACAAGACACAGGACAAATAAATGTTATAGAATACCGAAAGGGTAATAAAACATGAACAATCCAGAGAAACTGGTAGCATAGAGTAGACAAGACACAGGACAAATAAATGTTATAGACTACTGACAGGGCAATAAACCATGAACAATCCAGAGAAACTGGTAACATAGAGTAGACAAGACACAGGACAAATAAATGTTATAGACTACTGACAGGGCAATAAAACATGAACAATCCAGAGAAACTGGTAACATAGAGTAGACAAGACACAGGACAAATACATGTTATAGAATACCGAAAGGGTAATAAAACATGAACAATCCAGAGAAACTGGCAGCATAGAGTAGACAAGACACAGGACAAATAAATGTTAGAGACTACTGACAGGGCAATAAAACATGAACAATCCAGAGAAACTGGTAACATAGAGTAGACAAGACACAGGACAAATACATGTTATAGAATACCGAAAGGGTAATAAAACGTGAACAATCCAGAGAAACTGGCAGCATAGGGTAGACAAGACACAGGACAAATAAATGTAATAGAATACCGAAAGGGTAATAAAACATGAACAATCCAGAGAAACTGGCAACATAGGATAGACAAGACACAGGACAAATAAATGTTAGAGACTACTGACAGGGCAATAAAACATGAACAATCCAGAGAAACTGGCAACATAGAGTAGACAAGACACAGGACAAATAAATGTTAGAGAATACTGACAGGGCAATAAAACATGAACAATCCAGAGAAACTGGCAACATAGAGTAGACAAGACACAGGACAAATAAATGTTATAGAATACCGAAAGGGCAATAAAACATGAACAATCCAGAAAAACTGGCAACATAGAGTAGACAAGACACAGGACAAATAAATGTTATAGAATACCGAAAGGGTAATAAAACATGAACAATCCAGAGAAACTGGCAGCATAGGGTAGACAAGACACAGGACAAATAAATGTTATAGAATACCGAAAGGGTAATAAAACATGAACAATCCAGAGAAACTGGCAGCATAGAGTAGACAAGACACAGGACAAATAAATGTTATAGAATACCGAAAGGGCAATAAAACATGAACAATCCAGAAAAACTGGCAACATAGAGTAGACAAGACACAGGACAAATAAATGTTAGAGAATACTGACAGGGTAATAAAACATGAACAATCCAGAGAAACTGGTAACATAGAGTAGACAAGACACAGGACAAATAAATGTTATAGAATACCGAAAGGGCAATAAAACATGAACAATCCAGAAAAACTGGCAACATAGAGTAGACAAGACACAGGACAAATAAATGTTAGAGAATACTGACAGGGCAATAAAACATGAACAATCCAGAGAAACTGGCAACATAGGGTGTACAAGACACAGGACAAATAAATGTTATAGAATACCGAAAGGGTAATAAAACATGAACAATCCAGAGAAACTGGTAACATAGAGTAGACAAGACACAGGACAAATAAATGTTATAGAATACCGAAAGGGCAATAAAACATGAACAATCCAGAGAAACTGGTAACATAGAGTAGACAAGACACAGGACAAATAAATGTTATAGAATACCGAAAGGGCAATAAAACATGAACAATCCAGAGAAACTGGCAACATAGAGTAGACAAGACACAGGACAAATAAATGTTATAGACTACTGACAGGGCAATAAAACATGAACAATCCAGAGAAACTGGCAACATAGGGTAGACAAGACACAGGACAAATAAATGTTATAGAATACCGAAAGGGCAATAAAACATGAACAATCCAGAAAAACTGGCAACATAGAGTAGACAAGACACAGGACAAATAAATGTTATAAAATACTGACAGGGCAATAAAACATGAACAATCCAGAGAAACTGGCAACATAGAGTAGACAAGACACAGGACAAATAAATGTTATAGAATACCGAAAGGGCAATAAAACATGAACAATCCAGAGAAACTGGCAACATAGAGTAGACAAGACACAGGACAAATAAATGTTATAGACTACTGACAGGGCAATAAAACATGAACAATCCAGAGAAACTGGCAACATAGGGTAGACAAGACACAGGACAAATAAATGTTATAGAATACCGAAAGGGCAATAAAACATGAACAATCCAGAAAAACTGGCAACATAGAGTAGACAAGACACAGGACAAATAAATGTTATAGAATACTGACAGGGCAATAAAACATGAACAATCCAGAGAAACTGGCAACATAGAGTAGACAAGACACAGGACAAATAAATGTTAGAGAATACTGACAGGGCAATAAAACATGAACAATCCAGAGAAACTGGCAGCATAGGGTAGACAAGACACAGGACAAATAAATGTTATAGAATACCGAAAGGGTAATAAAACATGAACAATCCAGAGAAACGGGCAACATAGAGTAGACAAGACACAGGACAAATCAATGTTAGAGACAACTGACAGGGCAATAAAACATGAACAATCCAGAGAAACTGGCAACATAGAGTAGACAAGACACAGGACAAATAAATGTTAGAGAATACTGACAGGGCAATAAAACATGAACAATCCAGAGAAACTGGCAACATAGAGTAGACAAGACACAGGACAAATAAATGTTATAGACTACCGAAAGGGCAATAAAACATGAACAATCCAGAGAAACTGGCAACATAGAGTAGACAAGACACAGGACAAATAAATGTTAGAGAATACTGACAGGGCAATAAAACATGAACAATCCAGAGAAACTGGCAACATAGAGTAGACAAGACACAGGACAAATAAATGTTATAGAATACCGAAAGGGTAATAAAACATGAACAATCCAGAGAAACTGGCAACATAGAGTAGACAAGACACAGGACAAATAAATGTTAGAGAATACTGACAGGGCAATAAAACATGAACAATCCAGAGAAACTGGCAACATAGAGTAGACAAGACACAGGACAAATAAATGTTATAGAATACCGAAAGGGCAATAAAACATGAACAATCCAGAGAAACTGGTAACATAGAGTAGACAAGACACAGGACAAATAAATGTTATAGAATACCGAAAGGGTAATAAAACATGAACAATCCAGAAAAACTGGCAGCATAGGGTAGACAAGACACAGGACAAATACACGTTAGAGAATACCGAAAGGGTAATAAAACATGAACAATCCAGAGAAACTGGCAACATAGAGTAGACAAGACACAGGACAAATAAATGTTATAGAATACCGAAAGGGTAATAAAACATGAACAATCCAGAAAAACTGGCAGCATAGGGTAGACAAGACACAGGACAAATAAACGTTAGAGAATACCGAAAGGGTAATAAAACATGAACAATCCAGAGAAACTGGCAACATAGAGTAGACAAGACACAGGACAAATAAATGTTATAGAATACCGAATGGGCAATAAAACATGAACAATCCAGAGAAACTGGCAGCATAGAGTAGACAAGACACAGGACAAATAAATGTTATAGAATACTGACAGGGCAATAAAACATGAACAATCCAGAGAAACTGGCAACATAGAGTACACAAGACACAGGACAAATAAATGTTATAGAATACCGAAAGGGTAATAAAACATGAACAATCCAGAGAAACTGGCAGCATAGGGTAGACAAGACACAGGACAAATAAATGTTATAGAATACCGAAAGGGTAATAAAACATGAACAATCCAGAGAAACTGGCAACATAGAGTAGACAAGACACAGGACAAATAAATGTTATAGAATACCGAAAGGGTAATAAAACATGAACAATCCAGAGAAACTGGCAGCATAGGGTAGACAAGACACAGGACAAATAAATGTTATAGAATACCGAAAGGGTAATAAAACATGAACAATCCAGAGAAACTGGCAACATAGAGTAGACAAGACACAGGACAAATAAATGTTATAGACTACTGACAGGGCAATAAAACATGAACAATCCAGAGAAACTGGCAACATAGAGTAGACAAGACACAGGACAAATAAATGTTATAGACTACTGACAGGGCAATAAAACATGAACAATCCAGAGAAACTGGTAACATAGAGTAGACAAGACACAGGACAAATAAATGTTATAGAATACCGAAAGGGTAATAAAACATGAACAATCCAGAGAAACTGGCAACATAGAGTAGACAAGACACAGGACAAATAAATGTTATAGAATACCGAAAGGGTAATAAAACATGAACAATCCAGAGAAACTGGTAACATAGAGTAGACAAGACACAGGACAAATACACGTTAGAGAATACCAAAAGGGTAATAAAACATGAACAATCCAGAGAAACTGGCAACATAGAGTAGACAAGACACAGGACAAATAAATGTTATAGAATACCGAAAGGGTAATAAAACATGAACAATCCAGAGAAACTGGCAACATAGAGTAGACAAGACACAGGACAAATAAATGTTATAGAATACCGAAAGGGTAATAAAACATGAACAATCCAGAGAAACTGGCAACATAGAGTAGACAAGACACAGGACAAATACACGTTAGAGAATACCGAAAGG
This sequence comes from Bathymodiolus brooksi, assembly GCA_963680875.1. Classification (NCBI taxonomy): domain Eukaryota; kingdom Metazoa; phylum Mollusca; class Bivalvia; order Mytilida; family Modiolidae; genus Bathymodiolus; species Bathymodiolus brooksi. Next base: position 46,450,267 of record OY804588.1, read on the forward strand.
GCAATAAAACATGAACAATCCAGAGAAACTGGCAACATAGAGTAGACAAGACACAGGACAAATAAATGTTAGAGAATACTGACAGGGCAATAAAACATGAACAATCCAGAGAAACTGGCAACATAGAGTACACAAGACACAGGACAAATAAATGTTATAGAATACCGAAAGGGTAATAAAACATGAACAATCCAGAGAAACTGGCAACATAGAGTAGACAAGACACAGGACAAATAAATGTTATAGAATACTGACAGGGCAATAAAACATGAACAATCCAGAGAAACTGGCAACATAGAGTAGACAAGACACAGGACAAATAAATGTTAGAGAATACTGACAGGGCAATAAAACATGAACAATCCAGAGAAACTGGCAACATAGAGTAGACAAGACACAGGACAAATAAATGTTATAGAATACTGACAGGGCAATAAAACATGAACAATCCAGAGAAACTGGCAACATAGAGTAGACAAGACACAGGACAAATAAATGTTATAGAATACCGAAAGGGCAATAAAACATGAACAATCCAGAGAAACTGGCAGCATAGGGTAGACAAGACACAGGACAAATAAATGTTATAGAATACCGAAAGGGTAATAAAACATGAACAATCCAGAGAAACTGGTAGCATAGAGTAGACAAGACACAGGACAAATAAATGTTAGAGACTACTGACAGGGCAATAAAACATGAACAATCCAGAGAAACTGGCAACATAGAGTAGACAAGACACAGGACAAATAAATGTTATAGAATACCGAAAGGGTAATAAAACATGAACAATCCAGAGAAACGGGCAACATAGAGTAGACAAGACACAGGACAAATAAATGTTATAGAATACCGAAAGGGTAATAAAACATGAACAATCCAGAGAAACTGGCAACATAGAGTAGACAAGACACAGGACAAATAAATGTCATAGAATACCGAAAGGGCAATAAAACATGAACAATCCAGAGAAACTGGCAACATAGAGTAGACAAGACACAGGACAAATAAATGTTAGAGACTACTGACAGGGCAATAAAACATGAACAATCCAGAGAAACTGGCAACATAGAGTAGACAAGACACAGGACAAATAAATGTTATAGAATACCGAAAGGGTAATAAAACATGAACAATCCAGAGAAACGGGCAACATAGAGTAGACAAGACACAGGACAAATAAATGTTATAGAATACCGAAAGGGTAATAAAACATGAACAATCCAGAGAAACTGGCAACATAGAGTAGACAAGACACAGGACAAATAAATGTCATAGAATACCGAAAGGGCAATAAAACATGAACAATCCAGAGAAACTGGCAACATAGAGTAGACAAGACACAGGACAAATAAATGTTAGAGACTACTGACAGGGCAATAAAACATGAACAATCCAGAGAAACTGGCAACATAGAGTAGACAAGACACAGGACAAATAAATGTTATAGAATACCGAAAGGGCAATAAAACATGAACAATCCAGAGAAACTGGCAACATAGAGTAGACAAGACACAGGACAAATAAATGTTAGAGAATACTGACAGGGCAATAAAACATGAACAATCCAGAGAAACTGGCAACATAGAGTAGACAAGACACAGGACAAATAAATGTTATAGAATACCGAAAGGGTAATAAAACATGAACAATCCAGAGAAACTGGCAACATAGAGTAGACAAGACACAGGACAAATAAATGTTATAGACTACTGACAGGGTAATAAAACATGAACAATCCAGAGAAACTGGTAACATAGAGTAGACAAGACACAGGACAAATAAATGTTATAGAATACCGAAAGGGCAATAAAACATGAACAATCCAGAGAAACTGGCAACATAGAGTAGACAAGACACAGGACAAATAAATGTTATAGAATACCGAAAGGGCAATAAAACATGAACAATCCAGAGAAACTGGCAACATAGAGTAGACAAGACACAGGACAAATAAATGTTATAGAATACCGAAAGGGCAATAAAACATGAACAATCCAGAGAAACTGGCAGCATAGAGTAGACAAGACACAGGACAAATAAATGTTATAGAATACCGAAAGGGTAATAAAACATGAACAATCCAGAGAAACTGGCAACATAGAGTAGACAAGACACAGGACAAATAAATGTTATAGACTACTGACAGGGTAATAAAACATGAACAATCCAGAGAAACTGGTAACATAGAGTAGACAAGACACAGGACAAATAAATGTTATAGAATACCGAAAGGGCAATAAAACATGAACAATCCAGAGAAACTGGCAGCATAGGGTAGACAAGACACAGGACAAATAAATGTTATAGACTACTGACAGGGCAATAAAACATGAACAATCCAGAGAAACTGGCAACATAGGGTAGACAAGACACAGGACAAATAAATGTTATAGAATACCGAAAGGGTAATAAAACATGAACAATCCAGAGAAACTGGTAACATAGAGTAGACAAGACACAGGACAAATAAATGTTATAGACTACTGACAGGGTAATAAAACATGAACAATCCAGAGAAACTGGCAGCATAGGGTAGACAAGACACAGGACAAATAAATGTTATAGAATACCGAAAGGGTAATAAAACATGAACAATCCAGAGAAACTGGTAACATAGAGTAGACAAGACACAGGACAAATAAATGTTATAGAATACCGAAAGGGTAATAAAACATGAACAATCCAGAGAAACTGGTAACATAGAGTAGACAAGACACAGGACAAATAAATGTTATAGAATACCGAAAGGGCAATAAAACATGAACAATCCAGAGAAACTGGCAACATAGAGTAGACAAGACACAGGACAAATAAATGTTATAGAATACTGACAGGGCAATAAAACATGAACAATCCAGAGAAACTGGTAACATAGAGTAGACAAGACACAGGACAAATACATGTTATAGAATACCGAAAGGGTAATAAAACATGAACAATCCAGAGAAACTGGCAGCATAGGGTAGACAAGACACAGGACAAATAAATGTTATAGAATACCGAAAGGGTAATAAAACATGAACAATCCAGAGAAACTGGCATCATAGGATAGACAAGACACAGGACAAATAAATGTTAGAGACTACTGACAGGGCAATAAAACATGAACAATCCAGAGAAACTGGCAACATAGAGTAGACAAGACACAGGACAAATAAATGTTATAGAATACTGACAGGGTAATAAAACATGAACAATCCAGAGAAACTGGCAACATAGAGTAGACAAGACACAGGACAAATAAATGTTATAGAATACCGAAAGGGCAATAAAACATGAACAATCCAGAGAAACTGGCAGCATAGGGTAGACAAGACACAGGACAAATAAATGTTATAGAATACCGAAAGGGTAATAAAACATGAACAATCCAGAGAAACGGGCAACATAGAGTAGACAAGACACAGGACAAATCAATGTTAGAGACAACTGACAGGGCAATAAAACATGAACAATCCAGAGAAACTGGCAACATAGAGTAGACAAGACACAGGACAAATAAATGTTATAGAATACCGAAAGGGTAATAAAACATGAACAATCCAGAGAAACTGGCAGCATAGGGTAGACAAGACACAGGACAAATAAATGTTATAGAATACCGAAAGGGTAATAAAACATGAACAATCCAGAGAAACTGGTAGCATAGAGTAGACAAGACACAGGACAAATAAATGTTATAGACTACTGACAGGGCAATAAACCATGAACAATCCAGAGAAACTGGTAACATAGAGTAGACAAGACACAGGACAAATACATGTTATAGAATACCGAAAGGGTAATAAAACATGAACAATCCAGAGAAACTGGCAGCATAGGGTAGACAAGACACAGGACAAATAAATGTTATAGAATACCGAAAGGGTAATAAAACATGAACAATCCAGAGAAACGGGCAACATAGAGTAGACAAGACACAGGACAAATCAATGTTAGAGACAACTGACAGGGCAATAAAACATGAACAATCCAGAGAAACTGGCAACATAGAGTAGACAAGACACAGGACAAATAAATGTTATAGACTACTGACAGGGCAATAAAACATGAACAATCCAGAGAAACTGGTAACATAGAGTAGACAAGACACAGGACAAATAAATGTTATAGAATACCGAAAGGGTAATAAAACATGAACAATCCAGAGAAACTGGCAACATAGAATAGACAAGACACAGGACAAATAAATGGTATAGAATACCGAAAGGGTAATAAAACATGAACAATCCAGAGAAACTGGCAACATAGAGTAGACAAGACACAGGACAAATAAATGTTATAGACTACTGACAGGGCAATAAAACATGAACAATCCAGAGAAACTGGTAACATAGAGTAGACAAGACACAGGACAAATAAATGTTATAGAATACCGAAAGGGTAATAAAACATGAACAATCCAGAGAAACTGGCAACATAGAATAGACAAGACACAGGACAAATAAATGGTATAGAATACCGAAAGGGTAATAAAACATGAACAATCCAGAGAAACTGGCAACATAGAGTAGACAAGACACAGGACAAATAAATGTTATAGACTACTGACAGGGCAATAAAACATGAACAATCCAGAGAAACTGGCAACATAGGGTAGACAAGACACAGGACAAATAAATGTTATAGAATACCGAAAGGGCAATAAAACATGAACAATCCAGAGAAACTGGCAACATAGAGTAGACAAGACACAGGACAAATAAATGTTATAGAATACCGAAAGGGCAATAAAACATGAACAATCCAGAGAAACTGGCAACATAGAGTACACAAGACACAGGACAAATAAATGTTATAGAATACCGAAAGGGTAATAAAACATGAACAATCCAGAGAAACTGGCAACATAGAGTAGACAAGACACAGGACAAATAAATGTTATAGAATACCGAAAGGGTAATAAAACATGAACAATCCAGAGAAACTGGCAACATAGAGTAGACAAGACACAGGACAAATAAATGTTATAGAATACCGAAAGGGCAATAAAACATGAACAATCCAGAGAAACTGGCAACATAGGGTAGACAAGACACAGGACAAATAAATGTTATAGACTACTGACAGGGTAATAAAACATGAACAATCCAGAAAAACTGGCAACATAGAGTAGACAAGACACAGGACAAATAAATGTTATAGAATACCGAAAGGGCAATAAAACATGAACAATCCAGAGAAACTGGCAACATAGAGTAGACAAGACACAGGACAAATAAATGTTATAGACTACTGACAGGGCAATAAACCATGAACAATCCAGAGAAACTGGTAACATAGAGTAGACAAGACACAGGACAAATACATGTTATAGAATACCGAAAGGGTAATAAAACATGAACAATCCAGAGAAACTGGCAGCATAGGGTAGACAAGACACAGGACAAATAAATGTTATAGAATACCGAAAGGGTAATAAAACATGAACAATCCAGAGAAACGGGCAACATAGAGTAGACAAGACACAGGACAAATCAATGTTAGAGACAACTGACAGGGCAATAAAACATGAACAATCCAGAGAAACTGGCAACATAGAGTAGACAAGACACAGGACAAATAAATGTTATAGACTACTGACAGGGCAATAAAACATGAACAATCCAGAGAAACTGGTAACATAGAGTAGACAAGACACAGGACAAATAAATGTTATAGAATACCGAAAGGGTAATAAAACATGAACAATCCAGAGAAACTGGCAACATAGAATAGACAAGACACAGGACAAATAAATGGTATAGAATACCGAAAGGGTAATAAAACATGAACAATCCAGAGAAACTGGCAACATAGAGTAGACAAGACACAGGACAAATAAATGTTATAGACTACTGACAGGGCAATAAAACATGAACAATCCAGAGAAACTGGTAACATAGAGTAGACAAGACACAGGACAAATAAATGTTATAGAATACCGAAAGGGTAATAAAACATGAACAATCCAGAGAAACTGGCAACATAGAATAGACAAGACACAGGACAAATAAATGGTATAGAATACCGAAAGGGTAATAAAACATGAACAATCCAGAGAAACTGGCAACATAGAGTAGACAAGACACAGGACAAATAAATGTTATAGACTACTGACAGGGCAATAAAACATGAACAATCCAGAGAAACTGGCAACATAGGGTAGACAAGACACAGGACAAATAAATGTTATAGAATACCGAAAGGGCAATAAAACATGAACAATCCAGAGAAACTGGCAACATAGAGTAGACAAGACACAGGACAAATAAATGTTATAGAATACCGAAAGGGCAATAAAACATGAACAATCCAGAGAAACTGGCAACATAGAGTACACAAGACACAGGACAAATAAATGTTATAGAATACCGAAAGGGTAATAAAACATGAACAATCCAGAGAAACTGGCAACATAGAGTAGACAAGACACAGGACAAATAAATGTTATAGAATACCGAAAGGGTAATAAAACATGAACAATCCAGAGAAACTGGCAACATAGAGTAGACAAGACACAGGACAAATAAATGTTATAGAATACCGAAAGGGCAATAAAACATGAACAATCCAGAGAAACTGGCAACATAGGGTAGACAAGACACAGGACAAATAAATGTTATAGACTACTGACAGGGTAATAAAACATGAACAATCCAGAAAAACTGGCAACATAGAGTAGACAAGACACAGGACAAATAAATGTTATAGAATACCGAAAGGGCAATAAAACATGAACAATCCAGAGAAACTGGCAACATAGAGTAGACAAGACACAGGACAAATAAATGTTATAGAATACCGAAAGGGTAATAAAACATGAACAATCCAGAGAAACTGGTAACATAGGGTAGACAAGACACAGGACAAATAAATGTTATAGAATACCGAAAGGGCAATAAAACATGAACAATCCAGAGAAACTGGCAACATAGGATAGACAAGACACAGGACAAATAAATGTTATAGACTACTGACAGGGTAATAAAACATGAACAATCCAGAGAAACTGGTAACATAGAGTAGACAAGACACAGGACAAATAAATGTAATAGAATACCGAAAGGGCAATAAAACATGAACAATCCAGAGAAACTGGCAACATAGGGTAGACAAGACACAGGACAAATAAATGTTATAGACTACTGACAGGGTAATAAAACATGAACAATCCAGAAAAACTGGCAACATAGAGTAGACAAGACACAGGACAAATAAATGTTATAGAATACTGACAGGGCAATAAAACATGAACAATCCAGAAAAACTGGTAACATAGAGTAGACAAGACACAGGACAAATAAATGTTAGAGAATACTGACAGGGCAATAAAACATGAACAATCCAGAAAAACTGGTAACATAGAGTAGACAAGACACAGGACAAATAAATGTTATAGAATACCGAAAGGGCAATAAAACATGAACAATCCAGATAAACTGGCAACATAGAGTAGACAAGACACAGGACAAATAAATGTTATAGAATACCGAAAGGGTAATAAAACATGAACAATCCAGAGAAACTGGCAACATAGAGTAGACAAGACACAGGACAAATAAATGTTATAGAATACCGAAAGGTTAATAAAACATGAACAATCCAGAGAAACTGGCAACATAGAGTAGACAAGACACAGGACAAATAAATGTTATAGACTACTGACAGGGCAATAAAACATGAACAATCCAGAGAAACTGGTAACATAGAGTAGACAAGACACAGGACAAATAAATGTTATAGAATACCGAAAGGGCAATAAAACATGAACAATCCAGAGAAACTGGCAACATAGAGTAGACAAGACACAGGACAAATAAATGTTATAGAATACTGACAGGGCAATAAAACATGAACAATCCAGAAAAACTGGTAACATAGAGTAGACAAGACACAGGACAAATAAATGTTATAGAATACCGAAAGGGTAATAAAACATGAACAATCCAGAGAAACTGGCAACATAGAGTAGACAAGACACAGGACAAATAAATGTTATAGAATACCGAAAGGTTAATAAAACATGAACAATCCAGAGAAACTGGCAACATAGAGTAGACAAGACACAGGACAAATAAATGTTATAGACTACTGACAGGGCAATAAAACATGAACAATCCAGAGAAACTGGTAACATAGAGTAGACAAGACACAGGACAAATAAATGTTATAGAATACCGAAAGGGCAATAAAACATGAACAATCCAGAGAAACTGGCAACATAGAGTAGACAAGACACAGGACAAATAAATGTTATAGAATACCGAAAGGGCAATAAAACATGAACAATCCAGAGAAACTGGCAACATAGAGTAGACAAGACACAGGACAAATAAATGTTATAGACTACTGACAGGGCAATAAAACATGAACAATCCAGAGAAACTGGTAACATAGAGTAGACAAGACACAGGACAAATAAATGTTATAGAATACCGAAAGGGTAATAAAACATGAACAATCCAGAGAAACTGGCAACATAGAATAGACAAGACACAGGACAAATAAATGGTATAGAATACCGAAAGGGTAATAAAACATGAACAATCCAGAGAAACTGGCAACATAGAGTAGACAAGACACAGGACAAATAAATGTTATAGACTACTGACAGGGCAATAAAACATGAACAATCCAGAGAAACTGGCAACATAGGGTAGACAAGACACAGGACAAATAAATGTTATAGAATACCGAAAGGGCAATAAAACATGAACAATCCAGAGAAACTGGCAACATAGAGTAGACAAGACACAGGACAAATAAATGTTATAGAATACCGAAAGGGCAATAAAACATGAACAATCCAGAGAAACTGGCAACATAGAGTACACAAGACACAGGACAAATAAATGTTATAGAATACCGAAAGGGTAATAAAACATGAACAATCCAGAGAAACTGGCAACATAGAGTAGACAAGACACAGGACAAATAAATGTTATAGAATACCGAAAGGGTAATAAAACATGAACAATCCAGAGAAACTGGCAACATAGAGTAGACAAGACACAGGACAAATAAATGTTATAGAATACCGAAAGGGCAATAAAACATGAACAATCCAGAGAAACTGGCAACATAGGGTAGACAAGACACAGGACAAATAAATGTTATAGACTACTGACAGGGTAATAAAACATGAACAATCCAGAAAAACTGGCAACATAGAGTAGACAAGACACAGGACAAATAAATGTTATAGAATACCGAAAGGGCAATAAAACATGAACAATCCAGAGAAACTGGCAACATAGAGTAGACAAGACACAGGACAAATAAATGTTATAGAATACCGAAAGGGTAATAAAACATGAACAATCCAGAGAAACTGGTAACATAGGGTAGACAAGACACAGGACAAATAAATGTTATAGAATACCGAAAGGGCAATAAAACATGAACAATCCAGAGAAACTGGCAACATAGGATAGCCAAGACACAGGACAAATAAATGTTATAGACTACTGACAGGGTAATAAAACATGAACAATCCAGAGAAACTGGTAACATAGAGTAGACAAGACACAGGACAAATAAATGTTATAGAATACCGAAAGGGCAATAAAACATGAACAATCCAGAGAAACTGGCAACATAGGGTAGACAAGACACAGGACAAATAAATGTTATAGACTACTGACAGGGTAATAAAACATGAACAATCCAGAAAAACTGGCAACATAGAGTAGACAAGACACAGGACAAATAAATGTTATAGAATACTGACAGGGCAATAAAACATGAACAATCCAGAAAAACTGGTAACATAGAGTAGACAAGACACAGGACAAATAAATGTTAGAGAATACTGACAGGGCAATAAAACATGAACAATCCAGAAAAACTGGTAACATAGAGTAGACAAGACACAGGACAAATAAATGTTATAGAATACCGAAAGGGCAATAAAACATGAACAATCCAGAGAAACTGGCAACATAGAGTAGACAAGACACAGGACAAATAAATGTTATAGAATACCGAAAGGGTAATAAAACATGAACAATCCAGAGAAACTGGCAACATAGAGTAGACAAGACACAGGACAAATAAATGTTATAGAATACCGAAAGGTTAATAAAACATGAACAATCCAGAGAAACTGGCAACATAGAGTAGACAAGACACAGGACAAATAAATGTTATAGACTACTGACAGGGCAATAAAACATGAACAATCCAGAGAAACTGGTAACATAGAGTAGACAAGACACAGGACAAATAAATGTTATAGAATACCGAAAGGGCAATAAAACATGAACAATCCAGAGAAACTGGCAACATAGAGTAGACAAGACACAGGACAAATAAATGTTATAGAATACTGACAGGGCAATAAAACATGAACAATCCAGAAAAACTGGTAACATAGAGTAGACAAGACACAGGACAAATAAATGTTATAGAATACCGAAAGGGTAATAAAACATGAACAATCCAGAGAAACTGGCAACATAGAGTAGACAAGACACAGGACAAATAAATGTTATAGAATACCGAAAGGTTAATAAAACATGAACAATCCAGAGAAACTGGCAACATAGAGTAGACAAGACACAGGACAAATAAATGTTATAGACTACTGACAGGGCAATAAAACATGAACAATCCAGAGAAACTGGTAACATAGAGTAGACAAGACACAGGACAAATAAATGTTATAGAATACCGAAAGGGCAATAAAACATGAACAATCCAGAGAAACTGGCAACATAGAGTAGACAAGACACAGGACAAATAAATGTTATAGAATACCGAAAGGGTAATAAAACATGAACAATCCAGAGAAACTGGCAACATAGAGTAGACAAGACACAGGACAAATAAATGTTATAGAATACCGAAAGGTTAATAAAACATGAACAATCCAGAGAAACTGGCAACATAGAGTAGACAAGACACAGGACAAATAAATGTTATAGACTACTGACAGGGCAATAAAACATGAACAATCCAGAGAAACTGGTAACATAGAGTAGACAAGACACAGGACAAATAAATGTTATAGAATACCGAAAGGGTAATAAAACATGAACAATCCAGAGAAACTGGCAACATAGAGTAGACAAGACACAGGACAAATAAATGTTATAGAATACCGAAAGGGCAATAAAACATGAACAATCCAGAGAAACTGGTAACATAGAGTAGACAAGACACAGGACAAATAAATGTTATAGACTACTGACAGGGCAATAAACCATGAACAATCCAGAGAAACTGGTAACATAGAGTAGACAAGACACAGGACAAATAAATGTTATAGAATACCGAAAGGGCAATAAAACATGAACAATCCAGAGAAACTGGTAGCATAGAGTAGACAAGACACAGGACAAATAAATGTTATAGAATACCGAAAGGGTAATAAAACATGAACAATCCAGAGAAACTGGTAACATAGAGTAGACAAGACACAGGACAAATAAATGTTATAGAATACCGAAAGGGCAATAAAACATGAACAATCCAGAGAAACTGGTAACATAGAGTAGACAAGACACAGGACAAATCAATGTTATAGACTACTGACAGGGTAATAAAACATGAACAATCCAGAAAAACTGGCAACATAGAGTAGACAAGACACAGGACAAATAAATGTTATAGAATACCGAAAGGGCAATAAAACATGAACAATCCAGAGAAACTGGCAACATAGAGTAGACAAGACACAGGACAAATAAATGTTATAGAATACCGAAAGGGTAATAAAACATGAACAATCCAGAGAAACTGGCAACATAGAGTAGACAAGACACAGGACAAATAAATGTTATAGAATACCGAAAGGTTAATAAAACATGAACAATCCAGAGAAACTGGCAACATAGAGTAGACAAGACACAGGACAAATAAATGTTATAGACTACTGACAGGGCAATAAAACATGAACAATCCAGAGAAACTGGTAACATAGAGTAGACAAGACACAGGACAAATAAATGTTATAGACTACTGACAGGGCAATAAAACATGAACAATCCAGAGAAACTGGCAACATAGAGTAGACAAGACACAGGACAAATAAATGTTATAGAATACCGAAAGGGCAATAAAACATGAACAATCCAGAGAAACTGGCAACATAGAGTAGACAAGACACAGGACAAATAAATGTTATAGAATACTGACAGGGCAATAAAACATGAACAATCCAGAGAAACTGGTAACATAGAGTAGACAAGACACAGGACAAATAAATGTTATAGAATACTGACAGGGCAATAAAACATGAACAATCCAGAGAAACTGGCAGCATAGAGTAGACAAGACACAGGACAAATAAATGTTATAGAATACCGAAAGGGTAATAAAACATGAACAATCCAGAGAAACTGGTAACATAGAGTAGACAAGACACAGGACAAATAAATGTTATAGAATACCGAAAGGGTAATAAAACATGAACAATCCAGAGAAACTGGCAACATAGAGTACACAAGACACAGGACAAATACACGTTAGAGAATACCGAAAGGGCAATAAAACATGAACAATCCAGAGAAACTGGTAACATAGAGTAGACAAGACACAGGACAAATAAATGTTATAGAATACCGAAAGGGCAATAAAACATGAACAATCCAGAGAAACTGGCAACATAGGGTAGACAAGACACAGGACAAATAAATGTTATAGAATACCGAAAGGGCAATAAAACATGAACAATCCAGAGAAACTGGCAACATAGAGTAGACAAGACACAGGACAAATAAATGTTATAGAATACCGAAAGGGTAATAAAACATGAACAATCCAGAGAAACTGGCAACATAGAGTAGACAAGACACAGGACAAATAAATGTTATAGAATACTGACAGGGCAATAAAACATGAACAATCCAGAGAAACTGGTAACATAGAGTAGACAAGACACAGGACAAATAAATGTTATAGAATACTGACAGGGCAATAAAACATGAACAATCCAGAGAAACTGGCAACATAGAGTAGACAAGACACAGGACAAATAAATGTTATAGAATACTGACAGGGCAATAAAACATGAACAATCCAGAGAAACTGGTAACATAGAGTAGACAAGACACAGGACAAATAAATGTTAGAGACTACTGACAGGGCAATAAAACATGAACAATCCAGAGAAACTGGCAACATAGAGTAGACAAGACACAGGACAAATAAATGTTATAGAATACCGAAAGGGTAATAAAACATGAACAATCCAGAGAAACTGGTAACATAGAGTAGACAAGACACAGGACAAATAAATGTTATAGACTACCGAAAGGGTAATAAAACATGAACAATCCAGAGAAACTGGTAACATAGAGTAGACAAGACACAGGACAAATAAATGTTATAGAATACCGAAAGGGCAATAAAACATGAACAATCCAGAGAAACTGGCAACATAGAGTAGACAAGACACAGGACAAATAAATGTTATAGAATACTGACAGGGCAATAAAACATGAACAATCCAGAGAAACTGGCAACATAGAGTAGACAAGACACAGGACAAATAAATGTTATAGAATACTGACAGGGCAATAAAACATGAACAATCCAGAGAAACTGGTAACATAGAGTAGACAAGACACAGGACAAATAAATGTTATAGAATACTGACAGGGCAATAAAACATGAACAATCCAGAGAAACTGGCAACATAGAGTAGACAAGACACAGGACAAATAAATGTTATAGAATACTGACAGGGCAATAAAATATGAACAATCCAGAGAAACTGGTAACGTAGAGTAGACAAGACACAGGACAAATAAATGTTAGAGACTACTGACAGGGCAATAAAACATGAACAATCCAGAGAAACTGGCAACATAGAGTAGACAAGACACAGGACAAATAAATGTTATAGAATACCGAAAGGGTAATAAAACATGAACAATCCAGAGAAACTGGTAACATAGAGTAGACAAGACACAGGACAAATAAATGTTATAGACTACCGAAAGGGTAATAAAACATGAACAATCCAGAGAAACTGGTAACATAGAGTAGACAAGACACAGGACAAATAAATGTTATAGAATACCGAAAGGGCAATAAAACATGAACAATCCAGAGAAACTGGCAACATAGAGTAGACAAGACACAGGACAAATAAATGTTATAGAATACTGACAGGGCAATAAAACATGAACAATCCAGAGAAACTGGTAACATAGAGTAGACAAGACACAGGACAAATAAATGTTATAGAATACTGACAGGGCAATAAAACATGAACAATCCAGAGAAACTGGCAGCATAGAGTAGACAAGACACAGGACAAATAAATGTTATAGAATACCGAAAGGGTAATAAAACATGAACAATCCAGAGAAACTGGTAACATAGAGTAGACAAGACACAGGACAAATAAATGTTATAGAATACCGAAAGGGTAATAAAACTTGAACAATCCAGAGAAACTGGCAACATAGAGTAGACAAGACACAGGACAAATAAATGTTATAGAATACTGACAGGGCAATAAAACATGAACAATCCAGAGAAACTGGTAACATAGAGTAGACAAGACACAGGACAAATAAATGTTATAGAATACCGAAAGGGCAATAAAACATGAACAATCCAGAGAAACTGGCAACATAGAGTAGACAAGACACAGGACAAATAAATGTTATAGAATACTGACAGGGCAATAAAACATGAACAATCCAGAGAAACTGGTAACATAGAGTAGACAAGACACAGGACAAATAAATGTTATAGAATACTGACAGGGCAATAAAACATGAACAATCCAGAGAAACTGGCAGCATAGAGTAGACAAGACACAGGACAAATAAATGTTATAGAATACCGAAAGGGTAATAAAACATGAACAATCCAGAGAAACTGGTAACATAGAGTAGACAAGACACAGGACAAATAAATGTTATAGAATACCGAAAGGGTAATAAAACATGAACAATCCAGAGAAACTGGCAACATAGAGTACACAAGACACAGGACAAATACACGTTAGAGAATACCGAAAGGGCAATAAAACATGAACAATCCAGAGAAACTGGTAACATAGAGTAGACAAGACACAGGACAAATAAATGTTATAGACTACTGACAGGGTAATAAAACATGAACAATCCAGAGAAACTGGCAGCATAGGGTAGACAAGACACAGGACAAATAAATGTTATAGAATACCGAAAGGGCAATAAAACATGAACAATCCAGAGAAACTGGTAGCATAGAGTAGACAAGACACAGGACAAATAAATGTTATAGAATACCGAAAGGGTAATAAAACATGAACAATCCAGAGAAACTGGCAACATAGAGTAGACAAGACACAGGACAAATA
The DNA here is from genome assembly GCA_963680875.1 of Bathymodiolus brooksi. Classification (NCBI taxonomy): domain Eukaryota; kingdom Metazoa; phylum Mollusca; class Bivalvia; order Mytilida; family Modiolidae; genus Bathymodiolus; species Bathymodiolus brooksi. The sequence goes on from OY804588.1 coordinate 46,465,553, forward strand.
AATGTTATAGAATACCGAAAGGGCAATAAAACATGAACAATCCAGAGAAACTGGTAACATAGAGTAGACAAGACACAGGACAAATAAATGTTATAGAATACCGAAAGGGTAATAAAACATGAACAATCCAGAGAAACTGGCAGCATAGAGTAGACAAGACACAGGACAAATAAATGTTATAGAATACCGAAAGGGCAATAAAACATGAACAATCCAGAGAAACGGGCAACATAGAGTAGACAAGACACAGGACAAATAAATGTTATAGAATACCGAAAGGGTAATAAAACATGAACAATCCAGAGAAACTGGTAGCATAGAGTAGACAAGATACAGGACAAATAAATGTTATAGACTACTGACAGGGCAATAAACCATGAACAATCCAGAGAAACTGGTAACATAGAGTAGACAAGACACAGGACAAATAAATGTTATAGAATACTGACAGGGCAATAAAACATGAACAATCCAGAGAAACTGGTAACATAGAGTAGACAAGACACAGGACAAATAAATGTTATAGAATACCGAAAGGGTAATAAAACATGAACAATCCAGAGAAACTGGCAGCATAGGGTAGACAAGACACAGGACAAATAAATGTTATAGAATACCGAAAGGGTAATAAAACATGAACAATCCAGAGAAACTGGTAGCATAGAGTAGACAAGATACAGGACAAATAAATGTTATAGAATACCGAAAGGGTAATAAAACATGAACAATCCAGAGAAACTGGCAGCATAGAGTAGACAAGACACAGGACAAATAAATGTTATAGAATACCGAAAGGGCAATAAAACATGAACAATCCAGAGAAACGGGCAACATAGAGTAGACAAGACACAGGACAAATAAATGTTATAGAATACCGAAAGGGTAATAAAACATGAACAATCCAGAGAAACTGGTAGCATAGAGTAGACAAGATACAGGACAAATAAATGTTATAGACTACTGACAGGGCAATAAACCATGAACAATCCAGAGAAACTGGTAACATAGAGTAGACAAGACACAGGACAAATAAATGTTATAGAATACTGACAGGGCAATAAAACATGAACAATCCAGAGAAACTGGTAACATAGAGTAGACAAGACACAGGACAAATAAATGTTATAGAATACCGAAAGGGTAATAAAACATGAACAATCCAGAGAAACTGGCAGCATAGGGTAGACAAGACACAGGACAAATAAATGTTATAGAATACCGAAAGGGTAATAAAACATGAACAATCCAGAGAAACTGGTAGCATAGAGTAGACAAGATACAGGACAAATAAATGTTATAGACTACTGACAGGGCAATAAACCATGAACAATCCAGAGAAACTGGTAACATAGAGTAGACAAGACACAGGACAAATAAATGTTATAGACTACTGACAGGGCAATAAAACATGAACAATCCAGAGAAACTGGTAACATAGAGTAGACAAGACACAGGACAAATACATGTTATAGAATACCGAAAGGGTAATAAAACATGAACAATCCAGAGAAACTGGCAGCATAGGGTAGACAAGACACAGGACAAATAAATGTTACAGAATACCGAAAGGGTAATAAAACATGAACAATCCAGAGAAACTGGCAACATAGGATAGACAAGACACAGGACAAATAAATGTTAGAGACTACTGACAGGGTAATAAAACATGAACAATCCAGAGAAACTGGCAGCATAGGGTAGACAAGACACAGGACAAATAAATGTTATAGAATACCAAAAGGGTAATAAAACATGAACAATCCAGAGAAACGGGCAACATAGAGTAGACAAGACACAGGACAAATCAATGTTAGAGACAACTGACAGGGCAATAAAACATGAACAATCCAGAGAAACTGGCAACATAGAGTAGACAAGACACAGGACAAATAAATGTTATAGACTACTGACAGGGCAATAAAACATGAACAATCCAGAGAAACTGGCAACATAGAGTAGACAAGACACAGGACAAATAAATGTTATAGAATACTGACAGGGCAATAAAACATGAACAATCCAGAGAAACTGGTAACATAGAGTAGACAAGACACAGGACAAATAAATGTTATAGAATACCGAAAGGGCAATAAAACATGAACAATCCAGAGAAACTGGTAACATAGAGTAGACAAGACACAGGACAAATAAATGTTATAGAATACCGAAAGGGCAATAAAACATGAACAATCCAGAGAAACTGGTAACATAGAGTAGACAAGACACAGGACAAATAAATGTTATAGAATACCGAAAGGGTAATAAAACTTGAACAATCCAGAGAAACTGGCAACATAGAGTAGACAAGACACAGGACAAATAAATGTTATAGAATACTGACAGGGCAATAAAACATGAACAATCCAGAGAAACTGGTAACATAGAGTAGACAAGACACAGGACAAATAAATGTTATAGAATACCGAAAGGGCAATAAAACATGAACAATCCAGAGAAACTGGCAACATAGAGTAGACAAGACACAGGACAAATAAATGTTATAGAATACTGACAGGGCAATAAAACATGAACAATCCAGAGAAACTGGTAACATAGAGTAGACAAGACACAGGACAAATAAATGTTATAGAATACTGACAGGGCAATAAAACATGAACAATCCAGAGAAACTGGCAGCATAGAGTAGACAAGACACAGGACAAATAAATGTTATAGAATACCGAAAGGGTAATAAAACATGAACAATCCAGAGAAACTGGTAACATAGAGTAGACAAGACACAGGACAAATAAATGTTATAGAATACCGAAAGGGTAATAAAACATGAACAATCCAGAGAAACTGGCAACATAGAGTACACAAGACACAGGACAAATACACGTTAGAGAATACCGAAAGGGCAATAAAACATGAACAATCCAGAGAAACTGGTAACATAGAGTAGACAAGACACAGGACAAATAAATGTTATAGACTACTGACAGGGTAATAAAACATGAACAATCCAGAGAAACTGGCAGCATAGGGTAGACAAGACACAGGACAAATAAATGTTATAGAATACCGAAAGGGCAATAAAACATGAACAATCCAGAGAAACTGGTAGCATAGAGTAGACAAGACACAGGACAAATAAATGTTATAGAATACCGAACGGGTAATAAAACATGAACAATCCAGAGAAACTGGCAACATAGAGTAGACAAGACACAGGACAAATAAATGTTATAGAATACCGAAAGGGCAATAAAACATGAACAATCCAGAGAAACTGGTAACATAGAGTAGACAAGACACAGGACAAATAAATGTTATAGAATACCGAAAGGGTAATAAAACATGAACAATCCAGAGAAACTGGCAGCATAGAGTAGACAAGACACAGGACAAATAAATGTTATAGAATACCGAAAGGGCAATAAAACATGAACAATCCAGAGAAACGGGCAACATAGAGTAGACAAGACACAGGACAAATAAATGTTATAGAATACCGAAAGGGTAATAAAACATGAACAATCCAGAGAAACTGGTAGCATAGAGTAGACAAGATACAGGACAAATAAATGTTATAGACTACTGACAGGGCAATAAACCATGAACAATCCAGAGAAACTGGTAACATAGAGTAGACAAGACACAGGACAAATAAATGTTATAGAATACTGACAGGGCAATAAAACATGAACAATCCAGAGAAACTGGTAACATAGAGTAGACAAGACACAGGACAAATAAATGTTATAGAATACCGAAAGGGTAATAAAACATGAACAATCCAGAGAAACTGGCAGCATAGGGTAGACAAGACACAGGACAAATAAATGTTATAGAATACCGAAAGGGTAATAAAACATGAACAATCCAGAGAAACTGGTAGCATAGAGTAGACAAGATACAGGACAAATAAATGTTATAGAATACCGAAAGGGTAATAAAACATGAACAATCCAGAGAAACTGGCAGCATAGAGTAGACAAGACACAGGACAAATAAATGTTATAGAATACCGAAAGGGCAATAAAACATGAACAATCCAGAGAAACGGGCAACATAGAGTAGACAAGACACAGGACAAATAAATGTTATAGAATACCGAAAGGGTAATAAAACATGAACAATCCAGAGAAACTGGTAGCATAGAGTAGACAAGATACAGGACAAATAAATGTTATAGACTACTGACAGGGCAATAAACCATGAACAATCCAGAGAAACTGGTAACATAGAGTAGACAAGACACAGGACAAATAAATGTTATAGAATACTGACAGGGCAATAAAACATGAACAATCCAGAGAAACTGGTAACATAGAGTAGACAAGACACAGGACAAATAAATGTTATAGAATACCGAAAGGGTAATAAAACATGAACAATCCAGAGAAACTGGCAGCATAGGGTAGACAAGACACAGGACAAATAAATGTTATAGAATACCGAAAGGGTAATAAAACATGAACAATCCAGAGAAACTGGTAGCATAGAGTAGACAAGATACAGGACAAATAAATGTTATAGACTACTGACAGGGCAATAAACCATGAACAATCCAGAGAAACTGGTAACATAGAGTAGACAAGACACAGGACAAATAAATGTTATAGACTACTGACAGGGCAATAAAACATGAACAATCCAGAGAAACTGGTAACATAGAGTAGACAAGACACAGGACAAATACATGTTATAGAATACCGAAAGGGTAATAAAACATGAACAATCCAGAGAAACTGGCAGCATAGGGTAGACAAGACACAGGACAAATAAATGTTACAGAATACCGAAAGGGTAATAAAACATGAACAATCCAGAGAAACTGGCAACATAGGATAGACAAGACACAGGACAAATAAATGTTAGAGACTACTGACAGGGTAATAAAACATGAACAATCCAGAGAAACTGGCAGCATAGGGTAGACAAGACACAGGACAAATAAATGTTATAGAATACCAAAAGGGTAATAAAACATGAACAATCCAGAGAAACGGGCAACATAGAGTAGACAAGACACAGGACAAATCAATGTTAGAGACAACTGACAGGGCAATAAAACATGAACAATCCAGAGAAACTGGCAACATAGAGTAGACAAGACACAGGACAAATAAATGTTATAGACTACTGACAGGGCAATAAAACATGAACAATCCAGAGAAACTGGCAACATAGAGTAGACAAGACACAGGACAAATAAATGTTATAGAATACTGACAGGGCAATAAAACATGAACAATCCAGAGAAACTGGTAACATAGAGTAGACAAGACACAGGACAAATAAATGTTATAGAATACCGAAAGGGCAATAAAACATGAACAATCCAGAGAAACTGGTAACATAGAGTAGACAAGACACAGGACAAATAAATGTTATAGAATACCGAAAGGGCAATAAAACATGAACAATCCAGAGAAACTGGTAACATAGAGTAGACAAGACACAGGACAAATAAATGTTATAGAATACCGAAAGGGTAATAAAACATGAACAATCCAGAGAAACTGGCAACATAGAGTAGACAAGACACAGGACAAATAAATGTTATAGAATACCGAAAGGGCAATAAAACATGAACAATCCAGAGAAACTGGCAACATAGAGTACACAAGACACAGGACAAATAAATGTTATAGAATACTGACAGGGCAATAAAACATGAACAATCCAGAGAAACTGGTAACATAGAGTAGACAAGACACAGGACAAATAAATGTTATAGAATACTGACAGGGCAATAAAACATGAACAATCCAGAGAAACTGGTAACATAGAGTAGACAAGACACAGGACAAATAAATGTTATAGAATACCGAAAGGGTAATAAAACATGAACAATCCAGAGAAACTGGTAACATAGAGTAGACAAGACACAGGACAAATAAATGTTATAGAATACCGAAAGGGCAATAAAACATGAACAATCCAGAGAAACTGGCAGCATAGAGTAGACAAGACACAGGACAAATAAATGTTATAGAATACCGAAAGGGTAATAAAACATGAACAATCCAGAGAAACTGGCAACATAGAGTAGACAAGACACAGGACAAATAAATGTTATAGACTACTGACAGGGCAATAAAACATGAACAATCCAGAAAAACTGGCAGCATAGAGTAGACAAGACACAGGACAAATAAATGTTATAGAATACCGAAAGGGTAATAAAACATGAACAATCCAGAGAAACTGGCAACATAGAGTAGACAAGACACAGGACAAATACACGTTAGAGAATACCGAAAGGGCAATAAAACATGAACAATCCAGAAAAACTGGCAGCATAGAGTAGACAAGATACAGGACAAATAAATGTTATAGACTACTGACAGGGCAATAAACCATGAACAATCCAGAGAAACTGGTAACATAGAGTAGACAAGACACAGGACAAATAAATGTTATAGAATACTGACAGGGCAATAAAACATGAACAATCCAGAGAAACTGGTAACATAGAGTAGACAAGACACAGGACAAATAAATGTTATAGAATACCGAAAGGGTAATAAAACATGAACAATCCAGAGAAACTGGCAGCATAGGGTAGACAAGACACAGGACAAATAAATGTTATAGAATACCGAAAGGGTAATAAAACATGAACAATCCAGAGAAACTGGTAGCATAGAGTAGACAAGATACAGGACAAATAAATGTTATAGAATACCGAAAGGGTAATAAAACATGAACAATCCAGAGAAACTGGCAGCATAGAGTAGACAAGACACAGGACAAATAAATGTTATAGAATACCGAAAGGGCAATAAAACATGAACAATCCAGAGAAACGGGCAACATAGAGTAGACAAGACACAGGACAAATAAATGTTATAGAATACCGAAAGGGTAATAAAACATGAACAATCCAGAGAAACTGGTAGCATAGAGTAGACAAGATACAGGACAAATAAATGTTATAGACTACTGACAGGGCAATAAACCATGAACAATCCAGAGAAACTGGTAACATAGAGTAGACAAGACACAGGACAAATAAATGTTATAGAATACTGACAGGGCAATAAAACATGAACAATCCAGAGAAACTGGTAACATAGAGTAGACAAGACACAGGACAAATAAATGTTATAGAATACCGAAAGGGTAATAAAACATGAACAATCCAGAGAAACTGGCAGCATAGGGTAGACAAGACACAGGACAAATAAATGTTATAGAATACCGAAAGGGTAATAAAACATGAACAATCCAGAGAAACTGGTAGCATAGAGTAGACAAGATACAGGACAAATAAATGTTATAGACTACTGACAGGGCAATAAACCATGAACAATCCAGAGAAACTGGTAACATAGAGTAGACAAGACACAGGACAAATAAATGTTATAGACTACTGACAGGGCAATAAAACATGAACAATCCAGAGAAACTGGTAACATAGAGTAGACAAGACACAGGACAAATACATGTTATAGAATACCGAAAGGGTAATAAAACATGAACAATCCAGAGAAACTGGCAGCATAGGGTAGACAAGACACAGGACAAATAAATGTTACAGAATACCGAAAGGGTAATAAAACATGAACAATCCAGAGAAACTGGCAACATAGGATAGACAAGACACAGGACAAATAAATGTTAGAGACTACTGACAGGGTAATAAAACATGAACAATCCAGAGAAACTGGCAGCATAGGGTAGACAAGACACAGGACAAATAAATGTTATAGAATACCAAAAGGGTAATAAAACATGAACAATCCAGAGAAACGGGCAACATAGAGTAGACAAGACACAGGACAAATCAATGTTAGAGACAACTGACAGGGCAATAAAACATGAACAATCCAGAGAAACTGGCAACATAGAGTAGACAAGACACAGGACAAATAAATGTTATAGACTACTGACAGGGCAATAAAACATGAACAATCCAGAGAAACTGGCAACATAGAGTAGACAAGACACAGGACAAATAAATGTTATAGAATACTGACAGGGCAATAAAACATGAACAATCCAGAGAAACTGGTAACATAGAGTAGACAAGACACAGGACAAATAAATGTTATAGAATACCGAAAGGGCAATAAAACATGAACAATCCAGAGAAACTGGTAACATAGAGTAGACAAGACACAGGACAAATAAATGTTATAGAATACCGAAAGGGCAATAAAACATGAACAATCCAGAGAAACTGGTAACATAGAGTAGACAAGACACAGGACAAATAAATGTTATAGACTACTGACAGGGCAATAAAACATGAACAATCCAGAGAAACTGGTAACATAGAGTACACAAGACACAGGACAAATAAATGTTATAGAATACTGACAGGGCAATAAAACATGAACAATCCAGAGAAACTGGTAACATAGAGTAGACAAGACACAGGACAAATAAATGTTATAGAATACTGACAGGGCAATAAAACATGAACAATCCAGAGAAACTGGTAACATAGAGTAGACAAGACACAGGACAAATAAATGTTATAGAATACCGAAAGGGTAATAAAACATGAACAATCCAGAGAAACTGGTAACATAGAGTAGACAAGACACAGGACAAATAAATGTTATAGAATACCGAAAGGGCAATAAAACATGAACAATCCAGAGAAACTGGCAGCATAGAGTAGACAAGACACAGGACAAATAAATGTTATAGAATACCGAAAGGGTAATAAAACATGAACAATCCAGAGAAACTGGCAACATAGAGTAGACAAGACACAGGACAAATAAATGTTATAGACTACTGACAGGGCAATAAAACATGAACAATCCAGAAAAACTGGCAGCATAGAGTAGACAAGACACAGGACAAATAAATGTTATAGAATACCGAAAGGGTAATAAAACATGAACAATCCAGAGAAACTGGCAACATAGAGTAGACAAGACACAGGACAAATACACGTTAGAGAATACCGAAAGGGCAATAAAACATGAACAATCCAGAAAAACTGGCAGCATAGAGTAGACAAGACACAGGACAAATAAATGTTAGAGAATACCGAAAGGGTAATAAAACATGAACAATCCAGAGAAACTGGCAACATAGAGTAGACAAGACACAGGACAAATAAATGTTATAGAATACTGACAGGGCAATAAAACATGAACAATCCAGAGAAACTGGCAACATAGAGTAGACAAGACACAGGACAAATAAATGTTATAGAATACCGAAAGGGTAATAAAACATGAACAATCCAGAGAAACTGGCAACATAGAGTAGACAAGACACAGGACAAATAAATGTTATAGACTACTGACAGGGCAATAAAACATGAACATTCAAGAGAAACTGGTAACATAGGGTAGACAAGACACAGGACAAATAAATGTTATAGAATACCGAAAGGGTAATAAAACATGAACAATCCAGAGAAACTGGCAACATAGAGTAGACAAGACACAGGACAAATAAATGTTATAGAATACCGAAAGGGTAATAAAACATGAACAATCCAGAGAAACTGGCAACATAGAGTAGACAAGACACAGGACAAATAAATGTTATAGACTACTGACAGGGCAATAAAACATGAACAATCCAGAAAAACTGGCAGCATAGAGTAGACAAGACACAGGACAAATAAATGTTATAGAATACCGAAAGGGTAATAAAACATGAACAATCCAGAGAAACGGGCAACATAGAGTAGACAAGACACAGGACAAATAAATGTTATAGAATACCGAAAGGGCAATAAAACATGAACAATCCAGAGAAACTGGCAACATAGAGTAGACAAGACACAGGACAAATAAATGTTATAGAATACTGACAGGGCAATAAAACATGAACATTCAAGAGAAACTGGTAACATAGAGTAGACAAGACACAGGACAAATAAATGTTAGAGAATACTGACAGGGTAATAAAACATGAACAATCCAGAGAAACTGGCAACATAGAGTAGACAAGACACAGGACAAATAAATGTTATAGACTACTGACAGGGCAATAAAACATGAACAATCCAGAGAAACTGGCAACATAGAGTAGACAAGACACAGGACAAATAAATGTTATAGAATACCGAAAGGGTAATAAAACATGAACAATCCAGAGAAACTGGCAACATAGAGTAGACAAGACACAGGACAAATAAATGTTATAGAATACCGAAAGGGTAATAAAACATGAACAATCCAGAGAAACTGGTAACATAGAGTAGACAAGACACAGGACAAATAAATGTTATAGAATACCGAAAGGGTAATAAAACATGAACATTCAAGAGAAACTGGTAACATAGAGTAGACAAGACACAGGACAAATAAATGTTATAGAATACCGAAAGGGTAATAAAACATGAACAATCCAGAGAAACTGGCAACATAGAGTAGACAAGACACAGGACAAATAAATGTTAGAGAATACTGACAGGGTAATAAAACATGAACAATCCAGAGAAACTGGCAACATAGAGTAGACAAGACACAGGACAAATAAATGTTATAGACTACTGACAGGGCAATAAAACATGAACAATCCAGAGAAACTGGCAACATAGAGTAGACAAGACACAGGACAAATAAATGTTATAGAATACCGAAAGGGTAATAAAACATGAACAATCCAGAGAAACTGGCAACATAGAGTAGACAAGACACAGGACAAATAAATGGTATAGAATACCGAAAGGGTAATAAAACATGAACAATCCAGAGAAACTGGCAACATAGAGTAGACAAGACACAGGACAAATAAATGTTATAGACTACTGACAGGGCAATAAAACATGAACAATCCAGAGAAACTGGCAACATAGAGTAGACAAGACACAGGACAAATAAATGTTATAGAATACCGAAAGGGTAATAAAACATGAACAATCCAGAGAAACTGGCAACATAGAGTAGACAAGACAAAGGACAAATAAATGTTATAGAATACCGAAAGGGTAATAAAACATGAACAATCCATAAAAACTGGCAGCATAGAGTACACAAGACACAGGACAAATACACGTTAGAGAATACCGAAAGGGCAATAAAACATGAACAATCCATAAAAACTGGCAACATAGAGTAGACAAGACACAGGACAAATAAATGTTATAGAATACCGAAAGGGCAATAAAACATGAACAATCCAGAGAAACTGGCAACATAGAGTAGACAAGACACAGGACAAATAAATGTTATAGAATACCGAAAGGGTAATAAAACATGAACAATCCAGATAAACTGGCAACATAGAGTAGACAAGACACAGGACAAATAAATGTTATAGACTACTGACAGGGCAATAAAACATGAACAATCCAGAGAAACTGGTAACATAGAGTAGACAAGACACAGGACAAATACACGTTAGAGAATACAGAAAGGGCAATAAAACATGAACAATCCAGAGAAACTGGTAACATAGAGTAGACAAGACACAGGACAAATAAATGTTATAGAATACCGAAAGGGTAATAAAACATGAACAATCCAGAGAAACTGGTAACATAGAGTAGACAAGACACAGGACAAATACACGTTAGAGAATACAGAAAGGGCAATAAAACATGAACAATCCAGAGAAACTGGTAACATAGAGTAGACAAGACACAGGACAAATAAATGTTATAGAATACTGACAGGGCAATAAAACATGAACAATCCAGAGAAACTGGCAACATAGAGTAGACAAGACACAGGACAAATAAATGTTATAGAATACTGACAGGGCAATAAAACATGAACAATCCAGAGAAACTGGCAGCATAGAGTAGACAAGACACAGGACAAATAAATGTTATAGAATACCGAAAGGGTAATAAAACATGAACAATCCATAAAAACTGGCAACATAGAGTAGACAAGACACAGGACAAATACACGTTAGAGAATACCGAAAGGGCAATAAAACATGAACAATCCATAAAAACTGGCAACATAGAGTAGACAAGACACAGGACAAATAAATGTTATAGAATACCGAAAGGGCAATAAAACATGAACAATCCAGAGAAACTGGCAACATAGAGTACACAAGACACAGGACAAATAAATGTTATAGAATACCGAAAGGGTAATAAAACATGAACAATCCAGAGAAACTGGCAACATAGAGTAGACAAGACACAGGACAAATAAATGTTATAGAATACCGAAAGGGCAATAAAACATGAACAATCCAGAGAAACTGGCAACATAGAGTACACAAGACACAGGACAAATAAATGTTATAGAATACCGAAAGGGTAATAAAACATGAACAATCCAGAGAAACTGGCAACATAGAGTAGACAAGACACAGGACAAATAAATGTTATAGAATACCGAAAGGGCAATAAAACATGAACAATCCAGAGAAACTGGCAACATAGAGTAGACAAGACACAGGACAAATAAATGTTATAGAATACAGAAAGGGTAATAAAACATGAACAATCCAGAAAAACTGGCAACATAGAGTACACAAGACACAGGACAAATACACGTTAGAGAATACCGAAAGGGCAATAAAACATGAACAATCCAGAGAAACTGGCAACATAGAGTAGACAAGACACAGGACAAATAAATGTTATAGAATACTGACAGGGCAATAAAACATGAACAATCCAGAGAAACTGGCAACATAGAGTAGACAAGACACAGGACAAATAAATGTTATAGAATACCGAAAGGGTAATAAAACATGAACAATCCAGAAAAACTGGCAACATAGAGTAGACAAGACACAGGACAAATAAATGTTATAGAATACCGAAAGGGCAATAAAACATGAACAATCCAGAGAAACTGGCAACATAGAGTACACAAGACACAGGACAAATACACGTTAGAGAATACCGAAAGGGCAATAAAACATGAACAATCCAGAGAAACTGGCAACATAGAGTACACAAGACACAGGACAAATACACGTTAGAGAATACCGAAAGGGCAATAAAACATGAACAATCCATAAAAACTGGCAACATAGAGTACACAAGACACAGGACAAATAAATGTTATAGAATACCGAAAGGGTAATAAAACATGAACAATCCAGAGAAACTGGCAACATAGAGTAGACAAGACACAGGACAAATAAATGTTATAGAATACCGAAAGGGTAATAAAACATGAACAATCCAGAGAAACTGGTAACATAGAGTAGACAAGACACAGGACAAATAAATGTTATAGAATACCGAAAGGGTAATAAAACATGAACAATCCAGAGAAACTGGCAGCATAGAGTACACAAGACACAGGACAAATACACGTTAGAGAATACCGAAAGGGCAATAAAACATGAACAATCCAGAGAAACTGGCAACATAGAGTAGACAAGACACAGGACAAATAAATGTTATAGAATACCGAAAGGGCAATAAAACATGAACAATCCATAAAAACTGGCAACATAGAGTAGACAAGACACAGGACAAATAAATGTTATAGAATACCGAAAGGGTAATAAAACATGAACAATCCAGAGAAACTGGCAACATAGAGTAGACAAGACACAGGACAAATAAATGTTATAGAATACCGAAAGGGTAATAAAACATGAACAATCCAGAGAAACTGGTAACATAGAGTAGACAAGACACAGGACAAATAAATGTTATAGAATACCGAAAGGGTAATAAAACATGAACAATCCAGAGAAACTGGCAGCATAGAGTACACAAGACACAGGACAAATACACGTTAGAGAATACCGAAAGGGCAATAAAACATGAACAATCCAGAGAAACTGGCAACATAGAGTAGACAAGACACAGGACAAATAAATGTTATAGAATACCGAAAGGGCAATAAAACATGAACAATCCATAAAAACTGGCAACATAGAGTAGACAAGACACAGGACAAATAAATGTTATAGAATACCGAAAGGGCAATAAAACATGAACAATCCAGAGAAACTGGCAACATAGAGTACACAAGACACAGGACAAATAAATGTTATAGACTACTGACAGGGTAATAAAACATGAACAATCCATAAAAACTGGTAACATAGAGTAGACAAGACACAGGACAAATAAATGTTATAGAATACCGAAAGGGTAATAAAACATGAACAATCCAGAAAAACTGGTAACATAGGGTAGACAAGACACAGGACAAATAAATGTTATAGAATACCGAAAGGGTAATAAAACATGAACAATCCATAAAAACTGGCAACATAGAGTAGACAAGACACAGGACAAATAAATGTTATAGAATACCGAAAGGGCAATAAAACATGAACAATCCAGAGAAACTGGCAACATAGAGTAGACAAGACACAGGACAAATAAATGTTATAGAATACCGAAAGGGCAATTAAACATGAACAATCCAGAGAAACTGGCAACATAGAGTAGACAAGACACAGGACAAATAAATGTTATAGAATACCGAAAGGGCAATAAAACATGAACAATCCAGAGAAACTGGCAACATAGGGTAGACAAGACACAGGACAAATAAATGTTATAGAATACTGACAGGGCAATAAAACATGAACAATCCAGAGAAACTGGCAACATAGAGTAGACAAGACACAGGACAAATAAATGTTATAGAATACCGAAAGGGCAATAAAACATGAACAATCCAGAGAAACTGGCAACATAGAGTAGACAAGACACAGGACAAATAAATGTTATAGACTACTGACAGGGTAATAAAACATGAACAATCCAGAGAAACTGGCAACATAGAGTAGACAAGACACAGGACAAATAAATGTTATAGAATACTGACAGGGCAATAAAACATGAACAATCCAGAGAAACTGGCAACATAGAGTAGACAAGACACAGGACAAATAAATGTAATAGAATACCGAAAGGGTAATAAAACATGAAAAATCCAGAGAAACTGGCAACATAGAGTAGACAAGACACAGGACAAATACACGTTAGAGAATACCGAAAGGGCAATAAAACATGAACAATCCAGAGAAACTGGCAGCATAGGGTAGACAAGACACAGGACAAATAAATGTTATAGAATACTGACAGGGCAATAAAACATGAACAATCCAGAGAAACTGGCAACATAGAGTAGACAAGACACAGGACAAATAAATGTTATAGAATACCGAAAGGGTAATAAAACATGAACAATCCAGAGAAACTGGTAACATAGAGTAGACAAGACACAGGACAAATAAATGTTATAGAATACCGAAAGGGTAATAAAACATGAACAATCCAGAGAAACTGGCAACATAGAGTAGACAAGACACAGGACAAATAAATGTTATAGAATACCGAAAGGTTAATAAAACATGAACAATCCAGAGAAACTGGCAACATAGAGTAGACAAGACACAGGACAAATAAATGGTATAGAATACCGAAAGGGTAATAAAACATGAACAATCCAGAGAAACGGGCAACATAGAGTAGACAAGACACAGGACAAATAAATGTTAGAGACTACTGACAGGGCAATAAAACATGAACAATCCAGAGAAACTGGTAACATAGAGTAGACAAGACACAGGACAAATCAATGTTAGAGACAACTGACCAGGCAATAAAACATGAACAATCCAGAGAAACTGGCAACATAGGGTAGACAAGACACAGGACAAATAAATGTTATAGAATACCGAAAGGGTAATAAAACATGAACAATCCAGAGAAACTGGCAGCATAGGGTAGACAAGACACAGGACAAATAAAATGTTATAGAATATCGAAAGGGCAATAAAACATGAACAATCCAGAGAAACTGGCAGCATAGGGTAGACAAGACACAGGACAAATAAACGTTAGAGAATACCGAAAGGGTAATAAAACATGAACAATCCAGAGAAACTGGCAACATAGAATAGACAAGACACAGGACAAATAAATGTTAGAGACTACTGACAGGGCAATAAAACATGAACAATCCAGAGAAACTGGTAACATAGAGTAGACAAGACACAGGACAAATAAATGTTATAGAATACCGAAAGGGTAATAAAACATGAACAATCCAGAAAAACTGGCAACATAGAGTAGACAAGACACAGGACAAATAAATGTTATAGAATACCGAAAGGGCAATAAAACATGAACAATCCAGATAAACTGGCAACATAGAGTAGACAAGACACAGGACAAATAAATGTTATAGAATACCGAAAGGGTAATAAAACATGAACAATCCAGAGAAACTGGCAACATAGAGTAGACAAGACACAGGACAAATAAATGTTATAGAATACCGAAAGGGTAATAAAACATGAACAATCCAGAGAAACTGGCAACATAGAGTAGACAAGACACAGGACAAATAAATGTTATAGAATACCGAAAGGGTAATAAAACATGAACAATCCAGAGAAACTGGCAGCATAGAGTAGACAAGACACAGGACAAATAAATGTCATAGAATACCGAAAGGGTAATAAAACATGAACAATCCAGAAAAACTGGCAACATAGAGTAGACAAGACACAGGACAAATAAATGTTATAGAATACCGAATGGGCAATAAAACATGAACAATCCAGAAAAACTGGTAACATAGAGTAGACAAGACACAGGACAAATAAATGTTATAGAATACCGAAAGGGTAATAAAACATGAACAATCCAGAGAAACTGGCAGCATAGGGTAAACAAGACACAGGACAAATAAATGTTATAGAATACCGAAAGGGCAATAAAACATGAACAATCCAGAGAAACTGGCAACATAGAGTAGACAAGACACAGGACAAATAAATGTTATAGAATACCGAAAGGGCAATAAAACATGAACAATCCAGAGAAACTGGCAACATAGAGTAGACAAGACACAGGACAAATCAATGTTATAGAATACCGAAAGGGTAATAAAACATGAACAATCCAGAGAAACTGGCAACATAGAGTAGACAAGACACAGGACAAATCAATGTTAGAGAATACCGAAAGGGCAATAAAACATGAACAATCCAGAGAAACTGGCAGCATAGAGTAGACAAGACACAGGACAAATAAATGTTATAGAATACCGAAAGGGTAATAAAACATGAACAATCCAGAGAAACTGGTAACATAGAGTAGACAAGACACAGGACAAATAAATGTTATAGACTACTGACAGGGCAATAAAACATGAACAATCCAGAGAAACTGGTAACATAGAGTAGACAAGACACAGGACAAATCAATGTTATAGAATACCGAAAGGGTAATAAAACATGAACAATCCAGAGAAACTGGCAACATAGAGTAGACAAGACACAGGACAAATAAATGTTATAGAATACCGAAAGGGTAATAAAACATGAACAATCCAGAGAAACTGGTAACATAGAGTAGACAAGACACAAGACAAATAAATGTTATAGAATACCGAAAGGGTAATAAAACATGAACAATCCAGAGAAACGGGCAACATAGAGTAGACAAGACACAAGACAAATAAATGTTATAGACTACTGACAGGGCAATAAAACATGAACAATCCAGAGAAACTGGTAACATAGAGTAGACAAGACACAGGACAAATCAATGTTATAGAATACCGAAAGGGTAATAAAACATGAACAATCCAGAGAAACTGGCAACATAGAGTAGACAAGACACAGGACAAATAAATGTTATAGAATACCGAAAGGGTAATAAAACATGAACAATCCAGAGAAACGGGCAACATAGAGTAGACAAGACACAAGACAAATAAATGTTATAGACTACTGACAGGGCAATAAAACATGAACAATCCAGAGAAACTGGTAACATAGAGTAGACAAGACACAGGACAAATCAATGTTATAGAATACCGAAAGGGTAATAAAACATGAACAATCCAGAGAAACTGGCAACATAGAGTAGACAAGACACAGGACAAATAAATGTTATAGAATACCGAAAGGGTAATAAAACATGAACAATCCAGAGAAACTGGTAACATAGAGTAGACAAGACACAGGACAAATAAATGTTATAGAATACTGACAGGGCAATAAAACATGAACAATCCAGAGAAACTGGTAACATAGAGTAGACAAGACACAGGACAAATAAATGTTATAGAATACCGAAAGGGCAATAAAACATGAACAATCCAGAGAAACTGGCAACATAGAGTAGACAAGACACAGGACAAATAAATGTTATAGACTACTGACAGGGTAATAAAACATGAACAATCCAGAGAAACTGGTAACATAGGGTAGACAAGACACAGGACAAATAAATGTTATAGAATACTGACAGGGCAATAAAACATGAACAATCCAGAGAAACTGGTAACATAGAGTAGACAAGACACAGGACAAATAAATGTTATAGAATACCGAAAGGGCAATAAAACATGAACAATCCAGAGAAACTGGTAACATAGGGTAGACAAGACACAGGACAAATAAATGTTATAGACTACTGACAGGGTAATAAAACATGAACAATCCAGAGAAACTGGCAACATAGAGTAGACAAGACACAGGACAAATAAATGTTAGAGACTACTGACAGGGCAATAAAACATGAACAATCCATAAAAACTGGCAGCATAGAGTAGACAAGACACAGGACAAATAAATGTTATAGACTACCGAAAGGGTAATAAAACATGAACAATCCAGAGAAACTGGTAACATAGGGTAGACAAGACACAGGACAAATAAATGTTATAGAATACTGACAGGGCAATAAAACATGAACAATCCAGAGAAACTGGTAACATAGAGTAGACAAGACACAGGACAAATAAATGTTATAGAATACCGAAAGGGTAATAAAACATGAACAATCCAGAGAAACTGGTAACATAGGGTAGACAAGACACAGGACAAATAAATGTTATAGACTACTGACAGGGTAATAAAACATGAACAATCCAGAGAAACTGGCAACATAGAGTAGACAAGACACAGGACAAATAAATGTTAGAGACTACTGACAGGGCAATAAAACATGAACAATCCAGAGAAACTGGTAACATAGGGTAGACAAGACACAGGACAAATAAATGTTATAGAATACTGACAGGGCAATAAAACATGAACAATCCAGAGAAACTGGTAACATAGAGTAGACAAGACACAGGACAAATAAATGTTATAGAATACCGAAAGGGCAATAAAACATGAACAATCCAGAGAAACTGGTAACATAGGGTAGACAAGACACAGGACAAATAAATGTTATAGACTACTGACAGGGTAATAAAACATGAACAATCCAGAGAAACTGGCAACATAGAGTAGACAAGACACAGGACAAATAAATGTTAGAGACTACTGACAGGGCAATAAAACATGAACAATCCATAAAAACTGGCAGCATAGAGTAGACAAGACACAGGACAAATAAATGTTATAGACTACCGAAAGGGTAATAAAACATGAACAATCCAGAGAAACTGGCAACATAGAGTAGACAAGACACAGGACAAATAAATGTTATAGAATACCGAAAGGGTAATAAAACATGAACAATCCAGAGAAACTGGTAACATAGAGTAGACAAGACACAGGACAAATAAATGTTATAGACTACTGACAGGGCAATAAAACATGAACAATCCAGAGAAACTGGCAACATAGGGTAGACAAGACACAGGACAAATAAATGTTATAGAATACTGACAGGGCAATAAAACATGAACAATCCAGAGAAACGGGCAACATAGAGTAGACAAGACACAGGACAAATAAATGTTATAGAATACCGAAAGGGCAATAAAACATGAACAATCCAGAGAAACGGACAACATAGAGTAGACAAGACACAGGACAAATAAATGTTATAGAATACCGAGAGGGTAATAAAACATGAACAATCCAGAGAAACTGGCAGCATAGGGTAGACAAGACACAGGACAAATAAATGTTATAGAATACCGAAAGGGCAATAAAACATGAACAATCCAGAGAAACTGGCAGCATAGGGTAGACAAGACACAGGACAAATAAATGTTATAGAATACCGAAAAGGTAATAAAACATGAACAATCCAGAGAAACTGGCAACATAGAGTAGACAAGACACAGGACAAATAAATGTTATAGACTACTGACAGGGCAATAAAACATGAACAATCCAGAGAAACTGGCAACATAGGATAGACAAGACACAGGACAAATAAATGTTATAGAATACCGAAAGGGTAATAAAACATGAACAATCCAGAGAAACTGGTAACATAGAGTAGACAAGACACAGGACAAATAAATGTTATAGAATACTGACAGGGCAATAAAACATGAACAATCCAGAGAAACTGGTAACATAGAGTAGACAAGACACAGGACAAATAAATGTTATAGAATACCGAAAGGGTAATAAAACATGAACAATCCAGAGAAACTGGCAACATAGAGTACACAAGACACAGGACAAATAAATGTTATAGAATACCGAAAGGGTAATAAAACATGAACAATCCAGAGAAACTGGCAACATAGAGTAGACAAGACACAGGACAAATAAATGTTATAGAATACCGAAAGGGCAATAAAACATGAACAATCCAGAGAAACTGGCAACATAGAGTAGACAAGACACAGGACAAATAAATGTTATAGACTACTGACAGGGTAATAAAACATGAACAATCCAGAGAAACTGGTAACATAGAGTAGACAAGACACAGGACAAATAAATGTTATAGAATACCGAAAGGGTAATAAAACATGAACAATCCAGAGAAACTGGCAACATAGAGTAGACAAGACACAGGACAAATAAATGTTATAGAATACCGAAAGGGCAATAAAACATGAACAATCCAGAGAAACTGGTAACATAGGGTAGACAAGACACAGGACAAATAAATGTTATAGACTACTGACAGGGCAATAAAACATGAACAATCCAGAGAAACTGGCAACATAGGATAGACAAGACACAGGACAAATAAATGTTATAGAATACCGAAAGGGTAATAAAACATGAACAATCCAGAGAAACTGGTAACATAGAGTAGACAAGACACAGGACAAATAAATGTTATAGAATACTGACAGGGTAATAAAACATGAACAATCCAGAGAAACTGGTAACATAGAGTAGACAAGACACAGGACAAATAAATGTTATAGACTACTGACAGGGTAATAAAACATGAACAATCCAGAGAAACTGGTAACATAGAGTAGACAAGACACAGGACAAATAAATGTTATAGAATACCGAAAGGGTAATAAAACATGAACAATCCAGAGAAACTGGCAACATAGAGTAGACAAGACACAGGACAAATAAATGTTATAGAATACTGACAGGGCAATAAAACATGAACAATCCAGAGAAACTGGTAACATAGAGTAGACAAGACACAGGACAAATAAATGTTATAGAATACTGACAGGGTAATAAAGCATGAACAATCCAGAGAAACTGGTAACATAGAGTAGACAAGACACAGGACAAATAAATGTTATAGACTACTGACAGGGTAATAAAACATGAACAATCCAGAGAAACTGGTAACATAGAGTAGACAAGACACAGGACAAATAAATGTTATAGAATACCGAAAGGGTAATAAAACATGAACAATCCAGAGAAACTGGCAACATAGAGTAGACAAGACACAGGACAAATAAATGTTATAGAATACTGACAGGGCAATAAAACATGAACAATCCAGAGAAACTGGTAACATAGAGTAGACAAGACACAGGACAAATAAATGTTATAGACTACTGACAGGGCAATAAAACATGAACAATCCAGAGAAACTGGTAACATAGAGTAGACAAGACACAGGACAAATCAATGTTATAGAATACCGAAAGGGCAATAAAACATGAACATTCAAGAGAAACTGGTAACATAGAGTAGACAAGACACAGGACAAATAAATGTTATAGAATACTGACAGGGCAATAAAACATGAACAATCCAGAGAAACTGGCAACATAGAGTAGACAAGACACAGGACAAATCAATGTTATAGAATACCGAAAGGGTAATAAAACATGAACAATCCAGAGAAACTGGCAACATAGAGTAGACAAGACACAGGACAAATAAATGTTATAGAATACTGACAGGGCAATAAAACATGAACAATCCAGAGAAACTGGTAACATAGAGTAGACAAGACACAGGACAAATAAATGTTAGAGACTACTGACAGGGCAATAAAACATGAACAATCCAGAGAAACTGGCAACATAGAGTAGACAAGACACAGGACAAATCAATGTTATAGAATACCGAAAGGGTAATAAAACATGAACAATCCAGAGAAACTGGTAACATAGAGTAGACAAGACACAGGACAAATAAATGTTAGAGACTACTGACAGGGCAATAAAACATGAACAATCCAGAGAAACTGGCAACATAGAGTAGACAAGACACAGGACAAATCAATGTTATAGAATACCGAAAGGGCAATAAAACATGAACAATCCAGAGAAACTGGCAACATAGAGTAGACAAGACACAGGACAAATAAATGTTATAGAATACCGAAAGGGTAATAAAACATGAACAATCCAGAGAAACTGGTAACATAGGGTAGACAAGACACAGGACAAATAAATGTTATAGACTACCGAAAGGGTAATAAAACATGAACAATCCAGAGAAACTGGCAACATAGAGTAGACAAGACACAGGACAAATAAATGTTATAGAATACCGAAAGGGTAATAAAACATGAACAATCCAGAGAAACTGGTAACATAGAGTAGACAAGACACAGGACAAATAAATGTTATAGAATACCGAAAGGGCAATAAAACATCAGCAATCCAGAGAAACTGGCAACATAGAGTAGACAAGACACAGGACAAATAAATGTTAGAGACAACTGACAGGGCAATAAAACATGAACAATCCAGAGAAACTGGTAATATAGAGTAGACAAGACACAGGACAAATAAATGTTATAGAATACTGACAGGGCAATAAAACATGAACAATCCAGAAAAACTGGCAACATAGAGTAGACAAGACACAGGACAAATAAATGTTATAGAATACCGAAAGGGCAATAAAACATGAACAATCCAGAGAAACTGGCAACATAGAGTAGACAAGACACAGGACAAATAAATGTTATAGAATACTGACAGGGCAATAAAACATGAACAATCCATAAAAACTGGTAACATAGAGTAGACAAGACACAGGACAAATAAATGTTATAGAATACCGAAAGGGTAATAAAACATGAACAATCCAGAGAAACTGGTAACATAGAGTAGACAAGACACAGGACAAATAAATGTTATAGAATACCGAAAGGGCAATAAAACATGAACAATCCAGAGAAACTGGCAACATAGAGTAGACAAGACACAGGACAAATAAATGTTATAGAATACTGACAGGGCAATAAAACATGAACAATCCAGAGAAACTGGTAACATAGAGTAGACAAGACACAGGACAAATAAATGTTATAGAATACCGAAAGGGTAATAAAACATGAACAATCCAGAGAAACTGGCAGCATAGGGTAGACAAGACACAGGACAAATAAATGTTATAGAATACCGAAAGGGTAATAAAACATGAACAAACCAGAGAAACTGGTAGCATAGAGTAGACAAGACACAGGACAAATAAATGTTATAGACTACTGACAGGGCAATAAAACATGAACAATCCAGAGAAACTGGCAACATAGAGTAGACAAGACACAGGACAAATAAATGTTATAGAATACTGACAGGGCAATAAAACATGAACAATCCAGAGAAACTGGTAACATAGAGTAGACAAGACACAGGACAAATAAATGTTATAGAATACCGAAAGGGTAATAAAACATGAACAATCCAGAGAAACTGGTAACATAGAGTAGACAAGACACAGGACAAATAAATGTTATAGAATACCGAAAGGGCAATAAAACATGAACAATCCAGAGAAACTGGTAACATAGAGTAGACAAGACACAGGACAAATAAATGTTATAGACTACTGACAGGGTAATAAAACATGAACAATCCAGAGAAACTGGTAACATAGAGTAGACAAGACACAGGACAAATAAATGTTATAGACTACTGACAGGGTAATAAAACATGAACAATCCAGAGAAACTGGTAACATAGAGTAGACAAGACACAGGACAAATAAATGTTATAGACTACTGACAGGGCAATAAACCATGAACAATCCAGAGAAACTGGTAACATAGAGTAGACAAGACACAGGACAAATAAATGTTATAGAATACTGACAGGGCAATAAAACATGAACAATCCAGAGAAACTGGCAACATAGAGTAGACAAGACACAGGACAAATAAATGTTATAGAATACCGAAAGGGCAATAAAACATGAACAATCCAGAGAAACTGGCAACATAGAGTAGACAAGACACAGGACAAATAAATGTTATAGAATACCGAAAGGGTAATAAAACATGAACAATCCAGAGAAACTGGTAACATAGAGTAGACAAGACACAGGACAAATAAATGTTATAGACTACTGACAGGGTAATAAAACATGAACAATCCAGAGAAACTGGTAACATAGAGTAGACAAGACACAGGACAAATAAATGTTATAGACTACTGACAGGGCAATAAACCATGAACAATCCAGAGAAACTGGTAACATAGAGTAGACAAGACACAGGACAAATAAATGTTATAGAATACTGACAGGGCAATAAAACATGAACAATCCAGAGAAACTGGCAACATAGAGTAGACAAGACACAGGACAAATAAATGTTATAGAATACCGAAAGGGTAATAAAACATGAACAATCCAGAGAAACTGGTAACATAGAGTAGACAAGACACAGGACAAATAAATGTTATAGAATACCGAAAGGGCAATAAAACATGAACAATCCAGAGAAACTGGCAACATAGAGTAGACAAGACACAGGACAAATAAATGTTATAGAATACCGAAAGGGCAATAAAACATGAACAATCCAGAGAAACTGGTAACATAGAGTAGACAAGACACAGGACAAATAAATGTTATAGACTACTGACAGGGTAATAAAACATGAACAATCCAGAGAAACTGGTAACATAGAGTAGACAAGACACAGGACAAATAAATGTTATTGAATACCGAAAGGGCAATAAAACATGAACAATCCAGAGAAACTGGTAACATAGAGTAGACAAGACACAGGACAAATAAATGTTATAGAATACTGACAGGGCAATAAAACATGAACAATCCATAAAAACTGGCAACATAGAGTAGACAAGACACAGGACAAATAAATGTTATAGAATACCGAAAGGGCAATAAAACATGAACAATCCAGAGAAACTGGCAACATAGAGTAGACAAGACACAGGACAAATAAATGTTATAGACTACTGACAGGGTAATAAAACATGAACAATCCAGAGAAACTGGTAACATAGAGTAGACAAGACACAGGACAAATAAATGTTATAGACTACTGACAGGGCAATAAACCATGAACAATCCAGAGAAACTGGTAACATAGAGTAGACAAGACACAGGACAAATAAATGTTATAGAATACCGAAAGGGCAATAAAACATGAACAATCCAGAGAAACTGGCAACATAGAGTAGACAAGACACAGGACAAATAAATGTTATAGAATACCGAAAGGGTAATAAAACATGAACAATCCAGAGAAACTGGCAGCATAGGGTAGACAAGACACAGGACAAATAAATGTTATAGAATACCGAAAGGGTAATAAAACATGAACAAACCAGAGAAACTGGTAGCATAGAGTAGACAAGACACAGGACAAATACACGTTAGAGAATACCGAAAGGGCAATAAAACATCAGCAATCCAGAGAAACTGGCAACATAGAGTACACAAGACACAGGACAAATACACGTTAGAGAATACCGAAAGGGCAATAAAACATGAACAATCCAGAGAAACTGGCAACATAGAGTAGACAAGACACAGGACAAATAAATGTTATAGAATACCGAAAGGGTAATAAAACATGAACAATCCAGAGAAACTGGCAGCATAGGGTAGACAAGACACAGGACAAATAAATGTTATAGAATACCGAAAGGGTAATAAAACATGAACAATCCAGAGAAACTGGCAGCATAGGGTAGACAAGACACAGGACAAATAAATGTTATAGACTACTGACAGGGTAATAAAACATGAACAATCCAGAGAAACTGGCAACATAGGATAGACAAGACACAGGACAAATAAATGTTATAGACTACTGACAGGGCAATAAAACATGAACAATCCAGAGAAACTGGCAGCATAGGGTAGACAAGACACAGGACAAATAAATGTTATAGAATACCGAAAGGGTAATAAAACATGAACAATCCAGAGAAACTGGCAGCATAGAGTAGACAAGACACAGGACAAATAAATGCTAGAGAATACCGAAAGGGCAATAAAAAATGAGCAATCCAGAGAAACTGACAAACAAGACGAAGAAAAGCAAAACATAATATGTATTGGACACCACGATGCGCAAAAAAACACAAATAACGTAAATATGACAACTGGAGACGAACTGAACATCATTTTTATGTGGAAATCGTAACGGAAATCACAACACGGAACTCAGAACTAGCAAAATGAGAAACACGGACCGGAGCTGATCTCAGGTGCTCGCGAAGGGTAGTATACAATACATATGTATTGAAAAATAATACGTAATGTTCATAATATAGGGCGGTGGTCGTATGATAGTTGTGTTTACAACTTCCTTTGCAATCCGTGCATGTACCACTGAAGTTGTGAGTTTGGATCCCGCTCAGGCGAGGTGTACTCGAAACAACATTATAGGATCAAGTTTGTCAGTGACTTGCGGTAATTCGGTGGTTTTCTTCAGGATTCCTTGGTTTCCACCACCAATAAAACTGATCGCCACGATATAACTGAAATATTGTTGAAAGTGGCGTTCAACACCATAACCCCTAACCCTTCATAATATAGGGGTGAACTTAGATTAATTTGTCTAATTTTGCATACTCACATCTTCAATTTAACATTACAGATCAACGAATGAAGATTTTCCCGATATGTTGTAAGTAAATTAGAACATATGTATTTGTTCTTTTCGTGAAAATTAGAGACAATATGATATTTTCACATAAATAACGGAGCAACTATATATATTTAAAGTTTCACATAAGCGTTTTCTAGTTTGAGTAATATTTTAATTTTATATTTATATTTGTGTGAAGTTGGTTGCTTTATTGTTGAACTTGATTATAGATAGTACATTTCTCGCTGGACATTAGACATCAAACAGTCAAGTAATGTCTACATGTGACGACCGTAATATCATTACAGTACTCCTGAACTTCACCAAAACAGTGAATTAATGGCTATATGTGATGACGGTAACCTTATTATAATAATCCTGAACTCCATCATGTCAAACAAATTTTCTCCACTGCTTCCATTATAATGGAGCACCTGAGTTCATCCCCGGGTTTTAGTGGGTTCGTGTTGCCCCATCTTTAATTTTATGTGTAATGCTTTGTACATCGTTGTTTGTCCTTTTGTCCTTTTTCGTTTGGCCATTTATTGTCTGTTCTTCTTCGATTGATGGATTCTGATTACCTCTATGGTATCTTCAAACTCTACCTGTTCAAAAACCCACTTCCCTCTGCCTGAGCAGGCTAACGGAAGGGGGTCCCAGCTATGGGTCAAATAGCCCCACTGCCTTGTGGATAACTTGGGAAAGTGAAATGCTAAGGGAGATAACCCTGAAAGAAAATTCAGGTAGATGATACTTGTGAGCAGGGTGAATGCAATCATCTATGGGAAGGACAACCCAGAAAGAAAACACGATACACCAGTGAGTAGTTTTGGTGTAGGGCTAACAACCCCACCCTGTAGAAAAGATTAAGTTACCGAAACGTCAACAGGTACTTTATGTCCATCGGGGACGAAGAGGATATGGTAAGGTATCTTCAAACTCTTCTTATACTATACTCACCATTGTAAAATCTTTCAATGCAGACTTGATTTACACAGGAACATGATTCTCCGGCTTGTGGAAATGAAGTACACAAGGAAGGTGTTATTGTATCCTGTTGAAATATGTCTATTATATGAAATGCGACCAAATTATGAGTTTCAGAAATATCTCGAGCCAATAATATAGTTTACAATTTAGTTTTTAGCCGTATACTATCTATTTTACTCAGTGAAATCATCGAGTTACGTCCGACGTGAGTTTGAAAAAGGGTATGGTGATGAGGATGGACACTCCATGTAATGTTGTCCCTTAAAATGGCATACATTGGTTTATTTTACTTCAGAATTAACACTTATTTTTAAGATGTGTTTGAAATTATTAAACAATCGTATTGTTTTATCCAGTTTCCTTTACACCTTAAATTACTTTCCACTATATGCCATTATTATGTAATCGGCCGTTTAACGTTTAAGAGGGTCATGTTTTTCACACGAGCCTGACAATTTCTTCACGGGAAACAATAATTAAATCTTTTAGTGGTGTTCGTGTTACTCGATCTTTATTTAAAAACACATGAATCCACCCCACTAAGAGCTGAAAGATCGTTCCCTAATTATCCTTAGCCTACCAGAAATGTGATATTAAACACAGTATAAAGATTAAACAATCGTGTGGTATATTTATATGCATAGGTGATCGAATCCTGTTTACGTGCTCCCAAGTCATTTTAGATTATTTGGTTTTCCATTCTTTCGACTTTGAGCGTACCTGATGAAGGGTATTCCAGGAACGCGTCGTGCGCACTAAATTTGATATCTACGTTTTTATTATCAAAGATTAATCATTCAGAACGAGACTAACATACCTGGCTAACACACGATAGTTGTACATGTGAGTGAACATTGGTACCAAGTGTTCCCCGATTTGATAAAACGCACACCTATAAAGATAAAATTAGAGTAAATGACTTATTATTCGTTGCATACCAATTTTGTCAAGCACAAAACAAAGGCAAAATATGCTACACAGAAAGTCATAAGTGTGTTGGAGTTCCTTATCGATAACTTCTTTGTCGATTTCGTAACGTGCATTTTCAAGAAATCATCGGCATCCTCATGTCAAACAATGTGTCCTTTTTCTTGTTGATTGTTTACCTTCACTCCTTTAAGGCAGAGCTTATACAAAGGTAAAGCAATTCTAGAAGCTAAAGCCTTTAATCTCACATTCGAATCCCATTAACCGATTTAACCCCGTAACATTTTTCTGTGACTGTTCCAATCAATATCCGGCATTCCAAACGTCTGCCTGTCCCAATCCAGAACCGGCATTCCAAACGTCTGACTGTCCCAATCCAGAACCGGCATTCCCAACGTCTGTCCGTCCCAATCCAGAACCGGGTATTCCCAACGTCTGTCTGTCCCAATCCAGAACCGGCATTCCAAATGTCTGCCTGTCCCAATCCAGAACCGGCATTCCAAATGTCTGCCTGTCCCAATCCAGAACTGGCATTCCCAACGTCTGTCTGTCCCAATACAGAACGGGCATTCCCAACGTTTGTCTGTCTCAATCCAGAACCGGCATTCCCAACTTATGTGTGTCCCCATACAGAATCGGCATTCCAAACGTCTGCCTGTCCCAATCCAGAACCAGCATTCCCAACTCCTGTTTGTCCCATTTCAAAACCGGCATTCCAAATGTCTGCCTGTCCCAATCCAGAACTGGCATTCCCAATGTATGTCTGTCCCAATCCAGAACCGGCATTTCCAACGTCTGTCTGTCTGTCCCAATCCAGAACCGGCATTCCCAACGTCTGTCTGTCCCAATCCAGAACCAGCATTCCCAACGTCTGTCTGTCACAATCCAGAACCGACATTCCCAACATCTGTCTGTCCCAATCCAGAACCGGCATTCCAAACGTTTGCCTGTTCCAATCCAGAACCGGCGTTCCCAACGTATGTCTGTCCCAATCCAGAACCGGCATTCCCAACATCTGTCTGTCCCAATCCAGAACCGTCATTCCCATCGTCTGCCTGTCCCAATCCAGAACCGGCATTCCCAACGTCTGTCTGTCCCAATCCAGAACCGGCATTCCCTAAGTCTTCCTGTCCCAATCCAGAACCGGCATTCCCAACGTCTGTCTGTCCCAATCCGGAACCGGCATTCCCAACGTATGTCTGTCCCAATCCAGAACCGGCATTCCCAACGTCTGTATGTCCCAAACC
This sequence comes from Bathymodiolus brooksi, assembly GCA_963680875.1. Lineage (NCBI taxonomy): Eukaryota > Metazoa > Mollusca > Bivalvia > Mytilida > Modiolidae > Bathymodiolus > Bathymodiolus brooksi. The sequence goes on from OY804588.1 coordinate 46,495,487, forward strand.
AGAATCCGCATTCCCTACGTCTGCCTGTCCCAATCCAGAACCGGCATTCCCAACGACTCTCTGTCCCCATCCAGAACCGGCATTCCCAACGTCTGTATGTCCCAAACCAGAATCCGCATTCCCTACGTCTGCCTGTCCCAATCCAGAACCGGCATTCCCAACGACTCTCTGTCCCCATCCAGAACCGGCAATCCCAACGTCTGTCTGTCCCAATCCAGAACCGACATTCCCAACGTCTGTCTGTCCCAATCCAGAACCGGCATTCCCAACGTCTGTCTGTCCCAATCCAGAACCGGCATTCCTAACGTCTGTCTGACCCAATCCAGAACCGGCATACCCTACGTCTGCCTGTCCCAATCCAGAACCGGCATTCCCAACGTCTCTCTGTCCCAATCCAGAATCGGCATTCCCAACGCCTGTCTGTCTCAATCCAGAACCGGCATTCACTACGTCTGCCTGTCCCAATCCAGAACCGGCATTCCCAACGTCTGTCTGTCCCAATCCACAACCGGCATTACCAACGTCTCTCTGTCCCAATCCAGAACCGGTATTCCCAACATGTCGGTCCCAAATCCAGAACCGACATTCCCAACGTCTGTCTGTCCCAATCCAGAACCGGCATTCCCAACGTCTGTCTGTCCCAATCCAGAACCGGCATATCCAACGTCTATCTGTTCCAATCCAGAACCGGCATTCCCAACGTATGCCTGTTCCACTCCAGAACCGGCATTCCCAACTCCTGTCTGTCCCAATCCAGAACCGGCATTCCAAGCGTCTGTCTATCCCAATCCAGAACCGGCATTTCCAACTTATGTCTCCCAATCCAGAACCGACATTCCCAACGTCTGTCTGTCCCAATCGAGAACCGCATTTCCAACGTCTGTCTTTCCAAATACAGAACCGGCATTCCCAACGTCTGTCTTTCCCAATCCAGAACCGGCATTCCCAACGTATGTATGTCCCAATCCAGAACCGGCATTCCCAACGTCTGTCTGTCCCCATCCAGAACCGGCATTATCAACGTCTCTCTATCCCAATCCAGAACCGGCATTCCCAACATCTATCTGTCCAAAATCCAGAACCGACATTCCCAACGTCTGTCTCCCAATCCAGAACCGGCATTCCCAAGGTCTGTCTGTCCCAATCCAGAACCAGCATTCCCAACGTCTGTCTGTCCCAATCCAGAACCGGCATTCCCACCGTCTGCCTGTCCCTATCCAGAACCGGCATTCCCAACGTATGTCTGTCCCAATCCAGAACGGCATTCCCAACGTCTGTCTATCCCAATCCAGAACTGGCATTCCCAACGTCTGTCTCTCCCAATCGAGAACAATAATTCCCAACGTCTGCCTGTCCCAATCCAGAACCGACATTCCCAACGTCTGTCTGTCCCAATCCAGAACCGGCATTTCTAACGTCTGTCTTTCCAAATACAGAACCGGCATTCCCAACGTCTGTCTTTCCCAATCCAGAACCGGCATTGCTAACGTATGTATGTCCCAATCCAGAACCGGCATTCCCAACGTCTGTCTGTCCCCATCCAGAACCGGCATTATCAACGTCTCTCTATCCCAATCCAGAACCGGCATTCCCAACATCTATCTGTCCAAAATCCAGAACCGACATTCCCAACGTCTGTCTCCCAATCCAGAACCGGCATTCCCAAGGTCTGTCTGTCCCAATCCAGAACCAGCATTCCCAACGTCTGTCTGTCCCAATCCAGAACCGGCATTCCCACCGTCTGCCTGTCCCTATCCAGAACCGGCATTCCCAACGTATGTCTGTCCCAATCCAGAACGGCATTCCCAACGTCTGTCTATCCCAATCCAGAACTGGCATTCCCAACGTCTGTCTCTCCCAATCGAGAACAATAATTCCCAACGTCTGTCTGTCCCAATGCACAACCGGCATTCCCAACGTCTGCCTGTCCCAATCCAGAACCGGCATTCCCAACGTCTGTCTGACCCAATCCAGAACAGGCATTCCCTACGTCTGCCTGTCCCAATCGAGAACCGGCATTCCCAACGTCTGTCTGTCCCAATCCAGAACCGGCATTCCCAACGTCTCTCTGTCCCAATCCAGAACCGGCATTCCCAACTTCTGTCTGTCCCAATCTAGAACCGGCATTCCCTACGTCTGCCTGTCCCAATCCAGAACCGGCATTCCCAACGTTTGTCTGTCCCAATTCAGAACGGTATTCCCAACGTATGTCTGTCCCAATCCACAACCGGCATTCCCAACGTATGTCTGTCCCAATCCAGAACCGGCATTCCCAACATCTGTCTGTCCCACATCCAGAACCGACATTCCCAACGTCTGTCTGTCCCAATCCAGACCCGGCATTCCGAACGTCTGTCTGTCCCAATCCACAACCGGCATTCCCAACGTCTGCCTGTCCCAATCCAGAACCGGCATTCCCAACGTATGTCTGTCCCAATCCAGAACCGGCATTCCCAACGGCTGTCTGTCCCAATCCAGAACTGGCATTCCCAACGTCTGTCTGTCCCAATTCAGAACCGACATTCCCAACGTCTGTCTGTCCCAATCCAGAACCGGCATTCCCAACGTATGTCTGTCCCAATCCAGAATCGGCATTCCCAACGTCTGTCTGTCCCAATCCAGAACCGGTATTCCCAACGTCTGTCTGTCCCCATCCAGAACCGGCATTCTCAACGTCTCTCTGTCCCAATCCAGTACCGGTATTCCCAACATCTATCTGTCCCAAATCCAGAATTGACATTCCCAACGTCTGTCTTTCCCAATCCAGAACCGGCATTCCCAACGTCTGTCTGTCCCAATCCAGAACCGGCATGCTCAACGTCTGTCTGTCCCAATCCAAAACCGACATTCCCAACGTCTCTCTGTCCCAATCCAGAACCGGCATTCCCAACGTCTGTCTGTCCCAATCCAGAACGGCATTCCAAACGTTTGCCTGTTCCAATCGAGAACCGGCATTCCCAACGTCTGTCTGTCCCAATCCAGAACCGGCATTCCCAAGGTCTGTCTGTGCCAATCCAGAACCGCATTCCCAACATCTGTCTGTCCCAATCCTGAACCGGCATTCCAAACTTCTGCCTGTCCCAATCTAGAATCAGCATTCCCAACGTCTGTCTGTCCCAACCCAGAACCGGCATTCCCAACCTCTGTCTGTCTCAAGCCAGAACCGGCATTCCCAACGTTTGTCTGTCCCAATCCAGAACCGGCATTCCCAATGTCTGTCTGTCCCAATCTAGAACCGGTATTCCCAACTTCATATTTCGCGATTTCTTTGTATTTTGTGCTCAGTGAGATGTGATTGTTCGCTTTGTTGATATTGATGGCATTGTTGACTATTACTCTTTGGAGTTGATTATTTGTTTTGTTATTTTTGGTCGAATTGTTGACCATCATTACTTAGAGGTGATTATTCGTTTTGTTGATATTGGTGGAATTGAAGATCATCACTGTTTAAACTGTCTTTAGTTGAGAGGTGAATGTTTGTTATGTTAATATTGGTCGAATTGTTGACCATCAATATTTAGAGGTGAGTGCTCCTTGTGTTGTTATTGGTGGAATTGTTGACCATCACTGTTTAGAGGTGAATGCTCCTTGTGTTGTTATTGGTGGAATTGTTGACCATCACTATCTAGAGTTGAATGCTCCTTGTGTTGTTATTGGTGGAATTGTTGACCATCACTATTTAGAGTTGAATGCTCCTTGTATTGTTATTGGTGGAATTGTTGACCATCACTGTTTAGAGGTGAATGCTCCTTGTATTGTTATTGGTAGAATTGTTGACCGTCACTGTTCAGAGTTGAATGCTCCTTGTGTTGTTATTGGTGGAATTGTTGACCATCACTGTTTAGAGGTGAATGCTCCTTGTATTGTTATTGGTAGAATTGTTGACCATCACTGTTTAGAGGTGAATGCTCCTTGTGTTGTTATTGGTGGAATTGTTGACCATCACTATTTAGAGTTGAATGCTCCTTGTGTTGTTATTGGTGGAATTGTTGACCATCGCTGTTTAGAGGTGAATGCTCCTTCTGTTGTTATTAATAGAATTGTTGACCATCACTGTTTAGAGGTGAATGCTCCTTGTATTGTTATTGGTAGAATTGTTGACCATCACTGTTTAGAGGTGAATGCTCCTTGTGTTGTTATTGGTGGAATTGTTGACCATCACTGTTTAGAGTTGAATGCTCCTTGTGTTGTTATTGGTGGAATTGTTGACCATCGCTGTTTAGAGGTGAATGCTCCTTCTGTTGTTATTAATAGAATTGTTGACCATCACTGTTTAGAGGTGAATGCTTCTTGTGTTGTTTTTGGTAGAATTGTTGACCATCACTGTTCAGAGGTGAATGCTCCTTGTGTTGTTATTGGTGGAATTGTTGACCATCACTGTTTAGAGGTGAATGCCCCTTGTATTGTTATTGGTAGAATTGTTGACCATCACTGTATAGAGGTGAATGCTCCTTGTGTTGTTTTTGGTAGAATTGTTGACCATCACTGTTTAGAGGTGAATGCTCCTTGTGTTGTTTTTGGTAGAATTGTTGACCATCACTGTTCAGAGGTGAATGTTCCTTGTGTTGTTATTGGTGGAATTGTTGACCATCGCTGTTTAGAGGTGAATGCTCCTTCTGTTGTTATTAATAGAATTGTTGACCATCACTGTTTAGAGGTGAATGCTCCTTGTATTGTTATTGGTAGAATTGTTGACCATCACTGTTTAGAGGTGAATGCTCCTTGTGTTGTTATTGGTGGAATTGTTGACCATCACTGTTTAGAGTTGAATGCTCCTTGTGTTGTTATTGGTGGAATTGTTGACCATCGCTGTTTAGAGGTGAATGCTCCTTCCGTTGTTATTAATAGAATTGTTGACCATCACTGTTTAGAGGTGAATGCTTCTTGTGTTGTCTTTGGTAGAATTGTTGACCAGCACTGTTCAGAGGTGAATGCTCCTTGTGTTGTTATTGGTGGAATTGTTGACCATCACTGTTTAGAGGTGAATGCCCCTTGTATTGTTATTGGTAGAATTGTTGACCATCACTGTTTAGAGGTGAATGCTTCTTGTGTTGTTTTTGGTAAAATTGTTGACCATCACTGTTCAGAGGTGAATGCTCCTTCTGTTGTTATTGGTGGAATTGTTGACCATCACTGTTTAGAGGTGAATGCCCCTTGTATTGTTATTGGTAGAATTGTTGACCATCAATGTTTAGAGGTGAAAGCTCCTTGTGTTGTTTTTGGTAGAATTGTTGACCATCACTGTTTAGAGGTGAATGCTTCTTGTGTTGTTTTTGGTAGAATTGTTGACCATCACTGTTTAGAGGTGAATGCCCCTTGTATTGTTATTGGTGGAATTGTTGACCATCACTGTTTAGAGGTGAATGCCCCTTGTATTGTTATTGGTAGAATTGTTGACCATCACTGTTTAGAGGTGAATGCTCCTTGTGTTGTTTTTGGTAGAATTGTTGACCATCACTGTTCAGAGGTGAATGTTCCTTGTGTTGTTATTGGTAGAATTGTTGACCGTCACTGTATAACCGTTCTTTTTTATAATTACCTGGTGGTCATGTACATGGCATATATGTCCACAGTGTACGTGTGAGTCTGCCTTGTTTGCTGCAAATAAAATCACTAGATTACTTGCTTACTGATTATTGTTTTATTTGATGAAAACCGCTCGTACCCACTGGCTGTCTACAATCGTCGTTAAATATATAAAGAATTAAATTATAATTTTTATCTAACTGATTAAGCGCATACACTTTGTTTTGTTCGGCTTTATCTCCAGTTGTTTGTAGGAGGGTGTATGTCTTATTTACATTATTTTGTGTTTGCTTGCGTAATGTGGTGTCCACCACATATTGTGTTTTTGCTTTGTTTTTCTTCGCCTTGCGTACCCTATGCTGTCAGTTTCTCTGGATTGTCCTTTTTTGATTGTCTCTTCGGTATTCTCTTACGTTTATTTACAAAGCATAATTAGCAATTAAGCATATTTTCATAATCATTGGTATTTTTTAAATAAAAATTAGAGAAAACTAAAGGGACAATCAAGAACGGACAAGCCAGAGAAACCGGCAACATTGGGCACACAAGACACAAGACGAAGACAAACAAAACAAAAAACACAACACAATGTGTGTTGGACACCACTATTGATTAACTAATTAACTAATTTATTAAATATCTATATATTATCTGTGTCACAAATGACCACGAATATGTTCCGTTAGTCGTACTCAAAATCCGGTCCTTCCCTCATTCATAACTTATCACAGGGTTTGTAAAAAGAGTAACACGACAGGCGCCACTTGTAGAGCAGGAGCCACTTGCCTTTCTAGAGCATACGAGTTTAACCCGGGTTTCAGTGGGGTTCGTGTTACTCGATCTTTAGCTTTCTCTGTAGTGTATTATATATCATTGTTTGTATTTTTTTCCATTTTGTGTGGCCATTGTGTTGCGATATACGCCTTCTCCTTACCCCTTTGACAACTTCCAACCTGTCTTATGCGAATGCTTTTGAAAAGTTAATTAGCAATTTACCACATTTTATTTAATCTCAGAAATATAAAACTGAAAATAAGCGCTAAGATGGAAACCTATAAATTCAAGTTGTGTTGATGAAAACATCCACCCAAAAGCCCATACAGAGCCCTGTTTTATACTTTCATGATTTAGCGTATGTTCATGTAATGAATACAACTAAAATACTGCTCATGTAATGTTAAACATCAATCAATCAAAGATGTCGCCGTGGCCGTGATCGCATGGTAGTTGGAGTTACAACTACCTATACAACCAGTGTCTATCATTGATAACGCTGTGAGTTCGAATCCCGTTGAGGCGAGATGTACTCGATACAACATTATGTGATAAAGTTTGTCAGTGACTTGCGGCATGTCAATGGTTTTCTCCGGGTACTCCGGTTTCCTCATACCAATAAAACTGACCGCCATGATATAACTAAAATATTATTGAAAGTGGCGTAAAACACCATAATCCTCCTCCACCTCTTCAATCAATCAACCAATCAAAATGAACATATATTGGATGCCTATGCAAATATTAACTACGCATGGATATAGAAACTAAAATATTTTGCAAGTTCCATGCGCAAATGTTACGATCCGCCTTCACACTTATCCACGGGTGAGAACGGTAACTGGAATCGTTGGGTTTTGTCAATTACGTTCCTCATATTAATATCATTTTCAGTTACACAGTCTAAGGTTCACATTTCAATCCTTGTAAAAATATTTACACAGTTCACTGAAAAGATTAAATGCGATCTCCATAAATTTTCTGTGCATTTTTGCATAACCCCAAAGCATACACATGTCTATTTTATGAATATGACTGTCGTACAAATTGGCGTTTTGCATCAAGCATTCAGATTTGTTACCGATATTTCTGACTGCATCCAGTTAAATCCGTCATCGTGTGACCATGAAAAATCAGCTACCACAATGGAGGATGCGGAAGAGTGGAGGCAGATCGTAACACATGGTTAGGGAAGATACAAAATGCGTAGACATAGATATTAAATACCTCCAAGTAGAAAACTGTCAATACAGTGCTGTGAATCACAATAACATGTTTCTCCTTTAGTATAGGAATGTGATGAACACTCTGGTTTCTGAAACATAACGGCAACATATTTCTATCAATTATGTTATATGTGTTACTCGATCTTTAGTTGTATGTGTATGTTTTGTAGATCGTTCCTTGTCATTTTGTATTTTTTCTTTTGGTCATTGTGTTGTCTGTTCTTCGATATACAGATTCTTGATTACCCCTTTCGTATCTTTAAACTCTTATTATATTGTTAGTCTACGGTGAACGTCCATCACACCATAGTACCTAATTTTGTCTTTGACACTGACTTATGTTCGTGTTTCAAGTGATTCAAGCTGCAAAAATCGTGATTTTCGTCGGTGATAAATTATGTATATGACAAAACCTTATGATAAATCAAACTATCAGTAACAATGTTTGATCCACACAATAGGTGTAATGTTACTTTATTGCAAAACAGATCTCATACAAAGGTAATTAGATGATGCTATTGATGCATAATTAAATCTCATAAATACAGGAGTGTTGAGGTTATAACGTGCTTCCTTTTTTCTTTTGTTAATTTTCTCTTTCGTGTTGAATCCTTTATGACTGATATCCTCTCGCTTTGTTCGTTTCTGGTGATCTTTGCACAGCCGGAACTTCGCATAAGTTTGTATATCGTCGAATGGGCTCAAATCAGAAAACATTTGAATACAATGACCCGTTTGTTGAATTACTGTAAGGGAGCGGCAATAACTCTTCGCAACGACAACGATCTCATCATCTCTTATTCTGTACAAATGGGGCGAGTTCGAATTAGAAACAATAGGTTTTTACTCATTTGGATGGAAAGCTACAACAGAATGTTGATTGTTAAAATATATCGTATTGGTGCTTTGTTTTACTTTGTATTACAGGGTAATTAACATATTGATGTATTATGAATCAATCAAAGTCGTTTTAAAGCGGGAGTACCATAGATGGATTTATGATTGATTTATGATTTATTGTGTTTAACGCCACTTTCAGCAATATTTCAGCTATATCATGGCGACCAGTTTTAGTGGTGGAATAAGTCAGAGTACCCGAAGAGAACCACCGACCATGGGCAGCAACTGGTAAGCTTTATCACTTGCGCTGTGAGTCGAGTGTACTCTTTTTTGTAATTTACAAAGCCGGGCGCGAACCCACGCCGTATTTGTGATAGGCTTGTATGAGTTGTTAGGTAATCCAACTACCAAACTCATTGGGCCACACCGGCCCTCACCATAGATGAAATATGGAAAGCTTGGAGATACCAAAGAGATAATCATCAACCTTAGACCAAAGAACAGAACATATAATGGCATATACAAAACCAGACAAACTGATATGCAAAACACTACACATGAGGTTAAGATTACTTCGTTTCATGATAAATGATGCAAGTCATCACTTCGAAAGTTTTACGGTCACCACCATGACTTGGTTGACCGTTATGGAATATATGTGTTACAAATGACCACGGATATGATCCTCTTGTCGTAAAAACCTCTCGGTCCTTTCCTCATTCATAACTTATCATCGGGTTTGTAACTAGATTAACACAACGGGTGCCAGTAGTGGAGCAGGAACTGCTTACCCTTCTGGAGCACCTGAGTTCACCTCCGGTTTATATTGGGGTTCGTGTTACTCGATCCTTAGTTTTATGTGCATGTATTGTAGATAGTTGTTTGTCCTTTTGTCCTTTATCTTTTGGCCATTGTGTTGTCTGTTCCTTTTCGATATACGGATTCTGATCAGTACCCCTTTGGTATCTTCAAACTCCTCATATATACATGTAATAAGAAAATAAATTCCGTACTTGAAAGAGTGGCAGGGATAAGAAAAGTTGCAGATACCAAAAGGGTAATCAGAAACTGGATTTAGGGCACACTATTCCGCATTTGTATATAGTTGTCCTGTTAAAATTGAGTACATTGAACTACTAACAAAGTTTGCAGATATAAAAGGGGTAATCAAAAGCCGTAAATCGAAAAACACACAATACAAAAGGAAAAAAACCAAAAAGGACCAACAATGAACTACAAACAAAACACAGAAAACTAAAGATTGAGCAACGCAAACGCAACAAAAACCGGGAATGAACTGATATGCTTCGGAATGGTGAGTAGTTGCTGCTTCAATAGTGGCGACCGTAGTTTCTATTCTCTCAGGAAAACGTTTCAAACTATGACAGATTGAAATGATATAAAATGATATAATGTAACCGAAAGACAAAACTAATCATGTTGATATAGAGTACACTGTCAAATCAATCAAATATGTTGATCACTTACATGGTGTTTGGCGTCACAACGAGAATTGAAACTACTCAACGATGACAACAAACATACCTGTAAAAATAGAAATATTTATTTAGTCAATACTACAAAATGTTGAGAATAAGTAAGTTTTTCGAGCTGTTTTAAGTGAACTCGAAAACAAAACGATTCTATCCTTTTAACAATAATGTAAAGAAGTCTGCATTGATGTAAATATATCCTGGGGCCGTCGTTCCCGTGACCGTATGGTAGTTGAATTTACAACTACCTATGCAATTAGTGCCTATAACCACTGATGTTGTGAGTTCGAATTTCGATCAGGGCGAGGTGTACAACATTATGTGATAATGTTTGTCAGTGATTTACGACAGGTCAGTGGTTTTCTCCGGTTTCCTCCACAAATAAAACTGACCGCCACGATATAACTGAAATATTATTGAAAGTCACTATAAAACCAAACCGAAAGCAAGCCTATGGATATATCTAGCGGCCAAGCAAAAATAAGCGAATGTTAAAAATACTGCTAATATACAGATTCGAGTCAAAAGACCACACACTGTCTGCGAAATGATATAAATAAAGTTAGAATAAAAGCTGGGTCAGTGCATGCTCTTAGTTAACACTACAAAATGAGCGTTAGGAAGAAACAAATCAATCATGCATAATCCACTGATATAGGCATCATAAGGCTCAAGACACAGACTGACGGCAAGCAAAAATATAAATGTAACTTTTATGGATTTTTTCATTAAAAGTTTAGAAGGGAGTCTATCATTTGTTAATATCTAAAGAAAATATTCACTTACGTCAGCTCCAGTACACATATGACCATGACAATTATAACCAACGGATGTCTTTCCTAAAACAGTAATATTGGAACAAATCAGAATAAAGCAAATACATGTATTATCTACTTTTATTTTTATCTGTCTATTATTGAAACATTATTGACAATGCCAACTTAAACTATTATTTATAAAGGATACCATTGAAAGTAAGCTGAAAGGCTTTCATGGATTATCCAAATGACAATTATCAACATTTAATCAAATGACATGAACATTTCAAACAATAATTAAAATGTGTTGCTTTAGCTTAGATTAATTAGAAATTTTAAATATTTTGCTTTTTATCTTATCGTTACTTGATATTTACCTGTTTTATATGTATGTATTGCGTCATCAATACATGTTTGAGTGCCACAGGTGCATGGGTGATTTGTTCTAGGACCAGTGTCAGTACACGCCGGGTAGTGACTTAAAGCTGTCTGAGAAACAGAAATATATAATACATGTAGATATTAATATACAACAGAATAGAATAAACATTTACATATTAAGATATTCTACCAGCTTCATGCATTCTGAAACAAAATATGCTTAATTATTCATAAAACAAATATAACTAACCTTATTCCATACACACGTCTTTCAAAGCACCAATTAATCAATAGATATGCCAAATTAGAGAAACATGTCAAAAACTGGCTTAAACGGTTACTAAAGATAAGCAATATTTATCTGTGAAACAGATGTGAACATCTTAAAATTGTGTTTCAATGAGGAATAAGTGTGTAAGTAAAAACCACTCATTAACTATTAGTTTTATACCTGTGAGATACAGCATATTTATCTATGAAACAGACGTGAACATCTAAATATTGTGTTTGAATGAGGAATAAGTGTGCAAATAAAAACCATTCATTAACTATTAGTTTTATACCTGTGAGATACAGCTTCCATGTATCCCTCTACTGTTAACGGCTAATGCACAAATCTGAAAGTAAAAATAATGCGAAATTTGAGACTTCAATATATTATAGTTACAATAGCAACATTCGTTCAAATATACATTTTGTACATGAAAATATAGCATTATTTTTAACAAAATGCTGTTTTTCCTTTACATATATACATGGTTTATTTCTCTCAGGCGCAAATGATGCCATAACCATGGTTACATATAACATCTTGGTTAAATTGAAGTCATCACCTCGAAGGTTTTACGGTCGCCACTATGACTTGGTTGACCGTTCTGAAATATCTGTGCCACAAATGACCACGGATATGTTCCACTTGTCGTACACACTTTTTCTTTTGGCCATTGTGTTGTCTGTTCCTCTCGATATACGGATGCTAATTACCCTTTGGTACCTTCATACTCTTCTAACTATTAAACAGTTACAAAATCATACTTGCATGACCGCATAATTTCACTAAGAGGTGAGGTTTGTGCTTATAAAACTAGTTTACATGATTGTAATTCCACCACTTTTTATTGAAGTCCCTATGCCAAGCCTGGGCAATGCACGGGTGTGTGTGTGTGTGTGATGGCGGGTATTGATTTGGTCTCTTTCTAGTATTTTATTACATCTTCATAACAGAATAAAAACGTATATATCAAATTTAGCGCACGCGGCGCGTTTCGAGAATCACTGTCATCAGTTACGCTCAGAATCAAACTAATGGAAAGCCAAATAATTTAAAAATGTTTGTGAACATTAAACCCAAAGGGTCTAATCAGGATAGCCAAAGTCGGCTAAAGTCACCTATGCATGAAGGTGAAGAACCCTAGTTTTGATAATATTTATAGCATTTATCTCCTTTCAGTAATAATATATCTAATAAACCATGTTATTGGCGAAACACCGACTACTGGGCGGATGATACCCTCGGGGACTAATTAATATATCTTGTCTTTTATGTCTGTATAATTCAATAACGACGTATAGTGATTTATATCTCGATGGCCTTTATAGTTACTATTGAAATATCTTTATTTTTGCTTTATTGTGCTCTGCATATTTACCAATGAACATTCTACCTGATATATATTTTTTTCTGACAATGCCATACATAGCCATAGTACCACCGAAAACTCCGTGGGGTCTCTTTCTTGTTACCTCAAAGTACATACGAGTCTATAGAAATGATATCTGGAAATATTACACATATAGCTCCTGAACTAATTAATTCAAAAATAGCTACTGTGGTATAAAGTATGGTTGAATGCAATCACGTAAAAAATGTAAACTAAAATTACCTACCTCTCGCGCATCACATCTATGACTATGACAATTCAAATGACTTTTTGTCTGTGCTGCAAAAATATATAAACGAACGTTTTGAAGATACCAAAAGAGTAATTAGAAACCGTCAGTCGGAGAAGGACAGATGATACAAGAGCCAAAAGACAAAGTGCAAAAATACTAGCAATCATCGACACATCACTACACAGAAAGCTAACGATTGAGCTGCACGAACCCAACTAAAAACCAGGATTGAAGTTAAGTGAACGTATAAGATGAAAGAGCTCTGAATATCAGTAATACTAGATAGTTCAAGATAATAGAATAGCGCAAGTTGGTTGAAATATTTCATTGCTAGGGATCTTTGAACGAATGTCATAACGTAAAGAGGACATGATGCTTCATTATCAAGCAATACGAGGATTGTCAAGTTACCCATGCTACTCATTGTCTTTTACGTGAAAGGAATAATTGTATGTCCTTCAGATTACGGCTTTTTATTTACTCTTGGGCATCTTCAACATTGCCGACGTTCGCTTAACTCTGAAAAAAGTATTCTAAAATGATAATCGTGAGAGACAAACTAACTGTGATTGTTAACTCATTTCATATAGCTATCAATCTCGTTAAAACTTAATCCTATTTAATGTTCATTGTTCAACTCCACAATCCACATCAACTTTAACTATTTCTTTAATTCTTGGTGTGTTTGCGATATATAACAGCTGATTGATTTATTGTGTTTAACGCCACTTTCAGCAATATTTCAGCTATATCATGGCGACCAGGTTTAGTGGTGGAGAAAGCAGGAGTACCCGGAGAGAACCACCGACCACGGGCAAGCAACTGGTAAACTTTATTACTTGCGGCTGCGAGTCGAGTGCACCATTTTTGTAATTTACAAAGCTGGGCACGAACCCACGCCGTCTTCAACATGTTTACTGGGAAATATCTTTTATTCGTGAGAAACACATTTTCGTGGATATCATGCTCTAACCCCATAAACTCATGTAAGAGTCCAACAAAGTATATTTGTCCTTTTATTTCCGGAGATATCTCTAATATATATAACACGAAGAGGGGAGTTCGAGGCTTAGTCCCATGAAACTAATCTAACCACCCTACTTTTTATTGAAGTGTCTGTATCAAGCCAGGAAAGTGAGTTGTCATGTATATGTGTGCTAGGGATATTGGTTATGCTTCTTTCTACGATTGCTCTTTTGAATTTTGGAAATTTTTAAGCAATGTTATTTTTGTGGTTTTATATCTTTTGATTTTGATATAATTTGCGGTAACTCGGAATCCCAGAATTTATTAATGTGATGTCTTTTGTGAACAATCCATGAATTCAATTCTATGTTTAGATATTACTATAAAGTTCAAAACTTCAAGTTTGATTGGATCTTACTTAATAAAATTTCCACGTTTTCAAACATTGCTAATCAATTCTATACTGACGTCGTGAGCATGTTAACAAAATTGCGCTAGCGTTAAGATTAAAAATAATACCATCGACCATACAGTTCCTGTTTCTTATTACACACCCGTCGTGTTTCTCATATACAAGTCTGGTAGATTTTTCTCCTTTTTCGTACTGGGCTTTTAATCAGTGGTATACATAATACAATGTAGTTCTAATATTTCAAAGCACAACCACATCGGTGTGGTAGATCGTGGTCAAATCAACTACTATGATATTGGCTTCTCTGCTAAGCCGGCAGCATGAAGAAGTAAGAGCAAAGACTAGTTGGTTCTGGACCAGGATAATGTTTCCAAGTGGAGTGAAATGGCTACTTGGTGTTTCAGTGAGTTAACATTCTAATATTCCAACTAAGCCTGTTGGCTTAGTACAAAGTGGACATCATCATCTAATTGAAATACTGATATAGCTGAAGACTTGCTCACTGGGAGTTAAACACTCACTCACTCACTATAGATCAGAATGGTGTAGTGTATTATTTAAATCTAAGACGCCATGACTGGTGGTATATACTACAAATATAAATATTTATAAAAACGAATAAAAAGAAATAAATACCTGCATTATATGAACTTTCTATCGTATCTACGCATGCCTGGTTACTACAGTAACAGGAATTACCAATACGAAGCGCCGTGTGAGAACAGCTAGGGATACGATGAGTATGATGGACAGCCTATGACATAGATAGAATACTCAATGAGTTGTATATTTCCTACACTGTATTAACATATAAAAGGATAATTGTAACATCTAGCTAACACTTTTATATAGTCAAACACGCCTAATGAATAACCTCGTTGTTTTATGTAAAGTTGTTGCTGTTTATCTTTGTGTATCTTGCCTTTTATGGTTGTTTTTCTAATCATTTTTTGCAATAGGTACTGTGTTTGGGGGTTTTTTTTTTGCAAGAAATAATCCTTTGCTATAAATACATATAAAGACTACCTTATCCTAACAGAAATATTGCGTTTCTTTTTTGTTGATGTATTTTTTCCCACTTGATTTATGATGAATATAGATAACACTTCTCGCGACATATTGAAACTAACAATATGATATAATATTTATATTGTCACATATACCACAGAAATACAAGAACCGTGTAATAATGTACATATTATAGACAAATTATGTTCAGTCAACATTTATATTGTCACACATACCACAGAAATACAAGAACCGTGTACTAATGTACATATTATAGACAAATTATGTTCAGTTAACATTTATATTGTCACACATACCACAGAAATACAAGAACCGTGTAATAATGTACATATTATTGACATATTATGCTCAGTCAACATTTATATTGTCAAACATACCAAAGAAATACAAGAACCGTGTAATCCTCCACTGTCAACTGTCAGCTTACAGTACTATAATTACAAATACATAATATTTATACGTGTAGCATGTATATACTACAAAATAGTAAACTGTTCCCATTGCTGTCTTTCTGAAATGTGAGGTTTTTCTAAAAAAAATATATCGAGAGTCACGCATCGCTGGGAACCAGTGTGTCAATTAATTTGAATATTTTCGTACTCAATTACAATTCATTGGTCGCATTACAAAACCTTGATGCTATATCGAGTATCCATGATCTGTTCAATCTAATACTTTTGTACTAAATACAGATCAGATGCGGAACAAGCCAGAATCTTCGTTTTTCGCATACATCGACTCAAGGGCGACGGGGGAGGGTGGGGGAGGGGGAATGAGTGTAATTAAAAGTGGGTTAGTGGCAATGGTAGCGATTATATTGAAAGTTCTTATTTGCTTAACATATTAACCATTCCTAAAATTGGAGTATCCTTATGGTACCAATGCCTGATCAGTTATGTGATTACTCCGAATCCAGAATTGTTTTTTACAGTGTTCCATGAACGGTATAAATCGTTGGTATTCAGCGATAGCAAGCAATTAGAATCGTTTCCAATTATCAAAAATATTGTTTTCATTGTATTGTTGACAGCCCTGGTCTGACGGAATACTCAAGATGTACCGCTTTGACTACACCAAGCGAAATCGACTTAGGAAGACAGGAAATAATAGGTCGTCATAAAGTATCAATCTCTACCAAAAACAGGAAGTGAGATCAGGTTAGCATATTACGTCATGAGACGTCAGTTACGACACCACTAGTGACACAGATTATCAGTTCTCATTGGTTGTCCTGTCTTATCCATTTGACCATGTAACACTGTGCATATATTATATTTTAATTCATATAGCTATTCTAAAATGCAGCCTTTTGAAGGGTATTGATTTATAAAGCTTTTGATTTGGCGAGAAGCCATGGCGTTGGGGGAAATTCGGTTAACGAGTTTTTTTTTCTCTTTGTTATGCTTTATGCCTTCAGTTACGTAATAATGCATTGCGAATTAAACACAGATGTCAAAGGTATTCGGAATGTTCCACTTTTTCTTATAAATTTTATATAAAACTAAAATTTGTTCAACGAACACTGACTGTAAGTATATATTGCGCAATAGTAAAATCAATGCACATGATAACGGAGTGACTTCAGAATTGAGTAAAATATGAATACAGATATTACCATAGAGACTGAACAGGAATGTTGAATGCATCTAACCTTTGTCAAGGCATGAATTACAATCACATTGTGCAACAACCATACAGCTATACCTGTCAATATAACAATTAATTCGACATTATAGCGTGCCACTAGTGGAGCAGGAACTGCTTACCCTTCACTGCTTACCTGAGTTCACCGCTGTTTTATTGGGGTTCTCAAATCTCGATCTTTAGTTTTATGTGTATATTTTGTAGATCGTTGTTTGTCCTTTTGTCCTTTTTCTTTTGGCCATTGTGTTGTCTGTCCTTCTTCGATTTACGGATTCTGATTGCCTCTTTGGTATCTTCAAACTCTTCTCATAACAACGCTGTTCGCACGGTTATATTTGATGATCGCATCATTTCACTAAGAGGTCAAGTTTGATCCCATAAAACTAGTTCAACACTGCCACTTTTTATGGAGGCGGCTGTACCATGTCAGGAAAGTGACCAGTCATATATTTGTGTGTCAGGGCTATCATATTTGCCTCTGTATATGATCTTTTTTTTTGGATTTCTGAGAAGTAAAGCACAACCACTAGTACAAACATTAGCACGTTTTGCAATATGTAACTAATTGATTGTTTGTTTGTTGTTTAACGTTCCACGGCAAATATGTCATGCAAAAATAGAACGAGAACAAGCTCAACAATATGCTAAAAAAAGCATAAAAGAGGGAGGGATGGGACAACCGCGGAATCCACTTCTGACACTTTCACTGGAAATGTGAGGGTTGCCAATTTACTTACATATGAAAAGCACTTATGACACGATTGACCGTTCTGGAATATCTGTTTCACAAATGACCACGAATGTGTTCCACTTGTTGTAAGCACTTGTCGGTCATTTCCTCATTCATTACTTATCACCGGGGTTGTAACTAGATTAACATGAAGGGTGTCACTAGTGGAGCAGGAACTGCTCATCCTTTCGAAGCACCCCAGTTTACCCCAAGTTTTAGTGGCGTTCGCGTTACTCGATCTTTAGTTTTATGTGTATGTTTTGTAGATTGTTTTTTGTCCTTTTTCTTTTGGCCATTGTGTTGTCTGTCCTTCTTCGATTTACGGATTCTGATTACCCCATTTGGTATCTTCAAACCCTTCTTATAACAACGCTGTTCGCACGTGTTATATGTGAGGGCTGACATTTTACTCACATGTGGAAAGCACTTGCCTGATCGCATCATTTCACTGAAAGGACAGGTTTGATTTCGTAAAACTAGTTTAACCCACCACAAAAATGAACAATCCCGCGAAACTGGCAATATACGGCATACAAGACGAAGAAAAACAAAACAAAATCACAAAACAATATGTGTTGGACATCACTATGCGCAAACAAACACAAATAACGTATATAAGACATGAGCCCTCCTACAAACAACTGTAGGTAAAGACGAATGAACATCGTTTTGATGCGGAAAACGTAACGGACATCACAAAACGGAACTCAGAACGTAGACACATAATAGGACAACACAAAAAACTAAAATGATTAGAGAGTAAAATCCGAGTTTTCAACTGATTTCCCAATATGTGAAAAATGGCTGACATAAATGTTACAAAAAAAGTAATAACATACCGTATGTCGAAGCATGAAAGAAAATACCACTGTCAAAAGAAGGTTTGTTTTTTTGTCTGTTTGTTTGTTTTATGGTGTCTAATGCCACTTTCAACAATATTTCAGCTATATTGTGGCGTCAGTTTTATTGGTGGAAGAAACTGGTGGACCCGGAGAAAACCGTCGACCTGTCGCAAGTCAATGAGAAACTTTATCACATAATGATGTATTCCTCGCCCTGATCAAGATTCTAACGCGCAACATCAGTGGTGATAGGCATTGATTGCATCGGTAGTTGTAAATCCAACTGCCATACGATAACGGAAACTAAAGATGAACACCATTCACATAAAGCTTGAAATGAACCCCATTAAAACCCGAGAGTGAACACATGTGCCTCCGAATGGTAAGACGAACCTGGGTAACTAGTAACAATAAATACCTATAATTCATTACGAAAGACAAACATAATGCATTTGTTCCATATTGTTTTAGGACGATCTGTCTGTCGATTTAATACAGTGCCTGTATCTCAAAGTTTCTTTTTTATTTCCAGTTTGGACCTAACAATATTGTACACAGAAACACTTATAATAAACAAAACATTTTGTAAATAAATTGTACTCACCTGTGACCAAGCGACCCATTTTCGTCATGACACCAAAATGGTAGACGCCTTATCTCGGTGTGACGATTAAAGTCCTTGATAATAGGGACAGGTACCAAGAAATAGAATATTATGAACACGATTGCTAAATATAAATCAATACAAAATGAATCAATATGAACCAGGTCAGTTTTATATCTCCGTGAATTGCCTAGTCTAATAGGTATGGTAGTCATAGACAGCTCCAGGGGACTTTGGAGACCAGGACCCATTATCTGAAAATAAGTAAAATTTATGGTGATTCTCGATCTGCCCTGTTTCAGCACCTCCACTTTTCTGACAGTGTGTATCCGCTCTACTTTTCATGATATACCTGAAACATTGCTGAACATACTAATAAACCAGTCCATCACTGTTTATGAAACAACTAGTACTTATACCTTATATTAAATTATTTAACCTCATTTGTATGTTTCTGAACATGACATGATATTTGTTGATACTCAATTAAAAAGTGGAGCTATATTTATTGCTAAGGATTCGCTTTAGTGGACATTTGAATTAGACAGGTGCAGTCCATCTTATAGTTCGTGTCTTACCAATCAGATATTTAATATGACTCATACTCTTTTGAAAGCACAGTACATTTTTTGTAGATCGTTGTTTGTCCTTTTGTACTTTTTCTTTTGGCCATTGTGTTGTCTGTCCTCCTTTGATTTACGGATTCTAATTACCCCTTTGGTATCGTCAAGCTCTTCTTACAAGATGAATGACGAGGTGTGACCACTTGATAGATTTGAAAGATGGTAATAAATTATAATGAGTGATTGGTGATTAACGCTAAATCAGCAATTATTCAGCTATTTCATAGCGAGAACAAATTACATACGTTGATATGATAAAATTATTCGCTTAGTTGGATATGTATAATGCCAGCTCACTGAAACAACAGTCCTCGGGAAGACATGTTTCTCCACTTGGACACATTATCCTGTCGTTGCTCTTTCTTCTTAATATTCTTGAATGCGGTGAAGCAGCACATACCAATTTGATCATCTTTGGTTAGACCCGACAGGGGCTCGAACTCACGATATATCACACCCGAGGAGAGCACGCCAACAATTACACAACCGATGTGGTTGTAATTCATTTGATTATAAAAATGCACACAGTTCATACATAAATGTTCTAAACCTCTACACTATAAACATATGATAAATGGTAGAGAATGTGCAAGAATGGTGGGGAAGATACCCAAGCTTGCTAGTGGTTACAAAATATCTAGTAAGACATTTCTGTCATATGTTGTTGTTACCACACGTAGCAAGGAAACTGTTTATTAATATTAATAAGATCATTTACTTTATATATATATATATATATATATATATATATATATATATATATATATATATATAGTAAACTAGTGCATTAATAAGGTGTGATGCAGGCAAAATATGCTTACTGAAAAAGCAAAGACTGCCGAATGGTGGCCATTTTAAATGCCATTTTATCAACATTTACATAGTACCACTTGTAGCTGGAAGCTAGTTAGAGATCATATGATTATATTATATAGTGAAGTAATGCACAATGAAGAGTTGATAAACCTTAGATATGTTTGGCTCTAAAAGTCAATTTGTAATACCTTTTATCGACATCTCTGTATGTTACAACGTGTAACTAATAGGTCGTTTGAGATCATGAGCTGATATGTTGAAGTGAACCACTAAAGGCTGATGCATTCAACTTTTGTTTGCACAAATGTCAAAATGTCTGAACGGTGGTCATTTTGATGACAATCGATCGACGTTTTTATGTGCTACCACATGTAAGCGGAATGTAATTTGACATCAGGATCTTATGCATTGTATTTTGAAGCAAACAAATGATGAAGTAGTGCATAATGAAGGTTTGATACATGCAAAATATATTTGTTTGGAAAAAAAATCAAGATGGCCGAATGACGTCCAAAAGTGATAAAGAAAAAATGTATTGACGTTTTATTGTGGATATCGTGCATATGGCCTTTTGTTCGATTTGGCTTTCAAATCTTTTTATTATTAGCGAACACGAGGAAGGTTATACTAGAAATGGGAAGTGCCTACTAAATTGGTATTCACATTTTTATTACCACTACTGGGTCGATACTTCTGCTGGTGGATTAAAATATCGCCTAGGGAATCACCCATCTGGTAGCTAGCTGCTCTAGCACTGATATCCTACTATATTACGGATTTAGTTTGTTACACATATTTTCATTGGTTCTTCAGCCCTGAATGTCAGCATATATTCGGAAAACAGACGGGATATATATTTCAGTCCCCAAAAACGATTAAAACATGGACGACAAAACATTACGCTTCACTGAATCAATGGTATAATACGGGATAATAAATGTATTTTTACCAAATTAAATGCTGTTTTTTATACTCAAAACGGCTGCATGAACAGAAAAATATTACAACGGTTAATTCCGTCACACATACCTGATCGATGCAGCAAACTCCTATGTTCCACGGCTGTACCATAACAAATAAACAAAACGTTGAGCCTTGAAAACTTTCGACGTCATGGGGCCACACCAAGGTTTTATTTACATGTAGTTAACATTTAAATTATTGAAACTGTTTCGCAAACCCGTTGTTTTGTTATGTGATATATTAATGTTATATTTATAAAGTTTATAAAATTTACTGCATATGAAACTGTATTGATTCATAAATTTAGTACAGTATTTTCCTTCATGAGACACCCTATACATGAAATATGACGTGACACATATTTTGACGTCATTGAAGAATGACGTCAAAGGTACGGACATCTAGAGATACGAAAATTGAAAATAAAAGAGGCAAATGTATTTAATACAGTTGGATGTATTTAAAAAAAATAGGTTAAATCCGTAATATATCTGTTATTCAGCTATCAGACAGGGTATATAATGTGACATTATATGAATAACATATAATACTGCTTCACTACAACTATCCTACATAGCTTATCCGTCCGGATCACCTACGCTCACTCCCAGATTTCGGTGAGATTCATGTAGATAAATTTTTAGTTTTCGGTGACATGTTTTTTTTTTATATTGTTTGTCTTCGTGACATTTTCGTTGTCTGTCTTTACTCGACTTAGGCTTTTGAGTATCCCTTTGGTATCTTCAAAAATTCTTACAATTATTTCAGAAAGAGAATTACCACATAGTTGTATCACTGGCGATAAGTAATATATGATGCTGGGGAAAATGTGTATTACTAATTCAAAATTAAAATCATCGCGTTTGTGTCACAAATGACTACGAATATGTTCCACTTACCGTTAGCACTTTCCGGTCCCTTCCTCTTTAATGACTACATATAACCCCCGGTTTTGATTGGGGTTCATGTTACTTGATCTTTAGTCTTATATATAATGTTCTGTAGTATACTCACTAGTCATCGAAGTTCATACAATGCTCTTTTGTTTTACTGAATAACAAGTGTTTGTTGTCTCTTTCACCATTGCTTAATTATAAAAACTATAAACTAATGGAGATATCATAAGTTAATTCGATCAGCGAACAAATAACCATGCCAATATAACAATAAAAATAAGAATAAATGTAAGCAACGTCTTCAGCATACTTGATTACTGGCTATGCAGACAGTACTATAACAAAGGAAAGTAACTTGATAATGTCTTATGCAATTCCATCTTTGTAAATATATTTACGAAGTAGATTTCATATCTTTTTGATGTATTGATTTAAAATGTATTATCAATTACAAATTGATATATAATAATAATAATTCGTTCAATTCTCTATGTCCAATAATGAAATCCCTAGAACTTCCGGGTAATAATAAGACCAGGTAACTCTAACAAATAAAATTACGATTACCCGATATTTTTCCGTGAAATAGGTTCCTGAACCGGAATTGTATTGCGGCACTTGGTCTCTCATGTAATCCTAATTTTTCGTTATCATTACCTAATCCAGGTAATCGTAGCCAGTGCCTTTATATATAATGTTCTGTAGATCGTTGTTTGTCCCTTTTCTTCTGTCCATTGTGTTGTGTGTCCTTCGAATTACGATTCTGAATACCCCTTTGGTATCTTCAAATTCTTCTTACATCTTAATATTTATAGTTATTTCCTTGTGCTTCATTCAAGGAAGAATATGTCTGCGCGTGGAGCGAATTCTGATTTTGATCAGCAAATATATAATGTACATGAAAACAGTTGGAAGACACATCAATCTCGCATACAAGTTGATGCGGCCTTACGGCAGATGCGGCCTTGGTTTATGCGGCCTTGTATAATGCGGCCTTACGTAAATCCGGCCTTGTATCAAATGGATGTTCCGGCCGTGAGATATGTTTAGTATATATACGCTATACGCTATTATACACAACAACGACGCTAATAGTTATGTGACTTTGATTTTAGGGAAAAGAATGATTAAAAAAAAAGTTTTATTTAAATTTAAAATATTATTTAAATATTTGTGGATATGATGAATAAATGTATTCAGATAATTAGCATAAATATTCATGACAAAATGGAACTTGTGTAACGTGCAGGGGGTTGCACGTCACTGGCGTAATCCGGTTCGTACCAGAGTTACTCCTCTGGATTCAAGTGACGCTCTGTATATCGTATTTTAGCTTATACAGTTAAACCTATGGACAATGTTGTGCGTTTTCGGCACCCGTGCGTCGGACCTGTGCGTTTTACGCACGCACCTATTATTAGCTTAACCTGTGCGTTTTACCCTCGCACCTTTTTCCAGTTTACCCTGTGCGTTTTTCCCACGTACCTATTACTGGTTCAGCCTGTACGTTTTTGACGCCCGCACCTATTACTAGATCAACCTGTGCGTTTTACGCACGCCACTAAAGCTAATTCAACCTGTGCGTTTTTACAGCACTTGTGCGTCAGTCCTGTGCGTTTTACGCACGCTACTATAGCTAATTCAACCTGTGCGTTTTTACAGCACTTGTGCGTCAGTCCTGTGCGTTTTACGCACGCTACTATAGCTAATTCAACCTGTGCGTTTTTACAGCACTTGTGCGTCAGTCCTGTGCGTTTTACGCACGCTACTATAGCTAATTCAACCTGTGCGTTTTTACAGCACTTAACTATAGTCACTTTAACCTGTGCGTAAAGCTGCTAATCAAGTAACCAAGAGCGAATACCAGTATTGCATAGGGCTATTGAACAAACATGTAGCTCGACAGAGCAACCCAATGTGACAAGACACGCTGTGACAAGCGTTTATATACCCTGTTTTGGACTATACCATTTTATACAGACGATTCCAAAAGTCTGCATCATCAAAACGATTTTATATAACCCAATGATAATCATAAAGCGTGTAAAAGATCAGACTCTTTCCGTGCATTATTTCATATCCCGACCCGTTTATGACTCTGTTACTTATCGTATTAATTATAAACATTATGGAAACTAAAAATAGAAACTATTCGTATGCTTAAAAAAATGTCTTATTTAAACAACCACTTGATAAATAAAAATGGTCTACTGTTTCGAAAGTTGTAAATTAATTATTTGCATGCCAACTTTGTATATCAAACAATTAAAACAACATACACCAAAGGGGAATTCGTGGAAGTGGGGAAGGAAATTATACGGTCAAGTGCGCAAATTATTACCTATTTATCAGTCGGGAAGCCACGCACAGATTCCGTACCTCCAACAATGTATAGTCAAATCCCGAAATCAAGGGACGTAACTCTATTTTTTTTAGACATCACGCTTTACAAGTGAGCGGCCATGCATTGTTTATGTCGACACCCCATGTGTTTTTACTGAATATCTTCATAAATAAAACTGAAAGAAGTATTCATTTTTATTGAATCCATTTTTTAAATAAAATTGTAACGTGACTGACCCGTGAATACGTGTATTTATGATATCGTTTGCTTGAAATCAACGTTGGAACTCGGGATACCGCTGCTGATGAAATGTTGTAAAAAAAATGGCGCTAAAAATAGACTCTTTAACTAAGTGGAACAATTGCATCCCATTGGCTGTTTATTAATAAATTTGGTAAAAATAGCTAGAAACACGTATTAGAGTATGGATTATTTGCATATTTCCCCATCATTCGTCACTAGAATTCCATATTTGGATGTAAACAAGAAGCACTATATTTCGAGATTCTAACCAAATATTTCTGTTTTTTTTCATAGATTGATCGATCTATTAGGATGTAAATGTGACTGTTTCTGTTTAAACACGAAAGAACCACTTGACCAATCATAGTCACACATATATAAAGTCATTTTATTCCATTTTTAACAACAAATCTTTCATTTTCGTTGACTCGTTCTATGGCATTTATGGACATGTCAAAATATTGACATAATTAATAAATACATTTTAGAAATAAAAAGGACTGCATTATAATGTATGATCTTGTCATGCAGAGAATGGTGAAAGATTATGCTAAATTCACTCTAGATTAACATGGCATAGCATAAGGCTACATATTAAGTTCATGTCAAGCATTTACACCCCCCCCCCCTTTTTTTCATTTTCAGTCTGTTTTCCTGAAATACTTATTGATGTGTGTACATGCTACTTTTCAGTGCCAATGGTATTGACAACCTCCAGTTTTAGTTAGTTTTAGATCATTGTAGATAGATATATATATATATACAGACTGGACATGGGATGTTTATTTTTTTTTTAACAAGAGTCTGAAGATACCAAAGGGGCAAAGTTACAGATTCTATTAAATAAAATGGATGTTTATTTTCTGTTAGTTTCAGATTCTATGAGTATAAATGCAAAGTTTCCTGTGATGTTTATTGGTTGAATATTTGAATAAATAAAAATAAGAATATATGATAAGTCTTATATATATATTCATACAGGTTTGAAAATCAATATATATATATATATATATGTTTTTTTTCTTCTAAAATATCCATGAAGTAACAAAAAATGGACCAGCATTCCAATTATTTTTAAAGTACATCATCAAACAAATGCCATGAGTTTTCAAGACACCTTGTGTCATAAATTATAATAAAGTCATTCAGAAAAGAACTTTTTGATTGTGTAATTTGTGTAATTTGTGAAACTTCATCTGAAAGTCAAAAGGTTTATTTCAATTTCAATTGAAAACCAGGACTTGTTAAAGTTGTTCTTAAACATTTCAAGAATGAATTAAATTTCTGTAAAGAATTTGGCTCAGAAGATAAATTATATTGTGGTACATATTGTTATAACAGTTGTAACACATTTTCTAGGTCAGAAAGTGGAGCTGAAACAAGATCTCAAACTTTTCAATTTCTTATAGATATATTGAACCAGAACCAAGTTGTTGAACAAGTTTCTACAGACATTTAGACCTGTATACACTCCAACATATTGTTGAATTTGTTATTCATGCTTTTTTTTTAGATGAAAAGGTTTTTATGTTGCCTGTTGTTTATGAGAAATATAATTATCTTTTATCTATGAATATTAATGCCGAAATTTATAAATTTTCTTTTACAGAAAAGAATTTTTCAAAATGTGCCCATTTATTAACTTTTTTCCAGTCATTGGAACAAATAAAATAAAAAATTTTAACTTCAATTTTAAACAATATTAACCAATACTTGGTTATTTTGCCAACAGAAAACATATTCATTCTATTCTAGTCATTTAATTTACTTAGTGAAATTTGGAATTCTGGTTTGTCCTTTCATGTGAATGCAAGTATGCTGTATGTGTCTTAAAATTATGTGAATGGTAGTCATTCAATATGCTCTTTTATGTGAATGCTAGTTATTCTGTATGTGTCTTTTATGTGAATGCTAGTCATTTTGTGTCTGTCTTTTATGTGAATGCTATAGTCATTCTGTTTGTGAATGTCATGGTGGAAAAATTATTGCAATCTAAGTATCCATATTTGTAAAAGCTGGTAATTTTGTGAATGTCCTGGAGAAAGAATTATTGCAAACTAAGTACCCATATTTGTAAATGCTGGTCATTTTGTGAATGTCCTGGAGAAAGAATTATTGCAACCTAAGTACTCATTTTGTAAATGCTGGTCATTTTGTGAATGTCAAGGGGAAAGAATTGTTACAACTTGACCACTCATATATGTTATAAAAGCTAGTTTGTAGTTGTGTCAAACACATGAATATTCCAAATACATTGATATTTACATTGTGAGATAAACATGAAACTTGGTAGCTTTCATTCAGATAATAAAATTTCCTAATTTCAAGAAAAATATTTGCTTACACTGATTTTTTTAAAATTTGCCTTGATATAATAGGAAGGGTTAAGATATCTGAATACAATTTTTTATGCCCCTTTGTGTCTCAAGGTTTCCCTTTTTTTTTTAAGATTTTAAAAAAATTATTAATTTTTTTACATGTTTTTTTTTTTATAATATTTTCATATTTTTTCAATTCGCTTAATTTTTGTTTACATGCTTTTATTTCTTCCACACATTTATTTCTTTCTATTTATCTTGTACCTGTTGTATTGAAATTAAATTAAATTGAAATTATTAATTGTTGTACATTCCCTGTGCAAGTCTAGTATCATAGTCATAGATGATTTTTTTTAAAATTTAAAGTGATAATAAATAGTAATTCCCCAGTCTAAATTACAAAATGCACAATGTCTAAAACAATATTGCAATACAAATAATTCAATTAAACTGAAAAATACGGTATTAATACAAGAAAATTAAAAAAAGACATAGAAACCCATTTCCCAAATGAAATATACTCTTTCGGATGTACGCTTAGGTGTCGTTTATTGTTGATGTTAAGGAACACCACCGATGTGTTCCGAAAGACAATGAATTTCGATGTTTGGCAAATGGTCGATCCGATCAAGGTGGGTGTAGGGCTAAGTGGAACAATTGCATCCCACAAGACATTGACACTAGTTGTCTGTATGACAATGATCCTAGATGATTTCCTCAGTCAATGTATGTTACAAAAAGCCATCATATTGTTTTAATTAAATTTTCTCTTTTAAATAGAACCACCTTGACATTTGTTTTGAAATTGAGTCCACTTCAAGTAGCAAAATTCGATGTTTGTGCACAATATAAATAAAAACTGAAGTGATACAATAAATTTCTATTTATCCATAGACATCTTCCGTATATTTTAATTGATTTCAAGCATAAATATTTATTGTAAACCGACGTATTTTAAGCGGAGGGTTGAACGTCATTTTTCATCAAAAATGAAGCGAAAGTCACGTGACTGGGACTTGACTTTGGAGCTCTCCTGTCACGCTGGCTGTCCTACTGTTATAGCCTTAATTTATTTTTAGAATTTGCATACGCATTTTAAATACGTGTTAACTAATTTTGTCACACTTGCAGTGTTTTCACAAGATTTACTCGAAACTGAATATGACAAGCCATGATAAATCGTTATTATTTTAACAATTTTTAATTAGTAATTTTTGGTAATAATGACGGAAATCATTTCCATTGAAGTTGATGATTAGATGTATTTATCGTATGAAAACATTCCGTCCCGGGTTTGGCTCTAAAAACAGGACGGTTAATTTTGATACATTTTTAGACATAACTCTTTTATTACTTGAGCTTTTTAAAAAAAATTAATTGATTTATAAAGTAGAAACAAATATCTAACATTTGTTATAAAATTTATTTGGAAATATTGAAAGATGAATTCAACATCTTGACAGGACGGACTTTTTCACGGAACAAAATGGCGAGAAAATTATCAGTGTACTTGTCTTTGCTTTCAAATTTTTCTTTTAATAAAAAATTCTGTCTAAAGATAATTATATATTTGGAAAGCTTGTAAAATCAGCTTTACTTTGGTATAATTTTTTTTTTTGAAAATCTTAAAATATGGAAATCTTGACAGGACGGACTTTTACACAAAACAAAAAGGTTAGGAAATTATCAGTGTTCTCGTCTGTGATGTCAAATTATTCTTTTAATAATAATTTCTGTCAAAAGATGGTTATATATTTGGAAAGCTTGTAAAATAAGCTTTATAGTGATATATAAGTTTATTATTTTTGTGTACATTAAAGTATAAAAATCTTGACAGGACGGACTTTTACACAAAACAAAATCGTGAGCAATTTATCAATAATCTTGTCTCTGATGTTGAATAATGCTTTTAATAATAATTTCTGTCAAAGATGATTTGGAAAATTAGCTTTATTTTGATATATACATTTATTCTTGTTTGAAATTTTATGATATGAAAATATTGAAAGGACGGGATTTTACTTAAGTTAAAATGACCGACACGATTTATTAGGTGTTTATTTAAAAAAAAAATCTTTTTTTAATTGCTTGTCCAAAAAAGTGTATATTTTATAGAATATAACATAAGCTTGGTGTATTTAGAATTTTGGAATAAAAGTTAGGAAAATCTTTACATAGAATGGGCATCTTGACAGGATTGTAATTTATTCAACAGTTGAATTTTCTATATATCTTAAAATTTAAAAAGGCAGCAGAATGAATGTGAACCCTAATGTAAATATGATACAAATAAGCACAAAAATAAGTATAATTTTATTAATTTTATTAAATAATAATAAAAAAAAACAACAACAAACAAAACAAAATAGATGTGTATACAATACAATACTGGTCAATTTTCTGTAGTTGTGACATGTTTATTTAACTCAGGGTGTTTTAATTGTATGATTATTGTAATTAATTAAATGTATCAGTGTGGCTGGTGTTTACTGTAATACCATGTGTTAGTAGAATCGGGACTTGCACATGATTTATGCTTCCATGTGTTGCATGTCTTAATTCCCTTTGTTCATTCACACCCAACCATATTTTGTATGCCATCAGTCTCTCCGTATTCACAATTTGTTTCAATTATAAAATTTGTTGACTTAACTTTTGATTTCTTTGACATGTAACATTTTGGAAATAGTCTGAATTGATTCTTTTCTAAGCACGATATTGGATGGTCTCTCATGTATTTTGATCAAGATTGATGTGCAAGCCACCGGGGTATCCAGTTAAGCAGTATTACACAGCATTTGCAATTGCATATAAACCACAATGTATAGAATTTGTTTGTTTATGTATTTCTGGCATTTTCACAAGAAGCCTGTTTTGCCATGAGAAAAAATTTGAGACAGTTGAATTTCTTGTGACACATAGAATTTGTTTGTTTATGTATTTCTGGCATTTTCACAAGAAGCCTGTTTTGCCATGAGAAAAAATTTGAGACAGTTGAATTTCTTGTGACACAGTTATTTTTTCAAGCAAGCTGTCCAATATGTATGTTTCATTTGTGTCGGTTTGTACAGATGTGACCAAATGATCCTGACCTGTGTGGTGTATTTGTGCACATTTGCCCGTGAGGTCTGTAAATTTTGTGTTTGATATCCACTCTTGTTCTACTCTATTGAATTGTGGCGCGAATGCTGTATTTTGAAAGCCATTTATGTCTGAAAACTGTCTGGCCAACACTGTGTGAACGTGATTGACAATGTCTTTTAAATGTATGTCAATTATCGAAAGCTTTTGTCATGTAATTAATCTGACACGTGCAAATTACAAATGGTCTAATCAGGCCATTACACAACTTGTTGAAGGTGATTAAGTAATTAAGAAAACAAAAATATTAATTCAAAACCAACTTTTAATGTAAAAACATAATCATTAAATTAAACAAAAAAGAAAAACGAAAAGAAAATAAAGTAAATATTATAATTTAAAATATCTGATGTGTATACTTACAATCTTTTTCTACTGTCGGTCTTTAAAAATCTCGTCACAATTATTACCGTTTCACGTGTCTAGATTCTCATATTTATGCTTAAACAATATATGTATATATAAAAAAGCTTGTATATAAAAAAGCTTATTTTACAAGCTTTCTAAATATATATAGTCATCTTTTGACAGAAGATATTGTTAAAAGAATGATTCGAGATCAAACACGAGAACACTGATAATTTTTCCGCTATTTTGTTTTGTGTAAAAGTCCGTCCTGTGAAGATTTCATACTTTAATATAAACAAAAATAATAAATTTATATATTAAAATAAAGCTTATTTTACAAGCTTTCCAAATATATAACCATCTTTTGACTGCAATTATTATTGAAAGAATAATTTGACATCAAAGACGAGAACACTGATAATTTTTCAACCTTTTTGTTTTGTGTAAAAGTCAGTCCTGTCAAGATTTCCATATTTTAAGATTTTCAAAAATATATTTATGTTATACCAAAGTAAGGCTTATCTTACAAGCTTTCCAAATATATAATTATCTTTTGACATAATTTTTTATTAAAAGAAAAATTTGAAAGCAAAGACAAGTACACTGATAATTTTCTCGCCATTTTATTCCGTGAAAAAGTCCGTCCTGTCAAGATGTTGAATTCATCTTTCAATATTTCCAAATAAATTTTATATCATATATCAAATGTTAGATATTTGTGTCTACTTTACAAATCAATTTAATTTTCTAAAAAAGCGCAAGTAATAAAAAAGTTATGTCTAAAAATGTATCAAAAGTATCAAAATTGTTCGTCCTGTTTTTCTCCGTCCTGTTTTTAGACCAACCCGCAACTCCCGCCTCAACAATAAACTGCCTTCGGAACTCCCGGGACAAACAAACATGCTATACGGCAAATTCACCTGATAGACAAATTGATTAATTATTTACTCAAATCATCATAATGTGTCGTTTTATCGTATATATCCATAGAAAAACATAATTCTTAACTGAGGCCGCATTACCCAAGGCCGCATTTGTTTAAGGCCGGATTTTCGTAAGGCCGTATCATCTGGAACGCATCAGTCTCGGGTACCAGAAATAAGAGAGTGATATCGAAACAATGGTAATGACGTCTGCCCGCTACTAGAATAGTATGCAGAGTTGGGTACGGACATATATTGGTAATGACGTCTGCCTGCTACTAGAACAGCATACAGAGTTGGGTACGGACACACAATGGTAATGACGTCTGCCTGCTACCAGAATAGTATACAGAGTTGGGTACGGACACACAATAGTGATGACCTCTGCCTGCTACTAGAACAGTATACAGAGTTGGGTACGAACACACATTGGTAATGACGTCTGCCTGCTACTAGAACAGTATACAGAGTTGGGTACGGACACACAATGGTAATGGCGTGTGCATGCTACTAGAACAGTATACAGAGTTGGGTACGACACACATTGGTATTGACGTCTGCCTGCCACCAGAACAGTATACAGAGTTGAATACGGACACACAATGGTAATAAAGTCTGCCTGCTACTAGAACAGAATACAGCGTTGGGTACGGACACACAATGGTAATGACGTCTGCCTGCTACTAGAACAGTATACAGAGTTGGGTACGGACACACAATGGTAATGACGTCTGCCTGCTACTAGAACAGTATACAGAGTTGGATACGAACACACAATGGTAATGATGTCTGCCTGCTACTAGAACAGTATACAGAGTTGGGTACGGACACACATTGGTAATGACGTCTGCCTGCTACTAGAACAGTATACAGAGTTGGGTACGGACACACAATGGTAATGACGTCATCTGCCTGCTACTAGAACAGTATACAGAGTTGGGTACGGACACACAATGGTAATGACGTCTGCCTGCTACTAGAACAGTATACAGAGTTGGATACGGACACACAATGGTAATGACGTCTGCCTGCTACTAGAACAGTATACAGAGTTGGGTAAGGACACACAATGGTAATGACGTCTGCCTGCTACTAGAACAGTATACAGTGTTGGATACGACACACATTGGTATTGACGTCTGCCTGCCACCAGAACAGTATACAGAGTTGGATACGGACACACAATGTTAATGACCTCTGCCTGCTACTAGAACAGTATACAGAGTTGGGTACGGACACACAATGGTAATGACGTCTGCCTGCTACTAGAATAGTATACAGAGTTGGGTACGGACACACAATAGTGATGACCTCTGCCTGCTACTAGAACAGTATACAGAGTTGGGTACGAACACACAATGGTAATGACGTCTGCCTGCTACTAGAACAGTATACAGAGTTGGGTACGGACACACAATGGCAATGAGGTCTGCCTGCTACTAGAACAGTATACAGAGTTGGGTACGGACACACAATGGTAATGACGTCTGCCTGCTACTAGAATAGTATACAGAGTTGGGTACGGACACACAATAGTGATGACCTCTGCCTGCTACTAGAACAGTATACAGAGTTGGGTACGAACACACAATGGTAATGACGTCTGCCTGCTACTAGAACAGTATACAGAGTTGGGTACGGACACACAATGGCAATGAGGTCTGCCTGCTACTAGAACAGTATACAGAG
This sequence comes from Bathymodiolus brooksi, assembly GCA_963680875.1. Taxonomy (NCBI): domain Eukaryota; kingdom Metazoa; phylum Mollusca; class Bivalvia; order Mytilida; family Modiolidae; genus Bathymodiolus; species Bathymodiolus brooksi. Next base: position 46,528,909 of record OY804588.1, read on the forward strand.
TTGGGTACGGACACACAATGGTAATGACGTCTGCCTGCTACTAGAACAGTATACAGAGTTGGGTACGGACACACAATGGTAATGACGTCTGCCTGCTACTAGAACAGTATACAGAGTTGGGTACGGACACACATTGGTAATGACCTCTGCCTGCTACTAGAACAGTATACAGAGTTGGGTACGGACACACATCTGTAATGACGACTGCCTGCTACTAGAACAGTATACAGAGTTGGGTACGGACACACATTGAGGCATCTAATTAGTCTCAAACACTGGGTCAGACACATATTTTGAAGTTATCTATAGTGCTTTATAGGTGTTGGGGGTGACCTCAGGCATCTGATAAGGTTGATACATAGTTTGAGAGATAAAGTGATTGGTCTCAAATACCAGAATACATCGTGCCTCAGACACATAGTTTGAAGCATATCTTCAGTGGTTTATATGTGCTTGAGGTAATCTCGGGTTTCAGGAAACTGATACGAACTACTATGCTTACTATAAATTAAATTAAACGCCGAAACACGTTACATTTTCCTTGTTAATGTTGTGTTTTTGCTTTGTCTTTGTCCTATGTCTCGTGTAGCCGGTGATGCCTGTGTATCTTGTTTGTCCATTTTTGATTAGCCCTTCGTTTTTCTCTAACGTTTATCAAAGGCCTTGATGGATGGTATTAATTAATATAGTCTCATAACAAAATTTGAAAATACCAATGGGGCAATCAGAATCCGTATATCGAAGAAGAACAGACAACACAATGGCCAAAAGAAAAAGTACAAATAAAGGTAATAACAAAATTACCGAACTCCGAACAATCTTATAAAGGGAAAGTCAAAACTCATAATTATATAAACAGACAAAATCAGTCAACAACCGGAAAACTGTGAAAACCGTAAAGGACAAACAACGATCTACAAAACATACATATAAATATACAATATTGGTCTGTTGACGGTAAATATAGAATTTATTTAACAAGGCTGAGAAACGGGGTGAAAGACGAGCTTCTAGCGAGTCTTTCTCCCCGTTTCGCGCCGAGTCAAATAAATTCTATATTTACCGTCAACAGACCAATATTGTATTTATCCTGCAATCCACGATGTCCTAAAAAATAATCTTAACTCGTAAAAATGCATTTTTTAATGCAACGGAATCCTCACTATTTGGCGTAGTAAAATACCAGATTTTTTTTGCTGACAAAAATTCGCGAACAAATAGTTCTCAAAAGGAAGTGAAATAACTTTATTTAAGTGAAGATTTATTGATTAAGGTGAAAATCTATATAGAAAATTGATAGTTTAGAACCTGAAATATATATATTTAATATGTTTTTCATAGATATGAAAACACATTAATTTAGCGATCATACGTCACATGCGGTCATACTTAAATACGCCTGCAGTAGTAACCAGGTAAATATATACGCCTGTGTGAAAAGGTATACGCCTGCAAATATATGGTTCACTTTTATTTTTATTTTTTTATATCAAATAATAAACATCCGATATATTCCTTTTACTAGTTTATATTAAAAAAAATAAAATAAAAAAGAACCATATAGTTGCAGGCGTCCACCTTTGTATGACACACAGGCGTATATATTTGCCTGGTTACTACTGCAGGCGTATTTAAGTATGACCCACACAGTTTGTAAACATGTGAAAGCAATACACATATACACGTATAGACGATTCGAGCATGTTTTATGTAAACTAGGTAGAGTAGAGAAAACAGAAAGATTAATCATTTATCTCAACAAACTGAACTGATTCACGGAAATGTATTTAACAACGATGTCAAACACTCAAATGCTCAGTTATTGGGATATTTAGTCATTTGTGAAAATTGTGTACACATTCACCATTTGTTATGGATGACCACGCCGTAAAACATAGAACTAATTTGACTTGACATATTTGTATTGGAACTGTAAAAAGGAACATCGGGATTGCCTCGACACGAAACATCAGAAGTGCTACTGGCTGTAGAATTTGTGGAGGTTTTACGAGGTAAGTTTGCTGAAAAGCATTTCTGTTAGTTTCACTTTCAGTGTTGCTGAGGATGTTTGATATTTTCTTGTGTCTTTCCTCACTCAATGTTGAGTAATTATTAATAAATGCCACATTGTTATGCCCTGATATTTGCATAATATCTATCCCCTCCACATTGTTTTCTCTTAACTTCTGGACGGGATAAGATATTTTCTGACACTGATTGATTAATGTCTAATTTGCAACTATCCTTCATTTTTTTCATGAGACTGGAAAGTTTTCTTTCATGCACTTTTCTACCTGTTTCTAAAGCTCGTACAAATAAATTATGTATTTTGCGACAATGCAAGTATATAAAGGAGGAGAAGCTAATACCAATCTTCTGGACTTTACATAGGTTTCAATGGAAAATTGGAATTTATTTTTATAGAATAAAATAAAACTTTCATATATACATGGTAAATTGAAGAAAATCAAAATAGAAATCTGATTTAGTGTCAACAAGCACCAGATATGATTTTAATTACTATATTTAACTTCTGTTTGTATATCATAATCAAATGAATTAATATGCATTGAAGTCTACATGTATGTAGAATCCCCACCAACTATTTTCTTCATATCAAATTTGCTATTATTAAACCATAATCCATTGATTGGTAAATTACATTATGCGATGTCACTAAGGAACCAAGAATATTATGGACATAGGTGTTGTGACCAGAAAAATATTAGAGTGAAGGATATATTTTTCTGGAATGAACAATATTTACATGATAATGTTGGTTGTTGCAGTAATGACTAATGTGGGAATATATTTTCTGAGTCGGATCATACAAAAATGCATTATGAAAGCTTGAAGTTTCAAATATTCAAACATTGCTAATTTAGTCTGCATTTTGTTCCTTTTTTCTTGTTATTTTATTAGTAAATATATAATAACATGTATTTTAATTATAATCAATGCTATATTAATGTCTTTCAGACGAATGGCTGGATTAATGGTTTAACAGTGTACAATGCACATGTGATGTTTGAAATAAGTGCAAAGACTATATATGAAAGAAATAATTGCATAAAAACCTATGAACGTTTTATAAAGATCTGATTAAACAAAGGACATTTTTTCAAGAACTATCACTCAGTTGTTGCATACAGGCCAGGGGTATGTGAATCAGTTTCAAATGGAATTGCACAAACTAAAAAATGTACTGTAATCCTGATCAACAGTGAGTAGAATTCCAGCAGATAAAAAACTAGTTTCAACTGACAAATCATACAACTTTGTTGGAATTTTGCAAAAGAAAAAAATGTTTTAAAAAAAGATGCAAAATAATTGGAGGAAGTGACTGAATACAATTATTCCAAATGGTTAAAACAAATTATATAGATATTTTGTGGTGTCATAAAGAATTCAGAATATAAAAAATTATCTATAATTTTAAAGTGACTTGATGCAATAGCAGGAATATGTGTTATTTTCACCTTGAAGAAATCTACTATCTGATATGTTGAAGTAATTGATGTGAATTAATTGAACATTTAATATGAAGAAATTTTATAATAAAATATATGTAGTAATCTTAGAGTTTGATGTTCAAACTGTACTGAGTTATTTAACCATATAAGTGTGTTTAGTAAAGATTGTGGTGTGTGACTGCCTAGAACGTTTCTGTTATAAAGGATGTTAATTTCCTCTTCTGTTGGAGGGCATGCCCTCTTTGGTTTATTCCCTTTGGCTTTGTCCTGTAGTTTTAGTTGCTTTTGTTTTGTTTTCAAAGCTTCCCTGTCAAGTTATAAATGATTCAGATTTGTTTAAGATTTTTATTTTGTTTTTTATTGACTTCTAGGATTTTTTTTATCGTAAAGTATGTATAAAAAATATGAAATTTTAGAATTATTAGTTTCATTTTGTCGGTTTGTAAATTTACAAATAGTGAGAACGAAAACATTTATTAGAAAAAGACGACGTCGATTATTGACATTGGTTACGGTTAATATTTTAACTCCTTCACAGGAGAGCAAAAACACAAAAAAGTAGTTCCGGAATCTATGGGCGGGGCTTAAAAGTTTATTCGTAGGCTTCAAAAGTTTATTCGTAGGCTACGAATAAAGCAAAAATTTATTCGTGTGGTATATTTGTACAGCAAATGTACTGATTGCAGGATAAAACTAAATATCGAGTAACACGAACTCAGGTGATCTGGAAGGGTAGGCAGTTCCTGCTCCACTAGTGGCACCCGTCGTGTTAATCTAGTTACAAACCCGGTAATAAGTAATTGTGATATCAGCATTTTACCACTGGTCGATTCTGGTCTCTAGGTTAGATTATCAAATACTAGCTATAGTAAGACAATCTAACAAACATTTTGTATGACTCTATCATATTGTATGCATAATGAGATATATTTATAAATGGAAGTCCGTGTTCCATATTAACATAACAGACAACACGTACGGGATGCTGTTTAGTATTAAGTATTATACCTGCCAAGTGACCCGTTTTCGTCGGGTCACACCCGGAAATCGAGCTTGTCATCCTCATTTCCCTGAACACTCGTCGGGACACGGATTTCACTACGATGACCCGGAATTGGTCCAGATATTAGAAATATTTATTTATTCGGAAAATACCGAGATTTTACCTATCGAAAGGACAACAATCCGAATGGTCAACTACAATCAACAACAATATACCTTCGAGGTAAGTAATTAGCGATGATTGGGTCTTTTACAACAACGTTTTAATCCACTTGAATTGTTTTTACAATAAAAAAGTTAAGTCATTTCTGCAAAATGTCTACTGGAAGGAAGAGGTCCTTATCAGGGCCTGCTTGTTCTTCACCCGCTAAACGAAAGAAATATTTATGCAAATAGCAAAAAGCTTGGAAAGCAGAATTTAGTTGGCTCAGTCACAGTGATCGTAGCGTATATGATGCATATTGCATTCTTTGTAAATTACATTTATCTATTGGATCCGGTGCAAAGAATGACCTGACAAGGCATGCAAAGTCACAAAACCATATGCAGCTGGAGATGGTTGAAAGGAAATCAAAATCAATGTCTTTGTTTGTAGCAACGCCAAACAATTCTTTGAAGAGTAAAACAACTTCTGCTGAAACTCAGTTTTGTAATTTCATAGCTGAACACAATATCCCTTTTGCTGTGGCTGATCACTTCACACAATTATGTAAAAAAAAAATTCACCGACAGTGAAATTGCCAAAGGATTTTCTTGTGGGAGAACTAAAACCACACAAATTGTTAAAAGAGCTATTGCACCGAGTTTGAATGAAGATGTAACCAGAGCTTAGTCTATGACATAGTTTATTGATATAGCTGTTTATTTGTACATACATATAATCATTAATAATACATATTAAACTAGATATGATATCATACGAATTACAATAATTATGGCCGATTTTACGCGTTATTACCCTCATTTTCATTTAGGAATGAGGGTCATGACCCCGTTTTGGTGTTTCAGAGGTTGGCAGGTATTGTATAACATTGGCTTCATCTACTAGTATATATATGCTGTACATGATGTTAATAATATGTATGTTGTGTACGACCTTGGAACAGAAGGTATACCACGATATAGCTGAAATACTGCTAAAGTTGGCATTAAACACCAATCAATCAATGGAACCAAAAGTACACATGTAGGTATGGTTTGAATAAACAGAATGGCTCTATGAGTAGTGTGATTTTATTTATTGACTAATCATAAGTATATGTCTGTCATCAACATTATAGGTGTCAAATATCACCACTAAAGTTGTAAGTTCGAACCCCGTTCATGGCGAGGTGTACTAGATACAACATTATGTGATAGCTTGTCAGTGACTTGCGACAGGTCGGTGGTTTTCTCTGGTTACCTCCACCAATAAAATTGACCGCCTCGATATAACTGAAATATTGTTGAAAGTGGCGTCAAACACCATAAACCCCCTATATGTGCCAAATAAAGCAAAAGCAATTTTCCTTAGAAAAATATATTTAATAAACATACAAAAATTACAATAGGTTTGCACTATAAAGGTTATTTCTGATTTGCCATGTTGCTATAAATAATAAGATTTATTCATATGAAGAATAAATCCAGTTATCCACAGTAAGTCGTGCAATTTTTCTCGCAAACATTTCATTGTTCACAGATTTGAACAGGAGTTATCCCGTTTTTTCCCCAAATTCAATTTGATGGGTGTTATGTGACCATTTGCTGTGACACCGCACTTCCTTTCTGAATCTGCAATCGAACAGCAAGGTCACAGAAAAATCCGATCAAGGGGAAAAGTGTTTTTAAAATTCCCCACCCACCCTCACCAATTATCTGTCAATAATAACAAGTTTTGTTCGTTTTTCTGCTGTTGTTATTTTATTTTTCAGATAGAGTCCTTCCCTTAAGCGAAACCTATCGTCACGGCTGGAGGAAAGTGAAAATAGCGACACAAAGTATTCATATTATGTTGTGTTATTTCAATGGATTTGTTTATAGGCCGAGCTTCTTTTTCCCAGGGCCAGCATTTTGATATTTCATGGATAATGGATATGGTTTATATGAACATTATTATTTGTTGGAATATTATGATGGTTATGTGTATATATTTTGGGCCTGCCATTGACGTTTCAGTCGCTTGCCAGCGGCTCATTATCTCCAAGCCGTGGCCATACAATTTGCACAATTTGCCAAACAAAACAATCAATAAAAGTTTATTTGTCTCCTTTTATACTGTTCCGAATAGTATTGGATAAAAATGGGTATTCCGTTGATTATATATTAATATACATTCAAGCATGATAACTTTAATTTGCAGTGGCACAAATCCTTAACAATAAAATAAAAAACAAATAATACCACACTGTCGAAACAGTTCCAAATTCCTATCGAAAAAATCGTAGAAAGAGAGAAGTAAAATTGATACCCTAACGCACAAATACATGACATGACCGCTCACATTCCTGGCTTGGTACAGAAACTTCAATACACAGTGGTGGGGTTAAACTAATTTTGTTGGTGCAAACTTCCCCGTTTAGTGAGATGATGCGGTCATGCAAGTGCTTTCCACATGCGAGTCAAAATTCTTCTACGTATTCGATATTCTCATTGTGTTAAAATAAATATGTACAACCTGCGAAACAGAGAATAAGTTTGATTATTAAAGGGAAAGACAAAAGCTGGATACCAGAATGAAACATGTACAATTACGCGAGAATAGGCGCAATACTCATAATTCTTCACAATTGCAAGTGGCACAACTGTCGAATGTTAGTGTCAAGACTGTTGCATTATTACATTTTTTACATTTAAACTGGACTGAAATTAAACAAAAATATCAAATCTAAAACAAATCATCAATTAGCACCATGCCATCGTTTGGCCTTTTACCCTCTGCAAAATAGTTTTCTATTGAAATGATAAGAATCTACTCTAACGCGTCCACACTAAATCTTATATCTAAATTATCATAATTTATGCACGATGGGCTTTGGTATTTGTAATACATTGGCCCCAATGGTTGATGTGTCGGAACTGACATGGTTTATCAGATATATTTATATTTAGAAATTAAAAATAATGTTATTATTATTATTAATAGGGTTGTATTATTAAGTGGCAACAACTTATTATTTGAATGGATGAAGGAATTAGTCAATGGCGGATGGGTTTAATTCATTATACCCCTCGCTAAATGTTGCATGCTGTAATAAGATTTCCATCCTCATACTTTTTATTACCTCGTACTGTATAAATTATTTTACATGAGGTAGAGTAAAATACTCCTCAATCCTCTTTCCTAATGCTAAAATAAGTGAAATGCTTAGAAAACAAATCACATCAGAAGACTAATGCAGACCTTTAGCTGGCCATGTATGTCTATCACAAACTCTAGGCATATAAATAATCGTGCAGAAAATTAACGGCCGTTTAGACAACTACATTAACATGTGTGATAACACAATAAGGAAAGGTTTGATAATTTAAACGCCCCTTTTTATTTCTACTAGTTCCTCGACGGTACATGATAGTTTACATACAGAAAATAAGAGCTCCTAATCTCAATCGTGTTTATTCGAAAAGGCATACTTTATACCATGATACCACACACCTACAGATAACAAGTCTGCAAGATTTAATTTTTTTTTACTTTTTTATTTATTATTCGTGACAAAGTGTATGGTGTAAATACAAATAGGAATGTTCGAATTGTATTTATCTCAGAATATCATTATTATATTTACTTCATGCTTCATTTAGATGGTCTGTTTGCTATTAATGATATTGTTGAGATTTTGAAACAAAATATGACTGGTTACTTATTTTATTGCTATATCAGTATATATACTATGTAAATAAGGACAAGGAACCAGATCTAACAATTCATTGAGAAAGAACTCAGAATGGGGTTAAAAACCAGTTATTTAAAAATCATATGACCTATTGCAAAACATTGAACAGGGACCAGCCCTTTTCAATGGACAAATTAAAATAACAAACAATTAATATCATAACATAAAATAAAATATTTTGTCATATATGAATCAAACAAGCAATATTATATATTATCTTAAAAATAAACAAATACAATATCTGTATTCATGTCTGTTATAATATACAATCTGTGAGAATGGATTTCAAAAGTAATACAGAAAAAATGGAGTACTTCTACTTTAGCGGACCCTAACCCTTTTGTTGTCATATCCGCATGGTAACGAAATGAAAGGTTATGGATCATATGCGTTGATTATTACAATATCTGACTTCCGGGGTCCGCCAAAGTAGATTCTACCCCCCAAAAAAGTATAAAATATGCTAATATTGTACACAAAACAAATAAACTCTTGAGTAAAAAATATAATGGATTTCAATCTTTGATATTATAAAGTACTAAAGAACTGATGGTTACATTGCATAATAAAGGTTTATTTATTCCAATATGGAATGCATTAAAATGTATTACATATCTATCAAAATAAAGTAGTGGTTCATCATACATATGTGTAACTGGAATGTATTTTATCAGTATATATTGTCAGCTGTACTGTATGTATGGGGTTCATCATGTTTTGGGTCGGCTGCATTATATGGTGTTGCTATACATCCTTCATCTCTTAAATTGCTAAATTTACCATATTCTGGTTGGCTAGCAATGGGATTAGAAAATCCGGTTACCTCTGGTACATTTGTATCGTCAAAACGATTGAATTTTAGATTAGTATTGTTAGAAACGATTGTTTCTTGAGGTTTCTTTCTCCTGAAAAGAAAAAGAATTATTAAGAAAGGTTATGAATGCAAATGAGTAAGTGATTGATTGTTGTTTAACGCCAACTATATCATTGCGAGAACAAGTTAATTTTCAATGAGAAGATGACGATGATGTCCACTTTGTAGCAGTTTGCTTTTTATGATGCTATCTCACTGAAACAAAAGTCTGTGGATAGACATGTCTCCCCACTCGGACACATTATCCTGATTCCGAGCCAACCAGTCTTTGCTCTCTCTCCTTCATGCTACGTGCTTAGCGGAGAAGCAACAAATACCAATTTTATAGTCTTTGGTTTGACCCGACTCGAGACGAGTAAGGTAACCTTTACACCAACGATGCGGTTGATTGATTGATTTATTGAGTTTAACGCCACTTTCAGCAATATTTCAGCTATATCATGGCGACCAGTTTTAGTGGTGGAAGAAGCTGGAGTACCCGGAGAGAACCACCGACCATGGGCAAGCAACTGGTAAACTTTAACACTCGTGACTTCGAGTCGAGTGCATCCTTTTTCCAATTTACAAAGCCGGGCGCGAACTCACGTTGTATTGGTGAAAGGCTTGTATGAGTTGTTAGGTAATCCAACTACATATCCCATTGAGCCACCCGGGCCCTACGAAGTGGTTGAATGTAAATGAACACTAGTATTACTGTGAGCACAGCTTACTAAGATATACCCCCAGCTCCCCACATCTGTCCAACCTATTTCCATAACCAAAACATTACTGATTGTTCCGACCAAAAATGAAAGGGACCCTCCTCTCTTCACCGGTAAGCTGCTGATAAAATTTCAAAACATTCTGAGAAACACTACTCATGTAATCATATGACATAGGGTAAAAATCCTATTTTCCGTCATATCAAGTCCAATAACTCTGCAACAGCAAAAGTGAAAATCGTCAAAAATCCTCTCTTCACCACTAAACAGCTAAAATTTTAAAAAATTCTAAGAAAGACAACTCAAGTTATCGTACGACATAGGATTTGTCTACAGACGGACATGGTGAAACCAGTATACCCCCTACAACTTTGTTGCTGGGGGTATAATAAGAGACTATAAAACTTGACATTTAGATTAGAGTAAAGAAACAACTCTTACATATAATGATCTAGCATACTTCGAAATAAAGGTAAAACATTACTAGATGTTATTCGATATATTTATGACGAATCTGAGTTGATATTACTTCCTTACATCTCCCCCCTCCCCCCATCACACAGAGCCAACACACGAAAGAAATATAAACAGGAAAAATGACTTGTTAATATGAAAATATGGCATTTGTGATGTAAATATCTGGATTGTCTTTCAGATTCCTTAATATGTGGTATTTTTGTAGCTCTCATTAATTATTAAATCGGACATAATGCTAGCACTTAATACAGAATATGCAGCGAGTGGGGAATTCAACACGACTAGTCATAGTTATAGGGAAAGGAAACAATTATTTAGTTACCTAATGGAAGCATCAAAACAAGTGTTGCATGACAAAAATGTGCACTTCAATTGATTGGGTGTTGGTTTGATATCAAGTGAGCAGTGTGTCAGCTATATACATGACGAAAACAAGTTTACGAACATCATGTAAGTAAACAGATGGCAGTACGATGGGCATATAGAAGGAGGGTTAAGCACTGCAACAAATAATATAATAACAAGCCACCTACGAATATTCTATACCGTCCATTAATATTGGGGCATTGTGGTGGAAATATATGTGGTAGTTGGATTTACAACTACCTATGCAATCAGTGCCCATCACCACTAAAGTTGTGAGTTCAAATCACGCTCAAGGCAAGGTGTACTCGATACAACTTTATGTGATAAAGTTTGTCAGTGACTTGTGGCAGGTCAGGGGTTTTCTCCATTACCAAAAATGATTGCCACGATATAACTGAAATAGTGTTGAAACTGGTGTTAAACACCATACACACCCCCCCCCCCCCCACCCATTAATATCTAAAATTAACTTCTAAATATATACGATATAATATTCATATGCTTATGAAAACATGCTTCCTAATGCATAAGGGCAGTTTCAGAAAAAATGGCTCCTACTGCTATAGCTGTCTAATTTACTCATGTTTATGATTTTATTGGATCTAAATAGTTCAAAAGATCTGTAATGATTTGATGTTTGTTACTGCAAAAAATCTTTAAGATATCTAAAATAAAATATGTCCAAAAAACTTGTCAAAATTGTCAGAAGTGCAACACTTTTTTGTGACACTTTAAAAAATCCTTAATTTTCAACAACCTACCACAGTGCTAAATCAAACAATATGCTATCAAAATCTATTTCATCACAAACTTTGATACTTTAAGATAGCAATAGATCATGCTTCACATTTATTATTGCATAAAAATATGGCTTTGTAAAAAAGATGTACCTAGTCAGGAGTGCAACAAACATTTATGCAAGTTTTCCTAAATTACATTGTAGAAATGTTGTCTTTTAGTTTTCAAAGATATGGGGTATAAATAAATCTTAATACATCATTGCTGCTTCAAACCCATAGTTAAAAGATACACTAAAATCAGTAGTAAGGCCAAGAATGTCACATTAAAGGCAGCACCCTCAAATGTCAGGAGTGCAACATTTAATATTTTCTTAGACAAATTTCTTTTAAATGTAACTAAAATCACATTTGTCTTTCTATTTCAACAGAGACTGACCAAGAGAACAGATAAAACCCATTTACCTGTTTGAGATACATAAGATATCTCTCACAGAAGCATTTGATTCATGTCAGGAGTGCAACTAGTTTTAAGTGATCTTCTACACAGTCTAAATTATAGCTTTTTATATGGATGATTTAAATAAAATGAGATTCTGTCAAGCTTAGAACAATATTTGAAAAAGATAAAAGTGCCAATAGCATTTTATGTGCTTTTAATTTTATGTAATAAAGCATTTTTGTTCATTTCAAATGGTCTCATGCTTTAATATCTATTAGGTATTAATACTAGAGACATTCTCTGACAAGGGAACATGTTTTCTAGGTTCATTAGGTATTGGAGATTAATTGACTTGATAAAGTTTATGATAAATGCATTTATCTATTTTCTTATAGATAATTTATGGTTGACCATGTAAATGTTGCACTCCTGACATAAATATTTAAAAATAATTGAAATTTGATATAATCAATTTTCTAAGTATCCAAAAAATACTTGTAATTGTACATTAAACATCTTTTTTCAATATTAATTTAGATTAATACATGTTTTAAATGTTTTTGTATAGTATATTTGAAAAATAAGTTGGAATTTTCGAGAAGTATGGCTGTAAACAAGTTCCAAATAACTAGAAAAATGTTACTTTAAGAAACAATTATCATTAAAACTTGGTAAATCTAATGCTTGAAAGAACACCAACTGATTTTTTCCCCTGTGAATTGTTTTTAAGTTAATAACTCTTCTTTTTCTTGATGGCAATATAATGTCAGGAGTGCAACATATCCTGATAAAATAGTACCATTGATAAAATAATGATAATTTATAATAAATTGCCTTTTCTAGCCTATAAAAATATTCTAATTATTTCTTTATGATTTATCTAATATATTAGAGTGGTATAATACAAATTTTCAAATGTAATTTAAAATATTGCTGCTAAAACTGGCTATTAAAGAAGTGGTATGGCAAAAATTTGTTACAAATTTCCAAATACTGTCATTTCTGTACAAATATTGCATTGAAACAGGTAAAAATTATTGTACGAGTTAACAATAACATCACTGTTCAATGTTGGCATTTTAAAATGTGAAATTTTCTTCTTTTATTTCTTTATTATAAAATGTCAGGAGTGTAACAAAAATAGACAAAATGTTTTTTCTACAACCAATTATTTTGCGATCGTTCAAAGAATCAATGTGATTTTTTTTTTACAAATGGCTACTTATCTTTAAAGTTTGAACATTTTGCTGTCTTAAGTAAAAATATTCGTTATTATTTTGATAATAAAAACTTTATCAGCTAGATTGGACAAAAATATTGAGAATTTTTCATAAAAAATAGCTACAACTACCAATAAACCCAATATTTTGCACAAAAAGTCTTTTATATCAGTTGCATTGCTTGAGAAACCATTATACAAAATAATTGAGACTAAAGCTTGTTTAACTGATATAGAATAAGTATGTGTTTTACATGTTTTTTATGCCAATTTGTGTTCAATAAAAGGTTCTTAAAAAATTATTGTTTATCTGTTCATATTTTCTTTCTTGTTTCATTTACTTCAATGTATACAACATTGAAAATTATCAGCGGAAAGTTTTTAGGAGTGAGTTTAATTTGGACATTTTTTTCACATGTTGGAGCCATTTTTTTTTAAACAGCCCATAACAAATAATCAACTTACCACCAAACAAAGTAAGCAATTCCTAAAACAATAACAGTAGTTAAAATGATGGCGGCAACGACTATACCAGCCACAGCTCCACTGGATGTTCCCTCGTTCTGCTTTTCGGGTTCCACTACTGTTCCACTTTGTTCTGAAATTAATTAAAAAATATAGTCAAACCTGCTCATGCATTCACCTCGATTAAGCAGTCCCCTGTATTAAAAGGTCACCTTTTTCTTGTCCAGTCATAGAAAATTTCACATGAATTGAACTTCTTTTAAGAGGCCACCTGTATTACAAGGCCACTTTGTCTTTGTCCCAAAGTTGACCTCTTAATACAAGTTTGACTGTATATACAAAATGACCATATATTGCTTTGACTTATCCTAGGAATCGACTTACCCAAGTTTGAGAAAAAAATCTGACCATAATGTGGCACTCGAAGCGAGCATGCCAACCATTACACCACCAATGCGGTTTGGAAGAAAAGAAAGCACTCCTTCACACAAGCAATATTAAATTAGAGGAAATTATAACTTATTTATACTCGTAAGACAATATACATTGGCAGCTGAAAATAAAATTACAGAGGAAATTATAACAGAGGGTTAAGGGGTATGGTGCAACATTCAACAATATTTCTGTTACATTGTGGCGGTCAGTTTCATTGGTGAAGGAAATCGGAGTACACAGAGAAAACCACTGACCTGCCGCAAATCACTGACAAACTTTATCACATAATGTTGTACATCTCGCCATGAACAGGGTTCAGATTCAGATTCACAACATTAGTGGTGATAGCCATTGATGGCACCGGTAGTTGTAAATCCAACTACCATACTTTCATTAGTTTAACTCCGCCATTTTTTATACCAACCGACAATATCCAACTATATAACCAGGGATGTAGGAACTAGGTGGGGAGATGGTTTCAAACAATGTAAACACTCGTGTAATACCCAGTATATTTAAGACTTAATATTATTTAATCATAATATGTTAAATTGATTGATTGATTGATTGCTGTTTAATGCTATCATTATCAAAAATTCAAACAACACTAATAGTAGTATACAATTAAACAAATACCGAGTACATATCTATTCTATATTCAGAGACAATGTATATACATGTATATTCTGTTTATCTTGTATTGTCAAACAGGTAGGAAGAGTTTGAAAATACAAAGGGGTAATTGGAATCTATAAATCGAAGAAGAACAGACAGCACAATGTCCAAAAGAAAAAGGACAAACATCGATCCACAAAACATACACATAAAACTAATGATCGAATAACATGAACCCCACTAAAACAGGGGGTGAACTCATGTGCTCCGGAAGCATAAGTTCCTGCTCCACTAATTGTACCTGTCGTGTTAATCCAGTTAGAAACCTGGTGATAAGTCAATAAAAAATGACAGGTTGACAAGTAGGAAACCAGAGGCTCTCAAGAGCCTGTATCGTTCACCTGGTAACAAAAAGAACCAATTGGTCCTATGTAAAAACTATGTCCTGCAGTGGTAGTCATCTTGGAATTACGATCAACATAAAAAACACAAAGTTTGTAAAGGACCTTCCAATGATTGATGCACAGTTTAGGTTCAATCAGTGCAATAGCTTCAGAGAAGAATATATTTCTGTATTTTCCCCATATGGTCTGTGTTAATACTATGACCTGTGGTGGCAGCCATCTTGGATTTCAGATCGGCATAAAAAACAGAAACTTCGTAGAGGACCTTCCAATGATCATTCCTGGGCAGTTTGGTTTCAATTGTCCAAGTGGTTTCCGAGAAGAAGTGTTTTGAAACATTTTTCCCATAGGTCCTATGTTAAACTAAGTCCTGCCGTAGCCGCCATTTTGAATTTCATATCGGAACAAAAAACGTACAGTTTGTAGAGGACCATCCAATGAACATTCATGTACAGTTTGGCTTTAATCAAATTTGTAGTTTCTGAGAAGAAGGCATTTGAACATTTTCCCATAGGGTCCAATGTTAATCTATGTATTACGGTGGTGGCCATCTTGGATTTCCGATCGACATGAAAAACATAAACTTTGTAGAGAACCTTCCAATGATCATTCCTGGGCAGTTTGGTTTCAATTGTCCAAGTGGTTTCAGAGAAGAAGCGTTTTGAAACATTTTCCCCATAGGGTCCTATGTTAAACTAAGTTCTGCCGTAGCCACCATTTTGAATTTCATATCGGAACAAAAAACGTAAAGTTTGTAGAGGACCATCCAATGAACATTCATATACAGTTTGGCTTTAATCATATTTGTAGTTTCTGAGAAGAAGGCATTTGAACATTTCCCATAGGGTTCAATGTTAATTTATGTATTGCGGTGGCGGCCATCTTGGATTTCCGATCGGCATATAAAACACACACTTTGTAGAGAACCTTCCAATGATCATTTCTGGGCAGTTTAGTTTCAACTGTCCTAGTGGTTTCAGAGAAGAAGCGTTTTGAAACATTTTTCCCATAGGGTCCAATGTTAAACTAAGTCCTGCCGTAGCCGCCATTTTGAATTTCATATCGGAACAAAAAACCTTAAGATTGTAGAGGACCATCCAATGAACATTCATGTACAGTTTGGCTTTAATCATATTTGTAGTTTCTGAGAAGAAGGCATTTGAACATTTTCCCATAGGGTTCAATGTTAATCTATGTCCTGCGGTGGTGGCCATCTTGGAATTCCGATCGACATGAAAAACATAAACTTTGTAGAGAACCTTCCAATGATCATTCCTGGGCAGTTTGGTTTCAATTGTCCAAGTGGTTTCAGAGAAGAAGCGTTTTGAAACATTTTCCCCATAGGGTTCAATGTTAAACTAAGTCCTGCCGTAGCCGCCATTTTGATTTTCATATCGGAACAAAAAAACGTACAGTTTGTAGAGGACCATCCAATGAACATTCATGTACAGTTTGGCTTTAATCATATTTGTAGTTTCTGAGGAGAAAGCATTAGAATATTTTCCCATAGGGTCCAATGTTAATCTATGTCCTGCGGTGGTGGCCATCTTGGATTTCCGTTCAGCATAAAAAACAGTAACTTGGTAAAGGACATTCCAATGATCATTCCTCTACAGTTTGGGTTCAGTCAGTTCATTAGTTTCAGAGAAGAAGATCTTTGAAATTTCAGCCAATCAGAGCATATTATTGGCCTTGGCAGCCATGTTGGATATCCGACTGGAACAAAAAACAGTAACTTTTGGTTGCAATTGGCCCAGTGGTTTCGGAGAAGAAGCTTGAAATGTGAAAAAAGTTTACAGATGATAGACGACAGACAACAGACGACAGACGCCAAGTGATGGCAAGTGATGGCAATAGTTCACATGGACCTTTGGTCCAGGTTAACTAATGACATTAAAGCCATCACAAACAATACATTAAGGTTGTCATCTTCATGGTCTGTGCTAATCTTGTACCGGATAAAACAAGCCTGATCTACATTGAAGCAATGTGAGCAGGAGAATGGATTACACGTAACAGCTAGTTACTAAATATCACACAAAATATAGTCAATGAAGTAAAACATAGATATATAATATAGTGGTGTACGTCACAGTCACACGTGTAAGGAATAGAATAACCTTCATCAGGTACGTTCAAAGACAAAAGTGTGCAAAGAAAGAAGGGTTTGAAGATACCAAAGGGGTGATCAGAATTCATAAATCGAAGGACAGACAACAAAATGGCAAAAAGAAAAAGTTCAACAGGACAAACAACGATCTACAAAACATTACACAGAAAACTGATGATTGAGTAACAAAAACACCACTAAAAACTGGGGGTGAACTCAGGTGCTCTGGAAGGGTGGGTAGTTCCTGCTGTACTAGTGGCACCTGTCTTATAAAACCTTGGGGAGGAATAAAACCAAAATGTGATTGCTCAAAAAGAACAACAGCAGAATAAAATGTATTATTATATAGATAGTTGTGAATTACAGAATTTTCAGAGTAAAATAAAAACAATAATTTCACAGTGAAATTATAAATTATCATTTTTAATTTCACTCTCGCTATATTTCATGCCATTTTGTTGTTGACGTCATATGAAGACTTCGAGTTTGAAACATAGATTAGACGTTATTTGGCTGTGTGTATGCTTCAATTTTGATCAAATTTAACTAAAATAATATTTCAAGGTAAGCATTTTAAATATTTTATTGTCGTGGGTGGCGCCATGTTTTTTGGAGCGATATGCATTATAATATATACCTACGCTACACATGTAATATAATGCAATTAAACTCATTTTATATTAAATTCGATTCGAAACATTTTTTTATCTATATAATAAATACTATAACTAATTGACGAGTTTTATTATCAAAAATATGTTACTTATGACCAAATAACGTTGTAACTCATTCATGCACTGCGCGCATTCGTGAGTTACTGCGTTATTTGGTCATTCGTGACATATTTTTGAAATTGAAACTCGTCAATTATTTATAGTATAAATACTTTTTTTTGGGGGGCTTTTTTTATGTAAATATTATTCTTACTTTCGCACACTGTGTTTATTGGATGATCCCAGTTTCCATTTTTTTTACATTCCAAAATGTCAATTGTCTTTTTATATCCATTGGCACAAGTAAAGTTACACTTTCCGGTAGCATGCTCAATACATCTGTCGGAAAGTATAGCATTTGGTATGTAAGTATCACAGGGAATAACTGAAAAAAAGGTAAAGATATATAATTAATTGTTATAGTAATAACAAATCTAGCTATCTTCTTTAGTTCACGTTTCTGGAATAACCTTTATTCATAAGGAGGGCCTGGGTGGCTCAGTGAGTTATGTAGTTGGATTACCTAACAACTCATACAAGCCTATCACCAATATGGTGTGGGTTCGCGCCCGGCTTTGTAGCTCACCTGGGTATAATAACATGTCAATAAAACTTGATAACTTCGGTAAAAAAAATTAACAAATGTATCCCTCGTCATTGCAGATCCCTTCTACAAAAAAATTTGGGCAGGGGTTCCCCCCTTTAATGTAAGTTATCAAAATTGCTGTAAAAAACATATATGTCAATGATTATCAAAATTTAGCTTTTTCTACTTCACATTTGGTAACAGAGTTGCTTCCCTTTGATTATTTGAGTAACTCAAAGCAGTGAGTCAACAAAAAAATGCATTTCAAGAGGAATAACTCTTCACACAGTTGTCACACATTTTCAACGTGGGAATTTTTTTGTAGATCTTGACATGCTGAACATGTTTGCAGTTTAAACTTTCTCTCTATCTCTAATAGTTTTTGAGATATAAGATGAAAGTATTAAAATTTAGAATATTTTAACGAAAAAAGGACAATAACTCCAAAATGGGTAATGGGATTTACTTCAAAATTGCGGGGTAGGTAGATCTTGACATGCTGCAAATTTTTCAAATTTAAACTTAAACTTTATCTTTTATAGTTTTTGAAATATAAGACGAAAAGTATTAAAATTTTAAAATTTGATGAAAAAAAGGGCAATAACTCCAAGATGGATAATCAGATTTACTTCAAAATTGCAGGATAGATAGATCTTGATATACAGAACATGTTTGCGGTTTAAACTTAACATCTATCTCTTATATATTTTGAAATAAAGGACGAAAACTATTAAAATGTAGAAAATTTGATGAAAAAAGGGCAATAACTCCAAAATGGGTAATGGCATTTACTGCAAAATTGCAAGGTAGGTAGATCTTGACCTGGTGCACATTTTTGCAATTTAAACTTAACATCTATCTCTTATAGTTTTTTCAAATAAAGGACGAAAAGTATTAAAATTTTGAAAATTTGATGAAAAAAGGGCAATGACTCCAAAATGGGTAATGGGATTTACTTCAAAATTGCAGGGTATATAGATCATGACATGCTGCACATTTTTGCAATTTAAACTTAACATCTATCTCTTATAGTTTTTGAAAAATAAGACGAAAAGTATTAAAATGAAAAAAAAATAATGAAAAAAGGGCAATAACTCCAAGATGGGTAATCTGTCTCTTATAGGTTTTGAAATAAAGCACGAAAAGTATTACAATTTTGAAAATTTGATGAAAAAAGGGAAATAACTCCAAAATGGGTAATGGGATTTACTTCAAAATTGCGGGGTAGGTAGATCTTGACATGCTGCAAATTTTTCAAATTTAAACTTAACCTTTATCTTTTATAGTTTTTGAAATATAAGACGAAAAGTATTAATTTTTTTTAATTTGATGAAAAAAAGGGCAATAACTCCAAGATGGGTAATCAGATTTACTTCAAAATTGCAGGGTAGATAGATCTTGACATACAGAACATGTTTGCCGTTTAAACTTAACATCTATCTGTTATATATTTTGAAATAAAGGACGAAAACTATTAAAATTTAGAAAATTTGATGAAAAAAGGGCAATAACTCCAAAATGGGTAATGGCATTTACTGCAAAATTGCAAGGTGGGTAGATCTTGACCTGGTGCACATTTTTGCAATTTAAACTTAACATCTATCTCTTATAGTTTTTCTAAATAAAGGACGAAAAGTATTAAAATTTTGAAAATTTTATGAAAAAAGGGCAATGACTCCAAAATGGGTAATGGGATTTACTTCAAAATTGCAGGGTATGTAGATCATGACATGCTGCACATTTTTGCAATTTAAACTTAACATCTATCTCTTATAGTTTTTGAAAAATAAGACGAAAAGTATTAAAATGAAAAAAAAATAATGAAAAAAGGGCAATAACTCCACGATGGGTAATCAGATTTACTTCAAAATTGCAGAGTAGGTAGATCTTGGTATGCTGAACATGTTTGCAGTTACCATCTGTCTCTTATAGTTTTTGAAATAAAGCACGAAAAGTATTACAATTTTGAAAATTTGATGAAAAAAGGGAAATAACTCCAAATTGGGTAATGGGATTTACTTCATTATTGCAGGGCGGGTAGATCTTGACATGCTGCACATTTTTGCAATTTAAACTTAACCTTTATCTCTTATAGTTTTTGAAATATAAGACGAAAAGTATTAAATTTTTTACAAATTTGATGAAAAAAGGGCAATAACTCCAAGATGGGTAATCAGATTTACTTCAAAATTGCAGAGTAGGTAGATCTTGCTGTGCTGGTCATTTTTACCTGGTCAGATTTTTGATATTATTAACGGTTTTTGAGTTATTACCCAAAACCTGCAATATTACAATATGTTCTATTTTTAGTAACAGTGGCCATGTTGGTTGGTGCACGGCATCGCCGGACACCATTTTGAAACTAGACACCATAGTGATGATTCAGACCAAATTTGGTTTCCATTGGTCTAGTACTTTCAGAGAAGATTTTTGAAAATGTTTACGATGTAAGACGACGATGGACGCTAAGTGATGGCAATAGCTCACATGACCCTTCGGGTCAGGTGATCTAAAAAGGGTGCACTCGACTCCCAGCCACAAGTGATAAAGCTTACCATGATATAGCTGAAATATTGCTGAAAGTGGCATTAAACACCAAAAATCAATCAAGCAAGGAATCATTCATCAGGTACGCAGCATGCTCATAGTGAAAATATTGGAAAGATAATTTATATAAGAGTCTGATATTAAGTAAACCAAAAACACTTTATCAAACTCTCTCTGGATGACAACACAAAACAAAACAAACCAAACCAAAAACAAAAACATAACAAAAACAAAACAATCACATGAGTTGAGAAAGAAATAGAAAGCAAAACATGTTTTGCAAAATAATATTATCTTTGGGCAACATTCGAAGATACCAAAGGTGTAATCTAAAGCTGTAAATTGAAGGAGACACAGACAATTTAACATAATATACAAAATTAAAACATAGAAATAAAATTATATAGCATAAAACATAAACTGTTGGAATATATTTTAAGAGTTCATTAATATCATTAGTGATTATCGAAATATCTACAAACACATTTTCTAGGTGAATCTCGCCTCGTGTGTGGTAGATCGTTGGTTCGTGCCCCGATTGGGTCAAACCTGGTATTTGTTCTTTCTCCGCTTAAGGTGAAAGAGCAAAGACTGGTTAACTCGGAATCAGGATAATGTGTTGAAATGGGCGATATGTCTATCTACGGCCTGTGAGCTAGCAATATAAAAATCCAACTAAACATGTTGGTCTAGTACAAAGGAGACCTCATGACCAACTCATTTAAAATTAACTTGTTCTCACCATAATATAGCTGAAAAATTGCTGAGTTGGCGTTAAACAACAATCATTCATTCTTTGTGAATTACATCAGATTCTCCTAAATATGAATGGGTAAAGAACATGATACAGGGTTCATGAAATTGCATATGGGTTCGACGGTCCTAGTGAAAAAATAGTCAGTCCTAAATGATTTTCCATTGCAAAACATAATTTTGTGTAATTAAGTCCTTAGCAAAATATGCCCAAATTTTGCTGGTCATGTCTGACAGGACTGACATTTCGGTATCGGGTCAGTTTGCCCTAACGACACATTCGCACTGGATCCGTTTGCCCTGGGTTCGTTCACCCTAAAAGTGGGTCCGTTTGCCCCTATACTTAAAAAGTATTTTAATGAACATAATGCATATTTTAATCTAAAATAAAGAAGTATTAAATGATATAGAATAGTATTTAAAGAACAAATATGAGCTTTTGGAAATTAATTTAATTCTTTTCAAGGAATTATTAGGTATATTGTTTGAAATACTTAATAGAAATTAATAATTGTTGATTTCATCATTACAATTATTGTATATCTTTGATCTTTTTATTTTCATTAATTGATATTTTTGGATCTGTAATTATGCACTTTCGATTTAAACTTGGTAAAACAACGTTGAAACAAATTGTAAACATATAAGGATTTCTCAATTTATTATCTATAAACCATCAAATATCATTCATACTTCATTTATTTTGAATATCCTAAATATCTATTAATTATCAGGGCGAACAGGCCAACTTTTAGGGCGAACGAACCCATGGAAAATGTGTATTAGGGCGAAACAGATAATAGGCATATCTGTCAAGTCTCACGCTTTCAGCATGATAGTCATGCTTCAAGGAATCAAATCACACTCTCACGCTCACCCCCATTATTCTCACTCTTAACACAAAAATTGATGAATTGGAAACATTTCAGTAAACATGCATAATAAAGCTGCCTAAATAGAACTGGTTCACTAAATATGGAAATTCGGATCCGTTAGCGATTTGCTTTAAATGTATTTCTGGCCCATCTTGTTATCTTTACACATAACTGTATCACAGAACCAGATTAGAAGTAACAAGTTAAATGGAGCGTGAATATTCAACTGCAGGTGAACCAGACAGTACTGCAAAAAGCAGTGCTAAAAGCTCAGCAAAGCTGCTGTAGATACATGTAATACAAAATTTTATTCCAAATGATGTAGCAAATATCTAGTGAAGGCATCAGGCTCTCAAAAATACTTTGTATGTGTGATTTGTTCTCAGGCATTTACTTATGCTCATCATGGTGAGGCTAATATAAAGCGACAATGTGATCAAATAAAATCAGATACCATGGGAAAAGTGTGTAGCTTTCTCTGTAGATAGTGCCTCTGTGAATATGGATAAAAGAAGCTCAAATGCAGGTAAGGTACTGGTGAAAAACCCTGATGTGCAATTTATTGGCTGTCCTTTAAATTGAAAAAGGCTGTTTCCCGTAGGCTGGAAATGTATCAGCCCTTGGGCTTGAAAAGTATTTTTGTGAGGTTAAAAAAAAGCAGCTAAGGTTTAAACGACTAACAAAACAGTTCTACAGAATCACCAGCTTCTGGAAGGGGGGCTTGGCCCTTAATACACCCTGATCTCACTCCGAGACATCAAAAACCCTTGACAGCTCTGCTATAATAGGGTGAACGTGAAGTAGGACACACGGACCCAGAACCACGAATTTCGTGAACCTGCATGATATATTTGTAATGCATTATATTGTTTTGTCTTTCTAAATATGCCGGTACATGTATGTACTTACGTCCTGTGCATGATGTGCCATCACTTTTAAGAGTTTCACCGTCTTCACATCCACATGTCCGTCCTGTTGGAATTGGTAAACAGAATAAAGCACAACCTCCGTTTTTGGTGGCACAATGTGTGTTTTCTGTAAAAAAAAAAACTGTAGATATCAAATTCAGTGTGCACAACACGTTTCTGGAATAACCTTCATCAGGGACGCTAAAAGTCGAAAGATCGGAAAGACAAATAATTTAAAGTTCTTGAAGACAGTATTCTTAATTTATTATGATTATATGTTTGATAAACATACAAGAAAAGTTTGAAGATACCAAAGGGGTAATCAGAAGCCATAAATTGATGAAGGACAGACAATGCAATGTCTAAAAGTTTGAAGATGCTAAAGGGTTATTAAAAAACCATACATCGATGAAGGGCAGAGAACACAATGATCAAAAGTTTGAAGATACCAAAGGGTTAATCAGAAGACACAAATCAATGAAGGACAGAGAACACAATGGCCAAAAGTTTGAAGATAACAAAGGAGTAATCAGAAGACACAAATCAATGAAGGACAGAGAACACAATGGTCGAAGTTTGAAGATACCAAAGGGTTAATCAGAAGACACAAATCAATGAAGGACAGAGAACACAATGGCTAAAAGTTTGAAGATACCAAAAGGTTTAATCAGAAGACACAAATCAATGAAGGACAGAGAACACAATGGCCAAAAGTTTAAAGATAACAAAAGGTTTAATCAGAAGACACAAATCAATGAAGGACAGAGAACACAATGGTCAAAAGTTTGAAGATACCAAAGGGTTAATCAGAAGACACAAATCAATGAAGGACAGAGAACACAATGGCCAAAAGTTTGAAGATACCAAAGGAGTAATCAGAAGACACAAATCAATGAAGGACAGAGAACACAATGGTCAAAAGTTTGAAGATACCAAAGGGTTAATCAGAAGACACAAATCAATGAAGGACAGAGAACACAATGGCCAAAAGTTTGAAGATACCAAAGGAGTAATCAGAAGACACAAATCAATGAAGGACAGAGAACACAATGGTCGAAGTTTGAAGATACCAAAGGTTTAATCAGAAGACACAAATCGATGAAGGACAGAGAACACAATGGCCAAAAGTTTGAAGATACCAAAAGGTTTAATCAGAAGACACAAATCAATGAAGGACAGAGAACACAATGGCCAAAAGTTTGAAGATACCAAAGGAGTATTCAGAAGACACAAATCAATGAAGGACATAGAACACAATGGCCAAAGTTTGAAGATAACAAAAGGTTTAATCAGAAGACACAAATCAATGAAGGACAGAGAACACAATGGTCAAAAGTTTGAAGATAACAAAGGAGTAATCAGAAGACACAAATCAATGAAGGACAGAGAACACAATGGCCAAAGGTTTGAAGATACCAAAGGAGTAATCAGAAGACACAAATCGATGAAGGACAGAGAAAACAATGGCCAAAGTTTGAAGATACCAAAGGTTTAATCAGAAGACACAAATCAATGAAGGACAGAGAACACAATGGGCAAAGTTTGAAAATACCAAAGGGTTAATCAGAAGACACAAATCAATGAAGGACAGAGAACACAATGGCCAAAAGTTTGAAGATAATAAAAGGCTTAATCAGAAGACACATATCAATGAAGGACAGAGAACACAATGACCAAAAGTTTGAAGATACCAAAAGGTTTAATCAGAAGACACAAATCAATGAAGGACAGAGAACACAATGGCCAAAAGTTTGAAGATAACAAAAGGTTTAATCAGAAGACACAAATCAATGAAGGACAGAGAACACAATGGTCAAAAGTTTGAAGAAAACAAAGGAGTAATCAGAAGACACAAATCAATGAAGGACAGAGAACACAATGGCCAAAGGTTTGAAGATACCAAAGGAGTAATCAGAAGACACAAATCGATTAAGGACAGAGAACACAATGGCCAAAATTTTGAAGATACCAAAGAGGTAATCAGAAGACACAAATCAATGAAGGACAGAGAACACAATGGCCAAAAGTTTGAAGATACCAAAGGGTTAATCAGAAGACACAAATCAATGAAGGACAGAGAACACAATGGCCAAAGTTTGAAAATACCAAAGGGTTAATCAGAAGACACAAATCAATGAAGGACAGAGAACACATTGGCCAAAAGTTTCAAGATAATAAAAGGTTTAATCAGAAGACACATATCAATGAAGGAGAGAGAACACAATGACCAAAAGTTTGAAGATACCAAAGCAGTAATCAGAAGACACAAGTCAATGTAGGACGGAGAACACAATGGCCAAAGGTTTGAAGATACGAAAGGGGTAATCAGAAGACACAAATCAATGAAGGACAGAGAACAAAATGGCCAAAAGTTTGAAGATACCAAAGGGTTAATCAGAAGACACAAATCAATGAAGGACAGAGAACACAATGGCCAAAGTTTGAAAATACCAAAGAGTTAATCAGAAGACACAAATCAATGAAGGACAGAGAACACAATGGTCAAAAGTTTGAAAATACCAAAGGGTTAATCAGAAGACACAAATCAATGAAGGACAGAGAACACAATGGCCAAAAGTTATAATAAAAGGTTTAATCAGAAGACACATATCAATGAAGGACGGAGAACACAATGACCAAAAGTTTGAAAATACCAAAGAGATAATCAGAAGACAAAAATCAATGAAGGACAGAGAACACAATGGCCAAAAGTTGAAGATATCAAAGGTTTAATCAGAAGACACAAATCGATGAAGGACAGAGAACACAATGGCCAAAAGTTTGAAGATACCAAAGCAGTAATCAGAAGACACAAATCAATGAAGGACGAAGAACACAATGGCCAAAGTTTGAAGATACCAAAGGTTTAATCAGAAGACACAAATCGATGAAGGACAGAAAACACAATGGCCAAAAGTTTGAAGATACCAAAAGGTTTAATCAGAAGACACAAATCAATGAAGGACAGAGAACACAATGGCCAAAAGTTTGAAGATAACAAAAGGTTTAATCAGAAGACACAAATCAATGAAGGACAGAGAACACAATGGTCAAAAGTTTGAAGATAACACAGGAGTAATCAGAAGACACAAATCAATGAAGGACAGAGAACACAATGGCCAAAAGTTTGAAGATACCAAAGGAGTAATCAGAAGACACAAATCAATGAAGGACAGAGAACACAATGGCTAAAAGTTTGAAGATACCAAAAGGTTTAATCAGAAGACACAAATCAATGAAGGACAGAGAACACAATGACCAAAAGTTTGAAGATACCAAAGGAGTAATCAAAAGACACAAATCAATGAAGGACAGAGAACACAATGGTCGAAGTTTGAAGATACCAAAGGGTTAATCAGAAGACACAAATCAATGAAGGACAGAGAACACAATGGCCAAAAGTTGAAGATACCAAAGGTTTAATCAGAAGACACAAATCGATGAAGGACAGAGAACACAATGGCCAAAAGTTTGAAGATACCAAAGGAGTAATCAGAAGACACAAACCAATGAAGGACAGAGAACACAATGGCCAAAAGTTTGAAGATACCAAAGCAGTAATCAGAAGACACAAATCAATGAAGGACGGAGAACACAATGGCCAAAGTTTGAAGATACCAAAGGTTTAATCAGAAGACACAAATCGATGAAGGACAGAGAACACAATGGCCAAAAGTTTGAAGATACCAAAAGGTTTAATCAGAAGACACAAATCAATGAAGGACAGAGAACACAATGGCCAAAAGTTTGAAGATACCAAAGGAGTATTCAGAAGACACAAATCAATGAAGGACATAGAACACAATGGCCAAAGTTTGAAGATAACAAAAGGTTTAATCAGAAGACACAAATCAATGAAGGACAGAGAACACAATGGTCAAAAGTTTGAAGATAACAAAGGAGTAATCAGAAGACACAAATCAATGAAGGACAGAGAACACAATGGCCAAAGGTTTGAAGATACCAAAGGAGTAATCAGAAGACACAAATCGATGAAGGACAGAGAAAACAATGGCCAAAGTTTGAAGATACCAAAGGTTTAATCAGAAGACACAAATCAATGAAGGACAGAGAACACAATGGGCAAAGTTTGAAAATACCAAAGGGTTAATCAGAAGACACAAATCAATGAAGGACAGAGAACACAATGGCCAAAAGTTTGAAGATAATAAAAGGCTTAATCAGAAGACACATATCAATGAAGGACAGAGAACACAATGACCAAAAGTTTGAAAATACCAAAGAGATAATCAGAAGACACAAATCAATGAAGGACAGAGAACACAATGGCCAAAAGTTTGAAGATACCAAAGGAGTAATCAGAAGACACAAATCAATGAAGGACAGAGAACACAATGGTCATAAGTTTGAAAATACCAAAGGGTTAATCAGAAGACACAAATCAATGAAGGACAGAGAACACAATTGCCAAAGTTTGAAAATACCAAAGGGTTAATCAGAAGACACAAATCAATGAAGGACAGAGAACACAATGGTCAAAAGTTTGAAAATGCCAAAGGGTTAATCAGAAGACACAAATCAATGAAGGACAGAGAACACAATGGCCAAAAGTTTGAAGATAACCAGAGGCTCTCAAGAGCCTGTATCGTTCACCTGGTAATA
Organism: Bathymodiolus brooksi; assembly: GCA_963680875.1. Classification (NCBI taxonomy): domain Eukaryota; kingdom Metazoa; phylum Mollusca; class Bivalvia; order Mytilida; family Modiolidae; genus Bathymodiolus; species Bathymodiolus brooksi. The sequence continues at coordinate 46,557,109 of OY804588.1, forward strand.
AAAAAAACCAATTGGTCCTATGTAAAAACTATGTCCTGCGTCATCTTGGAATTACGATCAACATAAAAAACACAAAGTTTGTAAAGGACCTTCCAATGATTGATGCACAGTTTAGGTTCAATCAGTGCAATAGCTTCAGAGAAGAATATATTTCTGTATTTTCCCCATATGGTTCTGTGTTAATACTATGACCTGTGGTGGCAGCCATCTTGGATTTCCGATCGGCATAAAAAACAGGACCTTCCAATGATCATTCCTGGGCAGTTTGGTTTCAACTGTCCAAGTGGTTTCAGAGAAGAAGCATTTTGAAACATTTTTCCCATAGGGTCCAATGTTAAACTAAGTCCTGCCGTAGCCGCCATTTTGAATTTCATATCAGAATAAAAAACGTATATTTTGTAGAGGACCATTCAATGAACATTCATGTACAGTTTGGCTTTAATCATATTTGTAGTTTCTGAGAAGAAGGCATTTGAACATTTTCCCATAGGGTCCAATGTTAATCTATGTCCTGCGGTGGTGGCCATCTTGGATTTCCGATCGGCATAAAAAACACACACCTTGTAGAGGACCTTCCAATGATCATTCCTGGGCAGTTTGGTTTCAATTATCCAAGTGGTTTCAGAGAAGAAGCGTTTTGAAACATTTTTCCCATAGGGTCCAATGTTAAACTAAGTCCTGCCGTAGCCGCCATTTTGAATTTCATATCGGAACAAAAAACGTAAAGTTTGTAGAGGACCATCCAATGTACACACATATGGACAGTTTGGCTTTAATCTATTTGTAGTTTCTGAGAAGAAGGCATTTGAACATTTTCCCATAGGGTCCAATGTTAATCTATGTCCTGCGGTGGTGGCCATCTTGAATTTTCGATCGGCATAAAAAAACAGAAACTTTGTAGAGGACCTTCCAATGATCATTCCTGGGCAGTTTGGATTCAATTGTCCAAGTGGTTTCAGAGAAGAAGCGTTTTGAAACATTTTTCCCATAGGGTCCAATGTTAAACTAAGTCCTGCCGTAGCCGCCATTTTTAATTTCATATCGGAACAAAAAACCTAACGTTTGTAGAGGACCATCCAATGAACATTCATGTACAGTTTGGCTTTAATAATATTTGTAGTTTCTGAGAGGAAGGCATTTGAACATTTTCCCATAGGGTCCAATGTTAATCTATGTATTGTGGTGGCGGCCATCTTGGATTTCCGATCGGCATAAAAAACATAAAATTTGTAGAGGACCTTCCAATGATCATTCCTGGGCAGTTTGGATTCAACTGTTCTAGTGGTTTCAGAGAAGAAGCGTTTGCAAACATTTCCCCCATAGGGTCCAATGTTAAACTAAGTCCTGCCGTAGCTGCCATTTTGAATTTCATATCGGAACAAAAAACGTAAAGTTTGTAGAGGACCATCCAATGAACATTCTTGTACAGTTTGGCTTTAATCATATTTGTATTTCTGAGAAGAAGGCATTTGAACATTTTCCCATAGGGTCCAATGTTAATCTATGTCCTGCGGTGGTGGTCATCTTGGATTTCCGATCGGCATAAAAAACACACACCTTGTAGAGGACCTTCCAATGATCATTCCTGGGCAGTTTGGTTTCAATTATCCAAGTGGTTTCAGAGAAGAAGCGTTTTGAAACATTTTTCCCATAGGGTCCAATGTTAAACTAAGTCCTGCCGTAGCCGCCATTTTGAATTTTATATCGGAACAAAAAACGCAAAGTTTGTAGAGGACCATCCAATGTACATTCATGTACAGTTTGGCTTTAATCATATTTGTAGTTTCTGAGAAGAAGGCATTTGAACATTTTCCCATAGGGTCCAATGTTAATCTATGTCCTGCGGTGGTGGCCATCTTGGATTTCCGACCGGCATAAAAAACAGAAACTTTGTAGAGGACCTTCCAATGATCATTCCTGGGCAGTTTGGTTTCAATTATCCAAGTGGTTTCAGAGAAGAAGCGTTTTGAAACATTTTTCCCATAGGGTCCAATGTTAAACTAAGTCCTGCCGTAGCCGCCATTTTGAATTTCATACCAGAACAAAAAACGTATAGTTTGTAGAGGACCATCTAATGAACATTCATGTACAGTTTGGCTTTAATCATATTTGTAGTTTCTGAGTAGAAGGCATTTGAATATTTTCCCATAGGGTCCAATGTTAATCTATGTCCTGCGGTGGCGGCCATCTTGGATTTCCGACCGGTATAAAAAACAGAAACTTTGTAGAGGACCTTCCAATGATCATTCCTGGGCAGTTTAGTTTCAACTGTCCAAGTGGTTTCAGAGAAGAAGCATTTTGAAACATTTTTCCCATAGGGTCCAATGTTAAACTAAGTCCTGCCATAGCCGCCATTTTGAATTTCATACCAGAACAAAAAACCTTAAGATTGTAGAGGACCATCTAATGAACATTCATGTACAGTTTGGCTTTAATCATATTTGTAGTTTCTGAGAAGAAGGCATTTGAACATTTTCCCATAGGATCCAATGTTAATCTATGTATTGTGGTGGCGGCCATCTTGGATTTCCGATTGGCATAAAAAACATAACATTTCTAGAGGACCTTCCAATGATCATTCCTAGGCAGTTTGGTTTCAATTATCCAATTATCCAAGTGGTTTCAGAGAAGAAGCGTTTTGAAACATTTTTCCCATAGGGTTCAATGTTAAACTAAGTCCTGCCGTAGCTGCCATTTTGAATTTCATACCGGAACAAAAAACGTAAAGTTTGTAGAGGACCATCTAATGAACATTCATGTACAGTTTGGCTTTAATCATATTTGTAGTTTCTGAGTAGAAGGCATTTGAATATTTTCCCATAGGGTCCAATGTTAATCTATGTCCTGCGGTGGCGGCCATCTTGGATTTCCGACCGGCATAAAAAACAGAAACTTTGTAGAGGACCTTCCAATGATCATTCCTGGGCAGTTTGGTTTCAACTGTCCAAGTGGTTTCAGAGAAGAAGCATTTTGAAACATTTTTCCCATAGGGTCCAATGTTAAACTAAGTCCTGCCGTAGCCGCCATTTTGAATTTCATATCGGAACAAAAAACCTTAAGATTGTAGAGGACCATCCAATGAACATTCATGTACAGTTTGGCTTTAATAATATTTGTAGTTTCTGAGAAGAAGGCATTTGAACATTTTCCCATAGGGTCCAATGTTAATCTATGTCCTGCGGTGGCGGCCATCTTGGATTTCCGACCGGCATAAAAAACAGAAAATTTGTAGAGGACCTTCCAATGATCATTCCTGGGCAGTTTGGTTTCAACTGTCCAAGTGGTTTCAGAGAAGAAGCATTTTGAAACATTTTTCCCATAGGGTCCAATGTTAAACTAAGTCCTGCCGTAGCCGCCATTTTGAATTTCATATCGGAACAAAAAACCTTAAGATTGTAGAGGACCATCCAATGAACATTCATGTACAGTTTGGCTTTAATCATATTTGTAGTTTCTGAGAAGAAGGCATTTGAACATTTTCCCATAGGGTCCAATGTTAATCTATGTCCTGCGATGGCGGCCATCTTGGATTTCCGATCGGCATAAAAAACAGTAACTTGGTAAAGGACATTCCAATGATCATTCCTTTACAGTTTGGGTTCAGTCAGTTCATTAGTTTCGGAGAAGAAGATCTTTGAAATTTCAGCCAATCAGAGCATATTATTGGCCCTGGCAGCCATATTGAATATCCGACTGGAACGAAAAACAGTAACTTTGTAGAGGACCATCCAAGGAACATTCCTGCTAAGTTCGGTTCCAATCGGCCAAGTGGTTTCAGAGAAGAAGCTTGAAATGTGAAAAGTTTACAGACGACAGACGACAGACGACGGACGCCAAGTGATGGCAATAGTTCACATGGACCTTTGGTCCAGGTGAACTAATAAAAGGTTTAATCAGAAGACACATATCAATGAAGGACAGAGAACACAATGACCAAAAGTTTGAAAATACCAAAGAGATAATCAGAAGACACAAATCAATGAAGGACAGAGAACACAATGGCCAAAAGTTTGAAGATACCAAAGGAGTAATCAGAAGACACAAATCAATGAAGGACAGAGAACACAATGGCCAAAAGTTTGAAGATACCAAAGCAGTAATCAGAAGACACAAATCAATGAAGGATGGAGACCACAATGGCCAAAGTTTGAAGATACCAAAGGTTTAATCAGAAGACACAAATAGATGAAGGACAGAGAACACAATGGCCAAAAGTGTGAAGATACCAAAAGGTTTAATCAGAAGACACAAATCAATGAAGGACAGAGAACACAATGGCCAAAAGTTTGAAGATAACAAAAGGTTTAATCAGAAGACACAAATCAATGAAGGACAGAGAACACAATGGTCAAAAGTTTGAAGAAACCAAAGGAGTAATCAGAAGACACAAATCAATGAAGGACAGAGAACACAATGGCCAAAGGTTTGAAGATACCAAAGGAGTAATCAGAAGACACAAATCGATTAAGGACAGAGAACACAATGGCCAAAAGTTTGAAGATACCAAAGAGGTAATCAGAAGACACAAATCAATGAAGGACAGAGAACACAATGGCCAAAAGTTTGAAGATACCAAAGGGTTAATCAGAAGACACAAATCAATGAAGGACAGAGAACACAATGGCCAAAGTTTGAAAATACCAAAGGGTTAATCAGAAGACACAAATCAATGAAGGACAGAGAACACATTGGCCAAAAGTTTCAAGATAATAAAAGGTTTAATCAGAAGACACATATCAATGAAGGAGAGAGAACACAATGACCAAAAGTTTGAAGATACCAAAGCAGTAATCAGAAGACACAAGTCAATGTAGGACGGAGAACACAATGGCCAAAGTTTGAAGACACCAAAGGGTTAATCAGAAGACACAAATCAATGAAGGACAGAGAACACAATGGCCAAAAGTTTGAAGATACCAAAGGAGTAATCAAAAGACACAAATCAATGAAGGACAGAGAACACAATGGTCGAAGTTTGAAGATACCAAAGGGTTAATCAGAAGACACAAATCAATGATAGACAGAGAACACAATGGCCAAAAGTTGAAGATACCAAAGATTTAATCAGAAGACACAAATCGATGAAGGACAGAGAACACAATGGCCAAAAGTTTGAAGATACCAAAGGAGTAATCAGAAGACACAAACCAATGAAGGACAGAGAACACAATGGCCAAAAGTTTGAAGATACCAAAGCAGTAATCAGAAGACACAAATCAATGAAGGACGGAGAACACAATGGCCAAAGTTTGAAGATACCAAAGGTTTAATCAGAAGACACAAATCGATGAAGGACAGAGAACACAATGGCCAAAAGTTTGAAGATACCAAAAGGTTTAATCAGAAGACACAAATCAATGAAGGACAGAGAACACAATGGCCAAAAGTTTGAAGATACCAAAGGAGTATTCAGAAGACACAAATCAATGAAGGACATAGAACACAATGGCCAAAGTTTGAAGATAACAAAAGGTTTAATCAGAAGACACAAATCAATGAAGGACAGAGAACACAATGGCCAAAAGTTTGAAGATAACAAAAGAGGTAATCAGAAGACACAAATCAATGAAGGACAGAGAACACAATGGTCAAAAGTTTGAAGATAACAAAGGTTTAATCAGAAGACACAAATCGATGAAGGACAGAGAACACAATGGCCAAAAGTTTGAAGATACCAAAAGGTTTAATCAGAAGACACAAATCAATGAAGGACAGAGAACACAATGGCCAAAAGTTTGAAGATACCAAAGGAGTATTCAGAAGACACAAATCAATGAAGGACGGAGAACACAATGGCCAAGGTTTGAAGATACCAAAGGAGTAATCAGAAGACACAAATCAATGAAGGACAGAGAACACAATGGCCAAAGGTTTGAAGATACCAAAGGTTTAATCAGAAGACACAAATCAATGAAGGACAGAGAACACAATGGCCAAAGTTTGAAAATACCAAAGGGTTAATCAGAAGACACAAATCAATTAAGGACAGAGAACACAATGGTCAAAAGTTTGAAGAAAACAAAGGAGTAATCAGAAGACACAAATCAATGAAGGACAGAGAACACAATGGCCAAAGGTTTGAAGATACCAAAGAGATAATCAGAAGACAAAAATCAATGAAGGACAGAGAACACAATGGCCAAAAGTTGAAGATACCAAAGGTTTAATCAGAAGACACAAATCGATGAAGGACAGAGAACACAATGGCCAAAAGTTTGAAGATACCAAAGCAGTAATCAGAAGACACAAACCAATGAAGGACAGAGAACACAATGGCCAAAAGTTTGAAGATACCAAAGCAGTAATCAGAAGACACAAATCAATGAAGGACGGAGAACACAATGGCCAAAGTTTGAAGATACCAAAGGTTTAATCAGAAGACACAAATCGATGAAGGACAGAGAACACAATGGCCAAAAGTTTGAAGATACCAAAAGGTTTAATCAGAAGACACAAATCAATGAAGGACAGAGAACACAATGGCCAAAAGTTTGAAGATACCAAAGGAGTATTCAGAAGACACAAATCAATGAAGGACATAGAACACAATGGCCAAAGTTTGAAGATAACAAAAGGTTTAATCAGAAGACACAAATCAATGAAGGACAGAGAACACAATGGCCAAAAGTTTGAAGATAACAAAAGAGGTAATCAGAAGACACAAATCAATGAAGGACAGAGAACACAATGGTCAAAAGTTTGAAGATAACAAAGGTTTAATCAGAAGACACAAATCGATGAAGGACAGAGAACACAATGGCCAAAAGTTTGAAGATACCAAAAGGTTTAATCAGAAGACACAAATCAATGAAGGACAGAGAACACAATGGCCAAAAGTTTGAAGATACCAAAGGAGTATTCAGAAGACACAAATCAATGAAGGACGGAGAACACAATGGCCAAGGTTTGAAGATACCAAAGGAGTAATCAGAAGACACAAATCAATGAAGGACAGAGAACACAATGGCCAAAGGTTTGAAGATACCAAAGGTTTAATCAGAAGACACAAATCAATGAAGGACAGAGAACACAATGGCCAAAGTTTGAAAATACCAAAGGGTTAATCAGAAGACACAAATCAATTAAGGACAGAGAACACAATGGCCAAAAGTTTGAAGATAATAAAAGGCTTAATCAGAAGACACATATCAATGAAGGACAGAGAACACAATGACCAAAAGTTTGAAAATACCAAAGAGATAATCAGAAGACACAAATCAATGAAGGACAGAGAACACAATGGCCAAAAGTTTGAAGATACCAAAGGTTTAATCAGAAGACACAAATCGATGAAGGACAGAGAACACAATGGCCAAAAATTTGAAGATACCAAAGGAGTAATCAGAAGACACAAATCAATGAAGGACAGAGAACACAATGGCCAAAAGTTTGAAGATACCAAAGCAGTAATCAGAAGACACAAATCAATGAAGGACGGAGAACACAATGGCCAAAGTTTGAAGATACCAAAGGTTTATTCAGAAGACACATATCGATGAAGGACAGAGAACACAATGGCCAAAAGCTTGAAGATAATAAAAGGTTTAATCAGAAGACACATATCAATGAAAGACAGAGAACACAATGACCAAAAGTTTGAAAATACCAAAGAGATAATCAGAAGACACAAATCAATGAAGGACAGAGAACACAATGGCCAAAAGTTTAAAGATAACAAAAGGTTTAATCAGAAGACACAAATCAATGAAGGACAGAGAACACAATGGTCAAAAGTTTGAAGATAACAAAGGAGTAATCAGAAGACACAAATCAATGAAGGACAGAGAACACAATGGTCAAAAGTTTGAAGAAAACAAAGGAGTAATCAGAAGACACAAATCAATGAAGGACAGAGAACACAATGGCCAAAGGTTTGAAGATACCAAAGAGATAATCAGAAGACAAAAATCAATGAAGGACAGAGAACACAATGGCCAAAAGTTGAAGATACCAAAGGTTTAATCAGAAGACACAAATCGATGAAGGACAGAGAACACAATGGCCAAAAGTTTGAAGATACCAAAGCAGTAATCAGAAGACACAAATCAATGAAGGACGAAGAACACAATGGCCAAAGTTTGAAGATACCAAAGGTTTAATCAGAAGACACAAATCAATGAAGGACAGAGAACACAATGGCCAAAAGTTTGAAGATAACAAAAGGTTTAATCAGAAGACACAAATCAATGAAGGACAGAGAACACAATGGTCAAAAGTTTGAAGATAACAAAGGAGTAATCAGAAGACACAAATCAATGAAGGACAGAGAACACAATGGCCAAAAGTTTGAAGATACCAAAGGAGTAATCAGAAGACACAAATCAATGAAGGACAGAGAACACAATGGCTAAAAGTTTGAAGATACCAAAAGGTTTAATCAGAAGACACAAATCAATGAAGGACAGAGAACACAATGACCAAAAGTTTAAAGATAACAAGAGGTTTAATCAGAAGACACAAATCAATGAAGGACAGAGAACACAATGGTCAAAAGTTTGAAGATACCAAAGGGTTAATCAGAAGACACAAATCAATGAAGGACAGAGAACACAATGGCCAAAAGTTTGAAGATACCAAAGGAGTAATCAAAAGACACAAATCAATGAAGGACAGAGAACACAATGGTCGAAGTTTGAAGATACCAAAGGGTTAATCAGAAGACACAAATCAATGAAGGACAGAGAACACAATGGCCAAAAGTTGAAGATACCAAAGGTTTAATCAGAAGACACAAATCGATGAAGGACAGAGAACACAATGGCCAAAAGTTTGAAGATACCAAAGGAGTAATCAGAAGACACAAACCAATGAAGGACAGAGAACACAATGGCCAAAAGTTTGAAGATACCAAAGCAGTAATCAGAAGACACAAATCAATGAAGGACGGAGAACACAATGGCCAAAGTTTGAAGATACCAAAGGTTTAATCAGAAGACACAAATCGATGAAGGACAGAGAACACAATGGCCAAAAGTTTGAAGATACCAAAAGGTTTAATCAGAAGACACAAATCAATGAAGGACAGAGAACACAATGGCCAAAAGTTTGAAGATACCAAAGGAGTATTCAGAAGACACAAATCAATGAAGGACATAGAACACAATGGCCAAAGTTTGAAGATAACAAAAGGTTTAATCAGAAGACACAAATCAATGAAGGACAGAGAACACAATGGCCAAAAGTTTGAAGATAACAAAAGAGGTAATCAGAAGACACAAATCAATGAAGGACAGAGAACACAATGGTCAAAAGTTTGAAGATAACAAAGGTTTAATCAGAAGACACAAATCGATGAAGGACAGAGAACACAATGGCCAAAAGTTTGAAGATACCAAAAGGTTTAATCAGAAGACACAAATCAATGAAGGACAGAGAACACAATGGCCAAAAGTTTGAAGATACCAAAGGAGTATTCAGAAGACACAAATCAATGAAGGACAGAGAACACAATGGCCAAGGTTTGAAGATACCAAAGGAGTAATCAGAAGACACAAATCAATGAAGGACAGAGAACACAATGGCCAAAGGTTTGAAGATACCAAAGGTTTAATCAGAAGACACAAATCAATGAAGGACAGAGAACACAATGGCCAAAGTTTGAAAATACCAAAGGGTTAATCAGAAGACACAAATCAATTAAGGACAGAGAACACAATGGCCAAAAGTTTGAAGATAATAAAAGGCTTAATCAGAAGACACATATCAATGAAGGACAGAGAACACAATGACCAAAAGTTTGAAAATACCAAAGAGATAATCAGAAGACACAAATCAATGAAGGACAGAGAACACAATGGCCAAAAGTTTGAAGATACCAAAGGTTTAATCAGAAGACACAAATCGATGAAGGACAGAGAACACAATGGCCAAAAGTTTGAAGATACCAAAGGAGTAATCAGAAGACACAAATCAATGAAGGACAGAGAACACAATGGCCAAAAGTTTGAAGATACCAAAGCAGTAATCAGAAGACACAAATCAATGAAGGACGGAGAACACAATGGCCAAAGTTTGAAGATACCAAAGGTTTATTCAGAAGACACATATCGATGAAGGACAGAGAACACAATGGCCAAAAGCTTGAAGATAATAAAAGGTTTAATCAGAAGACACATATCAATGAAAGACAGAGAACACAATGACCAAAAGTTTGAAAATACCAAAGAGATAATCAGAAGACACAAATCAATGAAGGACAGAGAACACAATGGCCAAAAGTTTAAAGATAACAAAAGGTTTAATCAGAAGACACAAATCAATGAAGGACAGAGAACACAATGGTCAAAAGTTTGAAGATAACAAAGGAGTAATCAGAAGACACAAATCAATGAAGGACAGAGAACACAATGGTCAAAAGTTTGAAGAAAACAAAGGAGTAATCAGAAGACACAAATCAATGAAGGACAGAGAACACAATGGCCAAAGGTTTGAAGATACCAAAGAGATAATCAGAAGACAAAAATCAATGAAGGACAGAGAACACAATGGCCAAAAGTTGAAGATACCAAAGGTTTAATCAGAAGACACAAATCGATGAAGGACAGAGAACACAATGGCCAAAAGTTTGAAGATACCAAAGCAGTAATCAGAAGACACAAATCAATGAAGGACGAAGAACACAATGGCCAAAGTTTGAAGATACCAAAGGTTTAATCAGAAGACACAAATCAATGAAGGACAGAGAACACAATGGCCAAAAGTTTGAATCAGAAGACACAAATCAATGAAGGACAGAGAACACAATGGTCAAAAGTTTGAAGATAACAAAGGAGTAATCAGAAGACACAAATCAATGAAGGACAGAGAACACAATGGCCAAAAGTTTGAAGATACCAAAGGAGTAATCAGAAGACACAAATCAATGAAGGACAGAGAACACAATGGCTAAAAGTTTGAAGATACCAAAAGGTTTAATCAGAAGACACAAATCAATGAAGGACAGAGAACACAATGACCAAAAGTTTAAAGATAACAAGAGGTTTAATCAGAAGACACAAATCAATGAAGGACAGAGAACACAATGGTCAAAAGTTTGAAGATACCAAAGGGTTAATCAGAAGACACAAATCAATGAAGGACAGAGAACACAATGGCCAAAAGTTTGAAGATACCAAAGGAGTAATCAAAAGACACAAATCAATGAAGGACAGAGAACACAATGGTCGAAGTTTGAAGATACCAAAGGGTTAATCAGAAGACACAAATCAATGAAGGACAGAGAACACAATGGCCAAAAGTTGAAGATACCAAAGATTTAATCAGAAGACACAAATCGATGAAGGACAGAGAACACAATGGCCAAAAGTTTGAAGATACCAAAGGAGTAATCAGAAGACACAAACCAATGAAGGACAGAGAACACAATGGCCAAAAGTTTGAAGATACCAAAGGAGTATTCAGAAGACACAAATCAATGAAGGACATAGAACACAATGGCCAAAGTTTGAAGATAACAAAAGGTTTAATCAGAAGACACAAATCAATGAAGGACAGAGAACACAATGGCCAAAAGTTTGAAGATAACAAAAGAGGTAATCAGAAGACACAAATCAATGAAGGACAGAGAACACAATGGTCAAAAGTTTGAAGATAACAAAGGTTTAATCAGAAGACACAAATCGATGAAGGACAGAGAACACAATGGCCAAAAGTTTGAAGATACCAAAAGGTTTAATCAGAAGACACAAATCAATGAAGGACAGAGAACACAATGGCCAAAAGTTTGAAGATACCAAAGGAGTATTCAGAAGACACAAATCAATGAAGGACGGAGAACACAATGGCCAAGGTTTGAAGATACCAAAGGAGTAATCAGAAGACACAAATCAATGAAGGACAGAGAACACAATGGCCAAAGGTTTGAAGATACCAAAGGTTTAATCAGAAGACACAAATCAATGAAGGACAGAGAACACAATGGCCAAAGTTTGAAAATACCAAAGGGTTAATCAGAAGACACAAATCAATTAAGGACAGAGAACACAATGGCCAAAAGTTTGAAGATAATAAAAGGCTTAATCAGAAGACACATATCAATGAAGGACAGAGAACACAATGACCAAAAGTTTGAAAATACCAAAGAGATAATCAGAAGACACAAATCAATGAAGGACAGAGAACACAATGGCCAAAAGTTTGAAGATACCAAAGGTTTAATCAGAAGACACAAATCGATGAAGGACAGAGAACACAATGGCCAAAAGTTTGAAGATACCAAAGGAGTAATCAGAAGACACAAATCAATGAAGGACAGAGAACACAATGGCCAAAAGTTTGAAGATACCAAAGCAGTAATCAGAAGACACAAATCAATGAAGGACGGAGAACACAATGGCCAAAGTTTGAAGATACCAAAGGTTTATTCAGAAGACACATATCGATGAAGGACAGAGAACACAATGGCCAAAAGCTTGAAGATAATAAAAGGTTTAATCAGAAGACACATATCAATGAAAGACAGAGAACACAATGACCAAAAGTTTGAAAATACCAAAGAGATAATCAGAAGACACAAATCAATGAAGGACAGAGAACACAATGGCCAAAAGTTTAAAGATAACAAAAGGTTTAATCAGAAGACACAAATCAATGAAGGACAGAGAACACAATGGTCAAAAGTTTGAAGATAACAAAGGAGTAATCAGAAGACACAAATCAATGAAGGACAGAGAACACAATGGTCAAAAGTTTGAAGAAAACAAAGGAGTAATCAGAAGACACAAATCAATGAAGGACAGAGAACACAATGGCCAAAGGTTTGAAGATACCAAAGAGATAATCAGAAGACAAAAATCAATGAAGGACAGAGAACACAATGGCCAAAAGTTGAAGATACCAAAGGTTTAATCAGAAGACACAAATCGATGAAGGACAGAGAACACAATGGCCAAAAGTTTGAAGATACCAAAGCAGTAATCAGAAGACACAAATCAATGAAGGACGAAGAACACAATGGCCAAAGTTTGAAGATACCAAAGGTTTAATCAGAAGACACAAATCAATGAAGGACAGAGAACACAATGGCCAAAAGTTTGAAGATAACAAAAGGTTTAATCAGAAGACACAAATCAATGAAGGACAGAGAACACAATGGTCAAAAGTTTGAAGATAACAAAGGAGTAATCAGAAGACACAAATCAATGAAGGACAGAGAACACAATGGCCAAAAGTTTGAAGATACCAAAGGAGTAATCAGAAGACACAAATCAATGAAGGACAGAGAACACAATGGCTAAAAGTTTGAAGATACCAAAAGGTTTAATCAGAAGACACAAATCAATGAAGGACAGAGAACACAATGACCAAAAGTTTAAAGATAACAAGAGGTTTAATCAGAAGACACAAATCAATGAAGGACAGAGAACACAATGGTCAAAAGTTTGAAGATACCAAAGGGTTAATCAGAAGACACAAATCAATGAAGGACAGAGAACACAATGGCCAAAAGTTTGAAGATACCAAAGGAGTAATCAAAAGACACAAATCAATGAAGGACAGAGAACACAATGGTCGAAGTTTGAAGATACCAAAGGGTTAATCAGAAGACACAAATCAATGAAGGACAGAGAACACAATGGCCAAAAGTTGAAGATACCAAAGGTTTAATCAGAAGACACAAATCGATGAAGGACAGAGAACACAATGGCCAAAAGTTTGAAGATACCAAAGGAGTAATCAGAAGACACAAACCAATGAAGGACAGAGAACACAATGGCCAAAAGTTTGAAGATACCAAAGCAGTAATCAGAAGACACAAATCAATGAAGGACGGAGAACACAATGGCCAAAGTTTGAAGATACCAAAGGTTTAATCAGAAGACACAAATCGATGAAGGACAGAGAACACAATGGCCAAAAGTTTGAAGATACCAAAAGGTTTAATCAGAAGACACAAATCAATGAAGGACAGAGAACACAATGGCCAAAAGTTTGAAGATACCAAAGGAGTATTCAGAAGACACAAATCAATGAAGGACATAGAACACAATGGCCAAAGTTTGAAGATAACAAAAGGTTTAATCAGAAGACACAAATCAATGAAGGACAGAGAACACAATGGCCAAAAGTTTGAAGATAACAAAAGAGGTAATCAGAAGACACAAATCAATGAAGGACAGAGAACACAATGGTCAAAAGTTTGAAGATAACAAAGGTTTAATCAGAAGACACAAATCGATGAAGGACAGAGAACACAATGGCCAAAAGTTTGAAGATACCAAAAGGTTTAATCAGAAGACACAAATCAATGAAGGACAGAGAACACAATGGCCAAAAGTTTGAAGATACCAAAGGAGTATTCAGAAGACACAAATCAATGAAGGACAGAGAACACAATGGCCAAGGTTTGAAGATACCAAAGGAGTAATCAGAAGACACAAATCAATGAAGGACAGAGAACACAATGGCCAAAGGTTTGAAGATACCAAAGGTTTAATCAGAAGACACAAATCAATGAAGGACAGAGAACACAATGGCCAAAGTTTGAAAATACCAAAGGGTTAATCAGAAGACACAAATCAATTAAGGACAGAGAACACAATGGCCAAAAGTTTGAAGATAATAAAAGGCTTAATCAGAAGACACATATCAATGAAGGACAGAGAACACAATGACCAAAAGTTTGAAAATACCAAAGAGATAATCAGAAGACACAAATCAATGAAGGACAGAGAACACAATGGCCAAAAGTTTGAAGATACCAAAGGTTTAATCAGAAGACACAAATCGATGAAGGACAGAGAACACAATGGCCAAAAGTTTGAAGATACCAAAGGAGTAATCAGAAGACACAAATCAATGAAGGACAGAGAACACAATGGCCAAAAGTTTGAAGATACCAAAGCAGTAATCAGAAGACACAAATCAATGAAGGACGGAGAACACAATGGCCAAAGTTTGAAGATACCAAAGGTTTATTCAGAAGACACATATCGATGAAGGACAGAGAACACAATGGCCAAAAGCTTGAAGATAATAAAAGGTTTAATCAGAAGACACATATCAATGAAAGACAGAGAACACAATGACCAAAAGTTTGAAAATACCAAAGAGATAATCAGAAGACACAAATCAATGAAGGACAGAGAACACAATGGCCAAAAGTTTAAAGATAACAAAAGGTTTAATCAGAAGACACAAATCAATGAAGGACAGAGAACACAATGGTCAAAAGTTTGAAGATAACAAAGGAGTAATCAGAAGACACAAATCAATGAAGGACAGAGAACACAATGGTCAAAAGTTTGAAGAAAACAAAGGAGTAATCAGAAGACACAAATCAATGAAGGACAGAGAACACAATGGCCAAAGGTTTGAAGATACCAAAGAGATAATCAGAAGACAAAAATCAATGAAGGACAGAGAACACAATGGCCAAAAGTTGAAGATACCAAAGGTTTAATCAGAAGACACAAATCGATGAAGGACAGAGAACACAATGGCCAAAAGTTTGAAGATACCAAAGCAGTAATCAGAAGACACAAATCAATGAAGGACGAAGAACACAATGGCCAAAGTTTGAAGATACCAAAGGTTTAATCAGAAGACACAAATCAATGAAGGACAGAGAACACAATGGCCAAAAGTTTGAAGATAACAAAAGGTTTAATCAGAAGACACAAATCAATGAAGGACAGAGAACACAATGGTCAAAAGTTTGAAGATAACAAAGGAGTAATCAGAAGACACAAATCAATGAAGGACAGAGAACACAATGGCCAAAAGTTTGAAGATACCAAAGGAGTAATCAGAAGACACAAATCAATGAAGGACAGAGAACACAATGGCTAAAAGTTTGAAGATACCAAAAGGTTTAATCAGAAGACACAAATCAATGAAGGACAGAGAACACAATGACCAAAAGTTTAAAGATAACAAGAGGTTTAATCAGAAGACACAAATCAATGAAGGACAGAGAACACAATGGTCAAAAGTTTGAAGATACCAAAGGGTTAATCAGAAGACACAAATCAATGAAGGACAGAGAACACAATGGCCAAAAGTTTGAAGATACCAAAGGAGTAATCAAAAGACACAAATCAATGAAGGACAGAGAACACAATGGTCGAAGTTTGAAGATACCAAAGGGTTAATCAGAAGACACAAATCAATGAAGGACAGAGAACACAATGGCCAAAAGTTGAAGATACCAAAGATTTAATCAGAAGACACAAATCGATGAAGGACAGAGAACACAATGGCCAAAAGTTTGAAGATACCAAAGGAGTAATCAGAAGACACAAACCAATGAAGGACAGAGAACACAATGGCCAAAAGTTTGAAGATACCAAAGCAGTAATCAGAAGACACAAATCAATGAAGGACGGAGAACACAATGGCCAAAGTTTGAAGATACCAAAGGTTTAATCAGAAGACACAAATCGATGAAGGACAGAGAACACAATGGCCAAAAGTTTGAAGATACCAAAAGGTTTAATCAGAAGACACAAATCAATGAAGGACAGAGAACACAATGGCCAAAAGTTTGAAGATACCAAAGGAGTATTCAGAAGACACAAATCAATGAAGGACATAGAACACAATGGCCAAAGTTTGAAGATAACAAAAGGTTTAATCAGAAGACACAAATCAATGAAGGACAGAGAACACAATGGCCAAAAGTTTGAAGATAACAAAAGAGGTAATCAGAAGACACAAATCAATGAAGGACAGAGAACACAATGGTCAAAAGTTTGAAGATAACAAAGGTTTAATCAGAAGACACAAATCGATGAAGGACAGAGAACACAATGGCCAAAAGTTTGAAGATACCAAAAGGTTTAATCAGAAGACACAAATCAATGAAGGACAGAGAACACAATGGCCAAAAGTTTGAAGATACCAAAGGAGTATTCAGAAGACACAAATCAATGAAGGACAGAGAACACAATGGCCAAGGTTTGAAGATACCAAAGGAGTAATCAGAAGACACAAATCAATGAAGGATAGAGAACACAATGGTCAAAAGTTTGAAGATACCAAAGGGTTAATCAGAAGACACAAATCAATGAAGGACAGAGAACACAATGGCCAAAAGTTTGAAGATACCAAAGGAGTAATCAAAAGACACAAATCAATGAAGGACAGAGAACACAATGGTCGAAGTTTGAAGATACCAAAGGGTTAATCAGAAGACACAAATCAATGAAGGACAGAGAACACAATGGCCAAAAGTTGAAGATACCAAAGGTTTAATCAGAAGACACAAATCGATGAAGGACAGAGAACACAATGGCCAAAAGTTTGAAGATACCAAAGGAGTAATCAGAAGACACAAACCAATGAAGGACAGAGAACACAATGGCCAAAAGTTTGAAGATACCAAAGCAGTAATCAGAAGACACAAATCAATGAAGGACGGAGAACACAATGGCCAAAGTTAGAAGATACCAAAGGTTTAATCAGAAGACACAAATCGATGAAGGACAGAGAACACAATGGCCAAAAGTTTGAAGATACCAAAGGAGTATTCAGAAGACACAAATCAATGAAGGACATAGAACACAATGGCCAAAGTTTGAAGATAACAAAAGGTTTAATCAGAAGACACAAATCAATGAAGGACAGAGAACACAATGGCCAAAAGTTTGAAGATAACAAAAGAGGTAATCAGAAGACACAAATCAATGAAGGACAGAGAACACAATGGTCAAAAGTTTGAAGATAACAAAGGTTTAATCAGAAGACACAAATCGATGAAGGACAGAGAACACAATGGCCAAAAGTTTGAAGATACCAAAGGAGTATTCAGAAGACACAAATCAATGAAGGACATAGAACACAATGGCCAAAGTTTGAAGATAACAAAAGGTTTAATCAGAAGACACAAATCAATGAAGGACAGAGAACACAATGGCCAAAAGTTTGAAGATAACAAAAGAGGTAATCAGAAGACACAAATCAATGAAGGACAGAGAACACAATGGTCAAAAGTTTGAAGATAACAAAGGTTTAATCAGAAGACACAAATCGATGAAGGACAGAGAACACAATGGCCAAAAGTTTGAAGATACCAAAAGGTTTAATCAGAAGACACAAATCAATGAAGGACAGAGAACACAATGGCCAAAAGTTTGAAGATACCAAAGGAGTATTCAGAAGACACAAATCAATGAAGGACAGAGAACACAATGGCCAAGGTTTGAAGATACCAAAGGAGTAATCAGAAGACACAAATCAATGAAGGACAGAGAACACAATGGCCAAAGGTTTGAAGATACCAAAGGTTTAATCAGAAGACACAAATCAATGAAGGACAGAGAACACAATGGCCAAAGTTTGAAAATACCAAAGGGTTAATCAGAAGACACAAATCAATTAAGGACAGAGAACACAATGGCCAAAAGTTTGAAGATAATAAAAGGCTTAATCAGAAGACACATATCAATGAAGGACAGAGAACACAATGACCAAAAGTTTGAAAATACCAAAGAGATAATCAGAAGACACAAATCAATGAAGGACAGAGAACACAATGGCCAAAAGTTTGAAGATACCAAAGGTTTAATCAGAAGACACAAATCGATGAAGGACAGAGAACACAATGGCCAAAAGTTTGAAGATACCAAAGGAGTAATCAGAAGACACAAATCAATGAAGGACAGAGAACACAATGGCCAAAAGTTTGAAGATACCAAAGCAGTAATCAGAAGACACAAATCAATGAAGGACGGAGAACACAATGGCCAAAGTTTGAAGATACCAAAGGTTTATTCAGAAGACACATATCGATGAAGGACAGAGAACACAATGGCCAAAAGCTTGAAGATAATAAAAGGTTTAATCAGAAGACACATATCAATGAAAGACAGAGAACACAATGACCAAAAGTTTGAAAATACCAAAGAGATAATCAGAAGACACAAATCAATGAAGGACAGAGAACACAATGGCCAAAAGTTTAAAGATAACAAAAGGTTTAATCAGAAGACACAAATCAATGAAGGACAGAGAACACAATGGTCAAAAGTTTGAAGATAACAAAGGAGTAATCAGAAGACACAAATCAATGAAGGACAGAGAACACAATGGTCAAAAGTTTGAAGAAAACAAAGGAGTAATCAGAAGACACAAATCAATGAAGGACAGAGAACACAATGGCCAAAGGTTTGAAGATACCAAAGAGATAATCAGAAGACAAAAATCAATGAAGGACAGAGAACACAATGGCCAAAAGTTGAAGATACCAAAGGTTTAATCAGAAGACACAAATCGATGAAGGACAGAGAACACAATGGCCAAAAGTTTGAAGATACCAAAGCAGTAATCAGAAGACACAAATCAATGAAGGACGAAGAACACAATGGCCAAAGTTTGAAGATACCAAAGGTTTAATCAGAAGACACAAATCAATGAAGGACAGAGAACACAATGGCCAAAAGTTTGAAGATAACAAAAGGTTTAATCAGAAGACACAAATCAATGAAGGACAGAGAACACAATGGTCAAAAGTTTGAAGATAACAAAGGAGTAATCAGAAGACACAAATCAATGAAGGACAGAGAACACAATGGCCAAAAGTTTGAAGATACCAAAGGAGTAATCAGAAGACACAAATCAATGAAGGACAGAGAACACAATGGCTAAAAGTTTGAAGATACCAAAAGGTTTAATCAGAAGACACAAATCAATGAAGGACAGAGAACACAATGACCAAAAGTTTAAAGATAACAAGAGGTTTAATCAGAAGACACAAATCAATGAAGGACAGAGAACACAATGGTCAAAAGTTTGAAGATACCAAAGGGTTAATCAGAAGACACAAATCAATGAAGGACAGAGAACACAATGGCCAAAAGTTTGAAGATACCAAAGGAGTAATCAAAAGACACAAATCAATGAAGGACAGAGAACACAATGGTCGAAGTTTGAAGATACCAAAGGGTTAATCAGAAGACACAAATCGATGAAGGACAGAGAACACAATGGCCAAAAGTTTGAAGATACCAAAAGGTTTAATCAGAAGACACAAATCAATGAAGGACAGAGAACACAATGGCCAAAAGTTTGAAGATACCAAAGGAGTATTCAGAAGACACAAATCAATGAAGGACATAGAACACAATGGCCAAAGTTTGAAGATAACAAAAGGTTTAATCAGAAGACACAAATCAATGAAGGACAGAGAACACAATGGCCAAAAGTTTGAAGATAACAAAAGAGGTAATCAGAAGACACAAATCAATGAAGGACAGAGAACACAATGGTCAAAAGTTTGAAGATAACAAAGGTTTAATCAGAAGACACAAATCGATGAAGGACAGAGAACACAATGGCCAAAAGTTTGAAGATACCAAAAGGTTTAATCAGAAGACACAAATCAATGAAGGACAGAGAACACAATGACCAAAAGTTTAAAGATAACAAGAGGTTTAATCAGAAGACACAAATCAATGAAGGACAGAGAACACAATGGTCAAAAGTTTGAAGATACCAAAGGGTTAATCAGAAGACACAAATCAATGAAGGACAGAGAACACAATGGCCAAAAGTTTGAAGATACCAAAGGAGTAATCAAAAGACACAAATCAATGAAGGACAGAGAACACAATGGTCGAAGTTTGAAGATACCAAAGGGTTAATCAGAAGACACAAATCAATGAAGGACAGAGAACACAATGGCCAAAAGTTGAAGATACCAAAGATTTAATCAGAAGACACAAATCGATGAAGGACAGAGAACACAATGGCCAAAAGTTTGAAGATACCAAAGGAGTAATCAGAAGACACAAACCAATGAAGGACAGAGAACACAATGGCCAAAAGTTTGAAGATACCAAAGCAGTAATCAGAAGACACAAATCAATGAAGGACGGAGAACACAATGGCCAAAGTTTGAAGATACCAAAGGTTTAATCAGAAGACACAAATCGATGAAGGACAGAGAACACAATGGCCAAAAGTTTGAAGATACCAAAAGGTTTAATCAGAAGACACAAATCAATGAAGGACAGAGAACACAATGGCCAAAAGTTTGAAGATACCAAAGCAGTAATCAGAAGACACAAATCAATGAAGGACGGAGAACACAATGGCCAAAGTTAGAAGATACCAAAGGTTTAATCAGAAGACACAAATCGATGAAGGACAGAGAACACAATGGCCAAAAGTTTGAAGATACCAAAGGAGTATTCAGAAGACACAAATCAATGAAGGACATAGAACACAATGGCCAAAGTTTGAAGATAACAAAAGGTTTAATCAGAAGACACAAATCAATGAAGGACAGAGAACACAATGGCCAAAAGTTTGAAGATAACAAAAGAGGTAATCAGAAGACACAAATCAATGAAGGACAGAGAACACAATGGTCAAAAGTTTGAAGATAACAAAGGTTTAATCAGAAGACACAAATCGATGAAGGACAGAGAACACAATGGCCAAAAGTTTGAAGATACCAAAGGAGTATTCAGAAGACACAAATCAATGAAGGACATAGAACACAATGGCCAAAGTTTGAAGATAACAAAAGGTTTAATCAGAAGACACAAATCAATGAAGGACAGAGAACACAATGGCCAAAAGTTTGAAGATAACAAAAGAGGTAATCAGAAGACACAAATCAATGAAGGACAGAGAACACAATGGTCAAAAGTTTGAAGATAACAAAGGTTTAATCAGAAGACACAAATCGATGAAGGACAGAGAACACAATGGCCAAAAGTTTGAAGATACCAAAAGGTTTAATCAGAAGACACAAATCAATGAAGGACAGAGAACACAATGGCCAAAAGTTTGAAGATACCAAAGGAGTATTCAGAAGACACAAATCAATGAAGGACAGAGAACACAATGGCCAAGGTTTGAAGATACCAAAGGAGTAATCAGAAGACACAAATCAATGAAGGACAGAGAACACAATGGCCAAAGGTTTGAAGATACCAAAGGTTTAATCAGAAGACACAAATCAATGAAGGACAGAGAACACAATGGCCAAAGTTTGAAAATACCAAAGGGTTAATCAGAAGACACAAATCAATTAAGGACAGAGAACACAATGGCCAAAAGTTTGAAGATAATAAAAGGCTTAATCAGAAGACACATATCAATGAAGGACAGAGAACACAATGACCAAAAGTTTGAAAATACCAAAGAGATAATCAGAAGACACAAATCAATGAAGGACAGAGAACACAATGGCCAAAAGTTTGAAGATACCAAAGGTTTAATCAGAAGACACAAATCGATGAAGGACAGAGAACACAATGGCCAAAAGTTTGAAGATACCAAAGGAGTAATCAGAAGACACAAATCAATGAAGGACAGAGAACACAATGGCCAAAAGTTTGAAGATACCAAAGCAGTAATCAGAAGACACAAATCAATGAAGGACGGAGAACACAATGGCCAAAGTTTGAAGATACCAAAGGTTTATTCAGAAGACACATATCGATGAAGGACAGAGAACACAATGGCCAAAAGCTTGAAGATAATAAAAGGTTTAATCAGAAGACACATATCAATGAAAGACAGAGAACACAATGACCAAAAGTTTGAAAATACCAAAGAGATAATCAGAAGACACAAATCAATGAAGGACAGAGAACACAATGGCCAAAAGTTTAAAGATAACAAAAGGTTTAATCAGAAGACACAAATCAATGAAGGACAGAGAACACAATGGTCAAAAGTTTGAAGATAACAAAGGAGTAATCAGAAGACACAAATCAATGAAGGACAGAGAACACAATGGTCAAAAGTTTGAAGAAAACAAAGGAGTAATCAGAAGACACAAATCAATGAAGGACAGAGAACACAATGGCCAAAGGTTTGAAGATACCAAAGAGATAATCAGAAGACAAAAATCAATGAAGGACAGAGAACACAATGGCCAAAAGTTGAAGATACCAAAGGTTTAATCAGAAGACACAAATCGATGAAGGACAGAGAACACAATGGCCAAAAGTTTGAAGATACCAAAGCAGTAATCAGAAGACACAAATCAATGAAGGACGAAGAACACAATGGCCAAAGTTTGAAGATACCAAAGGTTTAATCAGAAGACACAAATCAATGAAGGACAGAGAACACAATGGCCAAAAGTTTGAAGATAACAAAAGGTTTAATCAGAAGACACAAATCAATGAAGGACAGAGAACACAATGGTCAAAAGTTTGAAGATAACAAAGGAGTAATCAGAAGACACAAATCAATGAAGGACAGAGAACACAATGGCCAAAAGTTTGAAGATACCAAAGGAGTAATCAGAAGACACAAATCAATGAAGGACAGAGAACACAATGGCTAAAAGTTTGAAGATACCAAAAGGTTTAATCAGAAGACACAAATCAATGAAGGACAGAGAACACAATGACCAAAAGTTTAAAGATAACAAGAGGTTTAATCAGAAGACACAAATCAATGAAGGACAGAGAACACAATGGTCAAAAGTTTGAAGATACCAAAGGGTTAATCAGAAGACACAAATCAATGAAGGACAGAGAACACAATGGCCAAAAGTTTGAAGATACCAAAGGAGTAATCAAAAGACACAAATCAATGAAGGACAGAGAACACAATGGTCGAAGTTTGAAGATACCAAAGGGTTAATCAGAAGACACAAATCGATGAAGGACAGAGAACACAATGGCCAAAAGTTTGAAGATACCAAAAGGTTTAATCAGAAGACACAAATCAATGAAGGACAGAGAACACAATGGCCAAAAGTTTGAAGATACCAAAGGAGTATTCAGAAGACACAAATCAATGAAGGACATAGAACACAATGGCCAAAGTTTGAAGATAACAAAAGGTTTAATCAGAAGACACAAATCAATGAAGGACAGAGAACACAATGGCCAAAAGTTTGAAGATAACAAAAGAGGTAATCAGAAGACACAAATCAATGAAGGACAGAGAACACAATGGTCAAAAGTTTGAAGATAACAAAGGTTTAATCAGAAGACACAAATCGATGAAGGACAGAGAACACAATGGCCAAAAGTTTGAAGATACCAAAAGGTTTAATCAGAAGACACAAATCAATGAAGGACAGAGAACACAATGACCAAAAGTTTAAAGATAACAAGAGGTTTAATCAGAAGACACAAATCAATGAAGGACAGAGAACACAATGGTCAAAAGTTTGAAGATACCAAAGGGTTAATCAGAAGACACAAATCAATGAAGGACAGAGAACACAATGGCCAAAAGTTTGAAGATACCAAAGGAGTAATCAAAAGACACAAATCAATGAAGGACAGAGAACACAATGGTCGAAGTTTGAAGATACCAAAGGGTTAATCAGAAGACACAAATCAATGAAGGACAGAGAACACAATGGCCAAAAGTTGAAGATACCAAAGATTTAATCAGAAGACACAAATCGATGAAGGACAGAGAACACAATGGCCAAAAGTTTGAAGATACCAAAGGAGTAATCAGAAGACACAAACCAATGAAGGACAGAGAACACAATGGCCAAAAGTTTGAAGATACCAAAGCAGTAATCAGAAGACACAAATCAATGAAGGACGGAGAACACAATGGCCAAAGTTTGAAGATACCAAAGGTTTAATCAGAAGACACAAATCGATGAAGGACAGAGAACACAATGGCCAAAAGTTTGAAGATACCAAAAGGTTTAATCAGAAGACACAAATCAATGAAGGACAGAGAACACAATGGTCAAAAGTTTGAAGATAACAAAGGAGTAATCAGAAGACACAAATCAATGAAGGACAGAGAACACAATGGCCAAAAGTTTGAAGATACCAAAGGAGTAATCAGAAGACACAAATCAATGAAGGACAGAGAACACAATGGCTAAAAGTTTGAAGATACCAAAAGGTTTAATCAGAAGACACAAATCAATGAAGGACAGAGAACACAATGACCAAAAGTTTAAAGATAACAAGAGGTTTAATCAGAAGACACAAATCAATGAAGGACAGAGAACACAATGGTCAAAAGTTTGAAGATACCAAAGGGTTAATCAGAAGACACAAATCAATGAAGGACAGAGAACACAATGGCCAAAAGTTTGAAGATACCAAAGGAGTAATCAAAAGACACAAATCAATGAAGGACAGAGAACACAATGGTCGAAGTTTGAAGATACCAAAGGGTTAATCAGAAGACACAAATCGATGAAGGACAGAGAACACAATGGCCAAAAGTTTGAAGATACCAAAAGGTTTAATCAGAAGACACAAATCAATGAAGGACAGAGAACACAATGGCCAAAAGTTTGAAGATACCAAAGGAGTATTCAGAAGACACAAATCAATGAAGGACATAGAACACAATGGCCAAAGTTTGAAGATAACAAAAGGTTTAATCAGAAGACACAAATCAATGAAGGACAGAGAACACAATGGCCAAAAGTTTGAAGATAACAAAAGAGGTAATCAGAAGACACAAATCAATGAAGGACAGAGAACACAATGGTCAAAAGTTTGAAGATAACAAAGGTTTAATCAGAAGACACAAATCGATGAAGGACAGAGAACACAATGGCCAAAAGTTTGAAGATACCAAAAGGTTTAATCAGAAGACACAAATCAATGAAGGACAGAGAACACAATGACCAAAAGTTTAAAGATAACAAGAGGTTTAATCAGAAGACACAAATCAATGAAGGACAGAGAACACAATGGTCAAAAGTTTGAAGATACCAAAGGGTTAATCAGAAGACACAAATCAATGAAGGACAGAGAACACAATGGCCAAAAGTTTGAAGATACCAAAGGAGTAATCAAAAGACACAAATCAATGAAGGACAGAGAACACAATGGTCGAAGTTTGAAGATACCAAAGGGTTAATCAGAAGACACAAATCAATGAAGGACAGAGAACACAATGGCCAAAAGTTGAAGATACCAAAGATTTAATCAGAAGACACAAATCGATGAAGGACAGAGAACACAATGGCCAAAAGTTTGAAGATACCAAAGGAGTAATCAGAAGACACAAACCAATGAAGGACAGAGAACACAATGGCCAAAAGTTTGAAGATACCAAAGCAGTAATCAGAAGACACAAATCAATGAAGGACGGAGAACACAATGGCCAAAGTTTGAAGATACCAAAGGTTTAATCAGAAGACACAAATCGATGAAGGACAGAGAACACAATGGCCAAAAGTTTGAAGATACCAAAAGGTTTAATCAGAAGACACAAATCAATGAAGGACAGAGAACACAATGGCCAAAAGTTTGAAGATACCAAAGGAGTATTCAGAAGACACAAATCAATGAAGGACATAGAACACAATGGCCAAAGTTTGAAGATAACAAAAGGTTTAATCAGAAGACACAAATCAATGAAGGACAGAGAACACAATGGCCAAAAGTTTGAAGATAACAAAAGAGGTAATCAGAAGACACAAATCAATGAAGGACAGAGAACACAATGGTCAAAAGTTTGAAGATAACAAAGGTTTAATCAGAAGACACAAATCGATGAAGGACAGAGAACACAATGGCCAAAAGTTTGAAGATACCAAAAGGTTTAATCAGAAGACACAAATCAATGAAGGACAGAGAACACAATGGCCAAAAGTTTGAAGATACCAAAGGAGTATTCAGAAGACACAAATCAATGAAGGACAGAGAACACAATGGCCAAGGTTTGAAGATACCAAAGGAGTAATCAGAAGACACAAATCAATGAAGGACAGAGAACACAATGGTCAAAAGTTTGAAGATACCAAAGGGTTAATCAGAAGACACAAATCAATGAAGGACAGAGAACACAATGGCCAAAAGTTTGAAGATACCAAAGGAGTAATCAAAAGACACAAATCAATGAAGGACAGAGAACACAATGGTCGAAGTTTGAAGATACCAAAGGGTTAATCAGAAGACACAAATCAATGAAGGACAGAGAACACAATGGCCAAAAGTTGAAGATACCAAAGGTTTAATCAGAAGACACAAATCGATGAAGGACAGAGAACACAATGGCCAAAAGTTTGAAGATACCAAAGGAGTAATCAGAAGACACAAACCAATGAAGGACAGAGAACACAATGGCCAAAGTTTGAAGATAACAAAAGGTTTAATCAGAAGACACAAATCAATGAAGGACAGAGAACACAATGGCCAAAAGTTTGAAGATAACAAAAGAGGTAATCAGAAGACACAAATCAATGAAGGACAGAGAACACAATGGTCAAAAGTTTGAAGATAACAAAGGTTTAATCAGAAGACACAAATCGATGAAGGACAGAGAACACAATGGCCAAAAGTTTGAAGATACCAAAAGGTTTAATCAGAAGACACAAATCAATGAAGGACAGAGAACACAATGGCCAAAAGTTTGAAGATACCAAAGGAGTATTCAGAAGACACAAATCAATGAAGGACAGAGAACACAATGGCCAAGGTTTGAAGATACCAAAGGAGTAATCAGAAGACACAAATCAATGAAGGACAGAGAACACAATGGTCAAAAGTTTGAAGATACCAAAGGGTTAATCAGAAGACACAAATCAATGAAGGACAGAGAACACAATGGCCAAAAGTTTGAAGATACCAAAGGAGTAATCAAAAGACACAAATCAATGAAGGACAGAGAACACAATGGTCGAAGTTTGAAGATACCAAAGGGTTAATCAGAAGACACAAATCAATGAAGGACAGAGAACACAATGGCCAAAAGTTGAAGATACCAAAGGTTTAATCAGAAGACACAAATCGATGAAGGACAGAGAACACAATGGCCAAAAGTTTGAAGATACCAAAGGAGTAATCAGAAGACACAAACCAATGAAGGACAGAGAACACAATGGCCAAAAGTTTGAAGATACCAAAGCAGTAATCAGAAGACACAAATCAATGAAGGACGGAGAACACAATGGCCAAAGTTTGAAGATACCAAAGGTTTAATCAGAAGACACAAATCGATGAAGGACAGAGAACACAATGGCCAAAAGTTTGAAGATACCAAAGGAGTATTCAGAAGACACAAATCAATGAAGGACATAGAACACAATGGCCAAAGTTTGAAGATAACAAAAGGTTTAATCAGAAGACACAAATCAATGAAGGACAGAGAACACAATGGCCAAAAGTTTGAAGATAACAAAAGAGGTAATCAGAAGACACAAATCAATGAAGGACAGAGAACACAATGGTCAAAAGTTTGAAGATAACAAAGGTTTAATCAGAAGACACAAATCGATGAAGGACAG
This sequence comes from Bathymodiolus brooksi, assembly GCA_963680875.1. NCBI lineage: Eukaryota > Metazoa > Mollusca > Bivalvia > Mytilida > Modiolidae > Bathymodiolus > Bathymodiolus brooksi. Next base: position 46,585,241 of record OY804588.1, read on the forward strand.
AGAACACAATGGCCAAAAGTTTGAAGATACCAAAGGAGTATTCAGAAGACACAAATCAATGAAGGACATAGAACACAATGGCCAAAGTTTGAAGATAACAAAAGGTTTAATCAGAAGACACAAATCAATGAAGGACAGAGAACACAATGGCCAAAAGTTTGAAGATAACAAAAGAGGTAATCAGAAGACACAAATCAATGAAGGACAGAGAACACAATGGTCAAAAGTTTGAAGATAACAAAGGTTTAATCAGAAGACACAAATCGATGAAGGACAGAGAACACAATGGCCAAAAGTTTGAAGATACCAAAGGAGTATTCAGAAGACACAAATCAATGAAGGACATAGAACACAATGGCCAAAGTTTGAAGATAACAAAAGGTTTAATCAGAAGACACAAATCAATGAAGGACAGAGAACACAATGGCCAAAAGTTTGAAGATAACAAAAGAGGTAATCAGAAGACACAAATCAATGAAGGACAGAGAACACAATGGTCAAAAGTTTGAAGATAACAAAGGTTTAATCAGAAGACACAAATCGATGAAGGACAGAGAACACAATGGCCAAAAGTTTGAAGATACCAAAAGGTTTAATCAGAAGACACAAATCAATGAAGGACAGAGAACACAATGGCCAAAAGTTTGAAGATACCAAAGGAGTATTCAGAAGACACAAATCAATGAAGGACAGAGAACACAATGGCCAAGGTTTGAAGATACCAAAGGAGTAATCAGAAGACACAAATCAATGAAGGACAGAGAACACAATGGCCAAAGGTTTGAAGATACCAAAGGTTTAATCAGAAGACACAAATCAATGAAGGACAGAGAACACAATGGCCAAAGTTTGAAAATACCAAAGGGTTAATCAGAAGACACAAATCAATTAAGGACAGAGAACACAATGGCCAAAAGTTTGAAGATAATAAAAGGCTTAATCAGAAGACACATATCAATGAAGGACAGAGAACACAATGACCAAAAGTTTGAAAATACCAAAGAGATAATCAGAAGACACAAATCAATGAAGGACAGAGAACACAATGGCCAAAAGTTTGAAGATACCAAAGGTTTAATCAGAAGACACAAATCGATGAAGGACAGAGAACACAATGGCCAAAAGTTTGAAGATACCAAAGGAGTAATCAGAAGACACAAATCAATGAAGGACAGAGAACACAATGGCCAAAAGTTTGAAGATACCAAAGCAGTAATCAGAAGACACAAATCAATGAAGGACGGAGAACACAATGGCCAAAGTTTGAAGATACCAAAGGTTTATTCAGAAGACACATATCGATGAAGGACAGAGAACACAATGGCCAAAAGCTTGAAGATAATAAAAGGTTTAATCAGAAGACACATATCAATGAAAGACAGAGAACACAATGACCAAAAGTTTGAAAATACCAAAGAGATAATCAGAAGACACAAATCAATGAAGGACAGAGAACACAATGGCCAAAAGTTTAAAGATAACAAAAGGTTTAATCAGAAGACACAAATCAATGAAGGACAGAGAACACAATGGTCAAAAGTTTGAAGATAACAAAGGAGTAATCAGAAGACACAAATCAATGAAGGACAGAGAACACAATGGTCAAAAGTTTGAAGAAAACAAAGGAGTAATCAGAAGACACAAATCAATGAAGGACAGAGAACACAATGGCCAAAGGTTTGAAGATACCAAAGAGATAATCAGAAGACAAAAATCAATGAAGGACAGAGAACACAATGGCCAAAAGTTGAAGATACCAAAGGTTTAATCAGAAGACACAAATCGATGAAGGACAGAGAACACAATGGCCAAAAGTTTGAAGATACCAAAGCAGTAATCAGAAGACACAAATCAATGAAGGACGAAGAACACAATGGCCAAAGTTTGAAGATACCAAAGGTTTAATCAGAAGACACAAATCAATGAAGGACAGAGAACACAATGGCCAAAAGTTTGAAGATAACAAAAGGTTTAATCAGAAGACACAAATCAATGAAGGACAGAGAACACAATGGTCAAAAGTTTGAAGATAACAAAGGAGTAATCAGAAGACACAAATCAATGAAGGACAGAGAACACAATGGCCAAAAGTTTGAAGATACCAAAGGAGTAATCAGAAGACACAAATCAATGAAGGACAGAGAACACAATGGCTAAAAGTTTGAAGATACCAAAAGGTTTAATCAGAAGACACAAATCAATGAAGGACAGAGAACACAATGACCAAAAGTTTAAAGATAACAAGAGGTTTAATCAGAAGACACAAATCAATGAAGGACAGAGAACACAATGGTCAAAAGTTTGAAGATACCAAAGGGTTAATCAGAAGACACAAATCAATGAAGGACAGAGAACACAATGGCCAAAAGTTTGAAGATACCAAAGGAGTAATCAAAAGACACAAATCAATGAAGGACAGAGAACACAATGGTCGAAGTTTGAAGATACCAAAGGGTTAATCAGAAGACACAAATCAATGAAGGACAGAGAACACAATGGCCAAAAGTTGAAGATACCAAAGGTTTAATCAGAAGACACAAATCGATGAAGGACAGAGAACACAATGGCCAAAAGTTTGAAGATACCAAAGGAGTAATCAGAAGACACAAACCAATGAAGGACAGAGAACACAATGGCCAAAAGTTTGAAGATACCAAAGCAGTAATCAGAAGACACAAATCAATGAAGGACGGAGAACACAATGGCCAAAGTTTGAAGATACCAAAGGTTTAATCAGAAGACACAAATCGATGAAGGACAGAGAACACAATGGCCAAAAGTTTGAAGATACCAAAAGGTTTAATCAGAAGACACAAATCAATGAAGGACAGAGAACACAATGGCCAAAAGTTTGAAGATACCAAAGGAGTATTCAGAAGACACAAATCAATGAAGGACATAGAACACAATGGCCAAAGTTTGAAGATAACAAAAGGTTTAATCAGAAGACACAAATCAATGAAGGACAGAGAACACAATGGCCAAAAGTTTGAAGATAACAAAAGAGGTAATCAGAAGACACAAATCAATGAAGGACAGAGAACACAATGGTCAAAAGTTTGAAGATAACAAAGGTTTAATCAGAAGACACAAATCGATGAAGGACAGAGAACACAATGGCCAAAAGTTTGAAGATACCAAAAGGTTTAATCAGAAGACACAAATCAATGAAGGACAGAGAACACAATGGCCAAAAGTTTGAAGATACCAAAGGAGTATTCAGAAGACACAAATCAATGAAGGACAGAGAACACAATGGCCAAGGTTTGAAGATACCAAAGGAGTAATCAGAAGACACAAATCAATGAAGGACAGAGAACACAATGGCCAAAGGTTTGAAGATACCAAAGGTTTAATCAGAAGACACAAATCAATGAAGGACAGAGAACACAATGGCCAAAGTTTGAAAATACCAAAGGGTTAATCAGAAGACACAAATCAATTAAGGACAGAGAACACAATGGCCAAAAGTTTGAAGATAATAAAAGGCTTAATCAGAAGACACATATCAATGAAGGACAGAGAACACAATGACCAAAAGTTTGAAAATACCAAAGAGATAATCAGAAGACACAAATCAATGAAGGACAGAGAACACAATGGCCAAAAGTTTGAAGATACCAAAGGTTTAATCAGAAGACACAAATCGATGAAGGACAGAGAACACAATGGCCAAAAGTTTGAAGATACCAAAGGAGTAATCAGAAGACACAAATCAATGAAGGACAGAGAACACAATGGCCAAAAGTTTGAAGATACCAAAGCAGTAATCAGAAGACACAAATCAATGAAGGACGAAGAACACAATGGCCAAAGTTTGAAGATACCAAAGGTTTATTCAGAAGACACATATCGATGAAGGACAGAGAACACAATGGCCAAAAGCTTGAAGATAATAAAAGGTTTAATCAGAAGACACATATCAATGAAAGACAGAGAACACAATGACCAAAAGTTTGAAAATACCAAAGAGATAATCAGAAGACACAAATCAATGAAGGACAGAGAACACAATGGCCAAAAGTTTAAAGATAACAAAAGGTTTAATCAGAAGACACAAATCAATGAAGGACAGAGAACACAATGGTCAAAAGTTTGAAGATAACAAAGGAGTAATCAGAAGACACAAATCAATGAAGGACAGAGAACACAATGGTCAAAAGTTTGAAGAAAACAAAGGAGTAATCAGAAGACACAAATCAATGAAGGACAGAGAACACAATGGCCAAAGGTTTGAAGATACCAAAGAGATAATCAGAAGACAAAAATCAATGAAGGACAGAGAACACAATGGCCAAAAGTTGAAGATACCAAAGGTTTAATCAGAAGACACAAATCGATGAAGGACAGAGAACACAATGGCCAAAAGTTTGAAGATACCAAAGCAGTAATCAGAAGACACAAATCAATGAAGGACGAAGAACACAATGGCCAAAGTTTGAAGATACCAAAGGTTTAATCAGAAGACACAAATCAATGAAGGACAGAGAACACAATGGCCAAAAGTTTGAAGATAACAAAAGGTTTAATCAGAAGACACAAATCAATGAAGGACAGAGAACACAATGGTCAAAAGTTTGAAGATAACAAAGGAGTAATCAGAAGACACAAATCAATGAAGGACAGAGAACACAATGGCCAAAAGTTTGAAGATACCAAAGGAGTAATCAGAAGACACAAATCAATGAAGGACAGAGAACACAATGGCTAAAAGTTTGAAGATACCAAAAGGTTTAATCAGAAGACACAAATCAATGAAGGACAGAGAACACAATGACCAAAAGTTTAAAGATAACAAGAGGTTTAATCAGAAGACACAAATCAATGAAGGACAGAGAACACAATGGTCAAAAGTTTGAAGATACCAAAGGGTTAATCAGAAGACACAAATCAATGAAGGACAGAGAACACAATGGCCAAAAGTTTGAAGATACCAAAGGAGTAATCAAAAGACACAAATCAATGAAGGACAGAGAACACAATGGTCGAAGTTTGAAGATACCAAAGGGTTAATCAGAAGACACAAATCAATGAAGGACAGAGAACACAATGGCCAAAAGTTGAAGATACCAAAGATTTAATCAGAAGACACAAATCGATGAAGGACAGAGAACACAATGGCCAAAAGTTTGAAGATACCAAAGGAGTAATCAGAAGACACAAACCAATGAAGGACAGAGAACACAATGGCCAAAAGTTTGAAGATACCAAAGCAGTAATCAGAAGACACAAATCAATGAAGGACGGAGAACACAATGGCCAAAGTTTGAAGATACCAAAGGTTTAATCAGAAGACACAAATCGATGAAGGACAGAGAACACAATGGCCAAAAGTTTGAAGATACCAAAAGGTTTAATCAGAAGACACAAATCAATGAAGGACAGAGAACACAATGGCCAAAAGTTTGAAGATACCAAAGGAGTATTCAGAAGACACAAATCAATGAAGGACATAGAACACAATGGCCAAAGTTTGAAGATAACAAAAGGTTTAATCAGAAGACACAAATCAATGAAGGACAGAGAACACAATGGCCAAAAGTTTGAAGATAACAAAAGAGGTAATCAGAAGACACAAATCAATGAAGGACAGAGAACACAATGGTCAAAAGTTTGAAGATAACAAAGGTTTAATCAGAAGACACAAATCGATGAAGGACAGAGAACACAATGGCCAAAAGTTTGAAGATACCAAAAGGTTTAATCAGAAGACACAAATCAATGAAGGACAGAGAACACAATGGCCAAAAGTTTGAAGATACCAAAGGAGTATTCAGAAGACACAAATCAATGAAGGACAGAGAACACAATGGCCAAGGTTTGAAGATACCAAAGGAGTAATCAGAAGACACAAATCAATGAAGGATAGAGAACACAATGGTCAAAAGTTTGAAGATACCAAAGGGTTAATCAGAAGACACAAATCAATGAAGGACAGAGAACACAATGGCCAAAAGTTTGAAGATACCAAAGGAGTAATCAAAAGACACAAATCAATGAAGGACAGAGAACACAATGGTCGAAGTTTGAAGATACCAAAGGGTTAATCAGAAGACACAAATCAATGAAGGACAGAGAACACAATGGCCAAAAGTTGAAGATACCAAAGGTTTAATCAGAAGACACAAATCGATGAAGGACAGAGAACACAATGGCCAAAAGTTTGAAGATACCAAAGGAGTAATCAGAAGACACAAACCAATGAAGGACAGAGAACACAATGGCCAAAAGTTTGAAGATACCAAAGCAGTAATCAGAAGACACAAATCAATGAAGGACGGAGAACACAATGGCCAAAGTTAGAAGATACCAAAGGTTTAATCAGAAGACACAAATCGATGAAGGACAGAGAACACAATGGCCAAAAGTTTGAAGATACCAAAGGAGTATTCAGAAGACACAAATCAATGAAGGACATAGAACACAATGGCCAAAGTTTGAAGATAACAAAAGGTTTAATCAGAAGACACAAATCAATGAAGGACAGAGAACACAATGGCCAAAAGTTTGAAGATAACAAAAGAGGTAATCAGAAGACACAAATCAATGAAGGACAGAGAACACAATGGTCAAAAGTTTGAAGATAACAAAGGTTTAATCAGAAGACACAAATCGATGAAGGACAGAGAACACAATGGCCAAAAGTTTGAAGATACCAAAGGAGTATTCAGAAGACACAAATCAATGAAGGACATAGAACACAATGGCCAAAGTTTGAAGATAACAAAAGGTTTAATCAGAAGACACAAATCAATGAAGGACAGAGAACACAATGGCCAAAAGTTTGAAGATAACAAAAGAGGTAATCAGAAGACACAAATCAATGAAGGACAGAGAACACAATGGTCAAAAGTTTGAAGATAACAAAGGTTTAATCAGAAGACACAAATCGATGAAGGACAGAGAACACAATGGCCAAAAGTTTGAAGATACCAAAAGGTTTAATCAGAAGACACAAATCAATGAAGGACAGAGAACACAATGGCCAAAAGTTTGAAGATACCAAAGGAGTATTCAGAAGACACAAATCAATGAAGGACAGAGAACACAATGGCCAAGGTTTGAAGATACCAAAGGAGTAATCAGAAGACACAAATCAATGAAGGACAGAGAACACAATGGCCAAAGGTTTGAAGATACCAAAGGTTTAATCAGAAGACACAAATCAATGAAGGACAGAGAACACAATGGCCAAAGTTTGAAAATACCAAAGGGTTAATCAGAAGACACAAATCAATTAAGGACAGAGAACACAATGGCCAAAAGTTTGAAGATAATAAAAGGCTTAATCAGAAGACACATATCAATGAAGGACAGAGAACACAATGACCAAAAGTTTGAAAATACCAAAGAGATAATCAGAAGACACAAATCAATGAAGGACAGAGAACACAATGGCCAAAAGTTTGAAGATACCAAAGGTTTAATCAGAAGACACAAATCGATGAAGGACAGAGAACACAATGGCCAAAAGTTTGAAGATACCAAAGGAGTAATCAGAAGACACAAATCAATGAAGGACAGAGAACACAATGGCCAAAAGTTTGAAGATACCAAAGCAGTAATCAGAAGACACAAATCAATGAAGGACGGAGAACACAATGGCCAAAGTTTGAAGATACCAAAGGTTTATTCAGAAGACACATATCGATGAAGGACAGAGAACACAATGGCCAAAAGCTTGAAGATAATAAAAGGTTTAATCAGAAGACACATATCAATGAAAGACAGAGAACACAATGACCAAAAGTTTGAAAATACCAAAGAGATAATCAGAAGACACAAATCAATGAAGGACAGAGAACACAATGGCCAAAAGTTTAAAGATAACAAAGGAGTAATCAGAAGACACAAATCAATGAAGGACAGAGAACACAATGGTCAAAAGTTTGAAGATAACAAAGGAGTAATCAGAAGACACAAATCAATGAAGGACAGAGAACACAATGGCCAAAGGTTTGAAGATACCAAAGAGATAATCAGAAGACAAAAATCAATGAAGGACAGAGAACACAATGGCCAAAAGTTGAAGATACCAAAGGTTTAATCAGAAGACACAAATCGATGAAGGACAGAGAACACAATGGCCAAAAGTTTGAAGATACCAAAGCAGTAATCAGAAGACACAAATCAATGAAGGACGAAGAACACAATGGCCAAAGTTTGAAGATACCAAAGGTTTAATCAGAAGACACAAATCAATGAAGGACAGAGAACACAATGGCCAAAAGTTTGAAGATAACAAAAGGTTTAATCAGAAGACACAAATCAATGAAGGACAGAGAACACAATGGTCAAAAGTTTGAAGATAACAAAGGAGTAATCAGAAGACACAAATCAATGAAGGACAGAGAACACAATGGCCAAAAGTTTGAAGATACCAAAGGAGTAATCAGAAGACACAAATCAATGAAGGACAGAGAACACAATGGCTAAAAGTTTGAAGATACCAAAAGGTTTAATCAGAAGACACAAATCAATGAAGGACAGAGAACACAATGACCAAAAGTTTAAAGATAACAAGAGGTTTAATCAGAAGACACAAATCAATGAAGGACAGAGAACACAATGGTCAAAAGTTTGAAGATACCAAAGGGTTAATCAGAAGACACAAATCAATGAAGGACAGAGAACACAATGGCCAAAAGTTTGAAGATACCAAAGGAGTAATCAAAAGACACAAATCAATGAAGGACAGAGAACACAATGGTCGAAGTTTGAAGATACCAAAGGGTTAATCAGAAGACACAAATCAATGAAGGACAGAGAACACAATGGCCAAAAGTTGAAGATACCAAAGGTTTAATCAGAAGACACAAATCGATGAAGGACAGAGAACACAATGGCCAAAAGTTTGAAGATACCAAAGGAGTAATCAGAAGACACAAACCAATGAAGGACAGAGAACACAATGGCCAAAAGTTTGAAGATACCAAAGCAGTAATCAGAAGACACAAATCAATGAAGGACGGAGAACACAATGGCCAAAGTTTGAAGATACCAAAGGTTTAATCAGAAGACACAAATCGATGAAGGACAGAGAACACAATGGCCAAAAGTTTGAAGATACCAAAAGGTTTAATCAGAAGACACAAATCAATGAAGGACAGAGAACACAATGGCCAAAAGTTTGAAGATACCAAAGGAGTATTCAGAAGACACAAATCAATGAAGGACATAGAACACAATGGCCAAAGTTTGAAGATAACAAAAGGTTTAATCAGAAGACACAAATCAATGAAGGACAGAGAACACAATGGCCAAAAGTTTGAAGATAACAAAAGAGGTAATCAGAAGACACAAATCAATGAAGGACAGAGAACACAATGGTCAAAAGTTTGAAGATAACAAAGGTTTAATCAGAAGACACAAATCGATGAAGGACAGAGAACACAATGGCCAAAAGTTTGAAGATACCAAAAGGTTTAATCAGAAGACACAAATCAATGAAGGACAGAGAACACAATGACCAAAAGTTTAAAGATAACAAGAGGTTTAATCAGAAGACACAAATCAATGAAGGACAGAGAACACAATGGTCAAAAGTTTGAAGATACCAAAGGGTTAATCAGAAGACACAAATCAATGAAGGACAGAGAACACAATGGCCAAAAGTTTGAAGATACCAAAGGAGTAATCAAAAGACACAAATCAATGAAGGACAGAGAACACAATGGTCGAAGTTTGAAGATACCAAAGGGTTAATCAGAAGACACAAATCAATGAAGGACAGAGAACACAATGGCCAAAAGTTGAAGATACCAAAGATTTAATCAGAAGACACAAATCGATGAAGGACAGAGAACACAATGGCCAAAAGTTTGAAGATACCAAAGGAGTAATCAGAAGACACAAACCAATGAAGGACAGAGAACACAATGGCCAAAAGTTTGAAGATACCAAAGCAGTAATCAGAAGACACAAATCAATGAAGGACGGAGAACACAATGGCCAAAGTTTGAAGATACCAAAGGTTTAATCAGAAGACACAAATCGATGAAGGACAGAGAACACAATGGCCAAAAGTTTGAAGATACCAAAAGGTTTAATCAGAAGACACAAATCAATGAAGGACAGAGAACACAATGGCCAAAAGTTTGAAGATACCAAAGGAGTATTCAGAAGACACAAATCAATGAAGGACATAGAACACAATGGCCAAAGTTTGAAGATAACAAAAGGTTTAATCAGAAGACACAAATCAATGAAGGACAGAGAACACAATGGCCAAAAGTTTGAAGATAACAAAAGAGGTAATCAGAAGACACAAATCAATGAAGGACAGAGAACACAATGGTCAAAAGTTTGAAGATAACAAAGGTTTAATCAGAAGACACAAATCGATGAAGGACAGAGAACACAATGGCCAAAAGTTTGAAGATACCAAAAGGTTTAATCAGAAGACACAAATCAATGAAGGACAGAGAACACAATGGCCAAAAGTTTGAAGATACCAAAGGAGTATTCAGAAGACACAAATCAATGAAGGACAGAGAACACAATGGCCAAGGTTTGAAGATACCAAAGGAGTAATCAGAAGACACAAATCAATGAAGGACAGAGAACACAATGGTCAAAAGTTTGAAGATACCAAAGGGTTAATCAGAAGACACAAATCAATGAAGGACAGAGAACACAATGGCCAAAAGTTTGAAGATACCAAAGGAGTAATCAAAAGACACAAATCAATGAAGGACAGAGAACACAATGGTCGAAGTTTGAAGATACCAAAGGGTTAATCAGAAGACACAAATCAATGAAGGACAGAGAACACAATGGCCAAAAGTTGAAGATACCAAAGGTTTAATCAGAAGACACAAATCGATGAAGGACAGAGAACACAATGGCCAAAAGTTTGAAGATACCAAAGGAGTAATCAGAAGACACAAACCAATGAAGGACAGAGAACACAATGGCCAAAAGTTTGAAGATACCAAAGCAGTAATCAGAAGACACAAATCAATGAAGGACGGAGAACACAATGGCCAAAGTTTGAAGATACCAAAGGTTTAATCAGAAGACACAAATCGATGAAGGACAGAGAACACAATGGCCAAAAGTTTGAAGATACCAAAGGAGTATTCAGAAGACACAAATCAATGAAGGACATAGAACACAATGGCCAAAGTTTGAAGATAACAAAAGGTTTAATCAGAAGACACAAATCAATGAAGGACAGAGAACACAATGGCCAAAAGTTTGAAGATAACAAAAGAGGTAATCAGAAGACACAAATCAATGAAGGACAGAGAACACAATGGTCAAAAGTTTGAAGATAACAAAGGTTTAATCAGAAGACACAAATCGATGAAGGACAGAGAACACAATGGCCAAAAGTTTGAAGATACCAAAGGAGTATTCAGAAGACACAAATCAATGAAGGACATAGAACACAATGGCCAAAGTTTGAAGATAACAAAAGGTTTAATCAGAAGACACAAATCAATGAAGGACAGAGAACACAATGGCCAAAAGTTTGAAGATAACAAAAGAGGTAATCAGAAGACACAAATCAATGAAGGACAGAGAACACAATGGTCAAAAGTTTGAAGATAACAAAGGTTTAATCAGAAGACACAAATCGATGAAGGACAGAGAACACAATGGCCAAAAGTTTGAAGATACCAAAGGAGTATTCAGAAGACACAAATCAATGAAGGACATAGAACACAATGGCCAAAGTTTGAAGATAACAAAAGGTTTAATCAGAAGACACAAATCAATGAAGGACAGAGAACACAATGGCCAAAAGTTTGAAGATAACAAAAGAGGTAATCAGAAGACACAAATCAATGAAGGACAGAGAACACAATGGTCAAAAGTTTGAAGATAACAAAGGTTTAATCAGAAGACACAAATCGATGAAGGACAGAGAACACAATGGCCAAAAGTTTGAAGATACCAAAAGGTTTAATCAGAAGACACAAATCAATGAAGGACAGAGAACACAATGGCCAAAAGTTTGAAGATACCAAAGGAGTATTCAGAAGACACAAATCAATGAAGGACAGAGAACACAATGGCCAAGGTTTGAAGATACCAAAGGAGTAATCAGAAGACACAAATCAATGAAGGACAGAGAACACAATGGCCAAAGGTTTGAAGATACCAAAGGTTTAATCAGAAGACACAAATCAATGAAGGACAGAGAACACAATGGCCAAAGTTTGAAAATACCAAAGGGTTAATCAGAAGACACAAATCAATTAAGGACAGAGAACACAATGGCCAAAAGTTTGAAGATAATAAAAGGCTTAATCAGAAGACACATATCAATGAAGGACAGAGAACACAATGACCAAAAGTTTGAAAATACCAAAGAGATAATCAGAAGACACAAATCAATGAAGGACAGAGAACACAATGGCCAAAAGTTTGAAGATACCAAAGGTTTAATCAGAAGACACAAATCGATGAAGGACAGAGAACACAATGGCCAAAAGTTTGAAGATACCAAAGGAGTAATCAGAAGACACAAATCAATGAAGGACAGAGAACACAATGGCCAAAAGTTTGAAGATACCAAAGCAGTAATCAGAAGACACAAATCAATGAAGGACGGAGAACACAATGGCCAAAGTTTGAAGATACCAAAGGTTTATTCAGAAGACACATATCGATGAAGGACAGAGAACACAATGGCCAAAAGCTTGAAGATAATAAAAGGTTTAATCAGAAGACACATATCAATGAAAGACAGAGAACACAATGACCAAAAGTTTGAAAATACCAAAGAGATAATCAGAAGACACAAATCAATGAAGGACAGAGAACACAATGGCCAAAAGTTTAAAGATAACAAAAGGTTTAATCAGAAGACACAAATCAATGAAGGACAGAGAACACAATGGTCAAAAGTTTGAAGATAACAAAGGAGTAATCAGAAGACACAAATCAATGAAGGACAGAGAACACAATGGTCAAAAGTTTGAAGAAAACAAAGGAGTAATCAGAAGACACAAATCAATGAAGGACAGAGAACACAATGGCCAAAGGTTTGAAGATACCAAAGAGATAATCAGAAGACAAAAATCAATGAAGGACAGAGAACACAATGGCCAAAAGTTGAAGATACCAAAGGTTTAATCAGAAGACACAAATCGATGAAGGACAGAGAACACAATGGCCAAAAGTTTGAAGATACCAAAGCAGTAATCAGAAGACACAAATCAATGAAGGACGAAGAACACAATGGCCAAAGTTTGAAGATACCAAAGGTTTAATCAGAAGACACAAATCAATGAAGGACAGAGAACACAATGGCCAAAAGTTTGAAGATAACAAAAGGTTTAATCAGAAGACACAAATCAATGAAGGACAGAGAACACAATGGTCAAAAGTTTGAAGATAACAAAGGAGTAATCAGAAGACACAAATCAATGAAGGACAGAGAACACAATGGCCAAAAGTTTGAAGATACCAAAGGAGTAATCAGAAGACACAAATCAATGAAGGACAGAGAACACAATGGCTAAAAGTTTGAAGATACCAAAAGGTTTAATCAGAAGACACAAATCAATGAAGGACAGAGAACACAATGACCAAAAGTTTAAAGATAACAAGAGGTTTAATCAGAAGACACAAATCAATGAAGGACAGAGAACACAATGGTCGAAGTTTGAAGATACCAAAGGGTTAATCAGAAGACACAAATCAATGAAGGACAGAGAACACAATGGCCAAAAGTTGAAGATACCAAAGGTTTAATCAGAAGACACAAATCGATGAAGGACAGAGAACACAATGGCCAAAAGTTTGAAGATACCAAAGGAGTAATCAGAAGACACAAACCAATGAAGGACAGAGAACACAATGGCCAAAAGTTTGAAGATACCAAAGCAGTAATCAGAAGACACAAATCAATGAAGGACGGAGAACACAATGGCCAAAGTTTGAAGATACCAAAGGTTTAATCAGAAGACACAAATCGATGAAGGACAGAGAACACAATGGCCAAAAGTTTGAAGATACCAAAAGGTTTAATCAGAAGACACAAATCAATGAAGGACAGAGAACACAATGGCCAAAAGTTTGAAGATACCAAAGGAGTATTCAGAAGACACAAATCAATGAAGGACATAGAACACAATGGCCAAAGTTTGAAGATAACAAAAGGTTTAATCAGAAGACACAAATCAATGAAGGACAGAGAACACAATGGCCAAAAGTTTGAAGATAACAAAAGAGGTAATCAGAAGACACAAATCAATGAAGGACAGAGAACACAATGGTCAAAAGTTTGAAGATAACAAAGGTTTAATCAGAAGACACAAATCGATGAAGGACAGAGAACACAATGGCCAAAAGTTTGAAGATACCAAAAGGTTTAATCAGAAGACACAAATCAATGAAGGACAGAGAACACAATGGCCAAAAGTTTGAAGATACCAAAGGAGTATTCAGAAGACACAAATCAATGAAGGACAGAGAACACAATGGCCAAGGTTTGAAGATACCAAAGGAGTAATCAGAAGACACAAATCAATGAAGGACAGAGAACACAATGGCCAAAGGTTTGAAGATACCAAAGGTTTAATCAGAAGACACAAATCAATGAAGGACAGAGAACACAATGGCCAAAGTTTGAAAATACCAAAGGGTTAATCAGAAGACACAAATCAATTAAGGACAGAGAACACAATGGCCAAAAGTTTGAAGATAATAAAAGGCTTAATCAGAAGACACATATCAATGAAGGACAGAGAACACAATGACCAAAAGTTTGAAAATACCAAAGAGATAATCAGAAGACACAAATCAATGAAGGACAGAGAACACAATGGCCAAAAGTTTGAAGATACCAAAGGTTTAATCAGAAGACACAAATCGATGAAGGACAGAGAACACAATGGCCAAAAGTTTGAAGATACCAAAGGAGTAATCAGAAGACACAAATCAATGAAGGACAGAGAACACAATGGCCAAAAGTTTGAAGATACCAAAGCAGTAATCAGAAGACACAAATCAATGAAGGACGGAGAACACAATGGCCAAAGTTTGAAGATACCAAAGGTTTATTCAGAAGACACATATCGATGAAGGACAGAGAACACAATGGCCAAAAGCTTGAAGATAATAAAAGGTTTAATCAGAAGACACATATCAATGAAAGACAGAGAACACAATGACCAAAAGTTTGAAAATACCAAAGAGATAATCAGAAGACACAAATCAATGAAGGACAGAGAACACAATGGCCAAAAGTTTAAAGATAACAAAAGGTTTAATCAGAAGACACAAATCAATGAAGGACAGAGAACACAATGGTCAAAAGTTTGAAGATAACAAAGGAGTAATCAGAAGACACAAATCAATGAAGGACAGAGAACACAATGGTCAAAAGTTTGAAGAAAACAAAGGAGTAATCAGAAGACACAAATCAATGAAGGACAGAGAACACAATGGCCAAAGGTTTGAAGATACCAAAGAGATAATCAGAAGACAAAAATCAATGAAGGACAGAGAACACAATGGCCAAAAGTTGAAGATACCAAAGGTTTAATCAGAAGACACAAATCAATGAAGGACAGAGAACACAATGGCCAAAAGTTTGAAGATACCAAAGCAGTAATCAGAAGACACAAATCAATGAAGGACGAAAAACACAATGGCCAAAGTTTGAAGATACCAAAGGTTTAATCAGAAGACACAAATCGATGAAGGACAGAAAACACAATGGCCAAAAGTTTGAAGATACCAAAAGGTTTAATCAGAAGACACAAATCAATGAAGGACAGAGAACACAATGGCCAAAAGTTTGAAGATAACAAAAGGTTTAATCAGAAGACACAAATCAATGAAGGACAGAGAACACAATGGCCAAAGTTTGAAGATACCAAAGGGTTAATCAGAAGACACAAATCAATGAAGGACAGAGAACACAATGGCCAAAAGTTTGAAGATACCAAAGGAGTATTCAGAAGACACAAATCAATGAAGGACAGAGAACACAATGGCCAAAAGTTTGAAGATACCAAAGCAGTAATCAGAAGACACAAATCAATGAAGGACGGAGAACACAATGGCCAAAGTTTGAAGATACCAAAGGTTTATTCAGAAGACACATATCGATGAAGGACAGAGAACACAATGGCCAAAAGCTTGAAGATAATAAAAGGTTTAATCAGAAGACACATATCAATGAAGGACAGAGAACAAATGACCAAAAGTTTGAAAATACCAAAGAGATAATCAGAAGACACAAATCAATGAAGGACAGAGAACACAATGGCCAAAAGTTTAAAGATAACAAAAGGTTTAATCAGAAGACACAAATCTATGAAGGACAGAGAACACAATGGTCAAAAGTTTGAAGATAACAAAGGAGTAATCAGAAGACACAAATCAATGAAGGACAGAAAACACAATGGTCAAAAGTTTGAAGAAAACAAAGGAGTAATCAGAAGACACAAATCAATGAAGGACAGAGAACACAATGGCCAAAGGTTTGAAGATACCAAAGAGATAATCAGAAGACAAAAATCAATGAAGGACAGAGAACACAATGGCCAAAAGTTGAAGATACCAAAGGTTTAATCAGAAGACACAAATCGATGAAGGACAGAGAACACAATGGCCAAAAGTTTGAAGATACCAAAGCAGTAATCAGAAGACACAAATCAATGAAGGACGAAGAACACAATGGCCAAAGTTTGAAGATACCAAAGGTTTAATCAGAAGACACAAATCGATGAAGGACAGAAAACACAATGGCCAAAAGTTTGAAGATACCAAAAGGTTTAATCAGAAGACACAAATCAATGAAGGACAGAGAACACAATGGCCAAAAGTTTGAAGATAACAAAAGGTTTAATCAGAAGACACAAATCAATGAAGGACAGAGAACACAATGGTCAAAAGTTTGAAGAAAACAAAGGAGTAATCAGAAGACACAAATCAATGAAGGACAGAGAACACAATGGCCAAAGGTTTGAAGATAACAAAGGAGTAATCAGAAGACACAAATCGATGAAGGACAGAGAACACAATGGCCAAAAGTTTGAAGATACCAAAGAGGTAATCAGAAGACACAAATCAATGAAGGACAGAGAACACAATGGCCAAAAGTTTGAAGATACCAAAGGGTTAATCAGAAGACACAAATCAATGAAGGACAGAGAACACAATGGCCAAAGTTTGAAAATAC
Source organism: Bathymodiolus brooksi (assembly GCA_963680875.1). Lineage (NCBI taxonomy): Eukaryota > Metazoa > Mollusca > Bivalvia > Mytilida > Modiolidae > Bathymodiolus > Bathymodiolus brooksi. The sequence continues at coordinate 46,602,387 of OY804588.1, forward strand.
CAAAGGGTTAATCAGAAGACACAAATCAATGAAGGACAGAGAACACAATGGCCAAAATTTTCAAGATAATAAAAGGTTTAATCAGAAGACACATATCAATGAAGGAGAGAGAACACAATGACCAAAAGTTTGAAGATACCAAAGCAGTAATCAGAAGACACAAGTCAATGAAGGACGGAGAACACAATGGCCAAAGTTTGAAGACACCAAAGGTTTAAACCGAAGACACAAATCGATGAAGGACAGAGAACACAATGGCCAAAGGTTTGAAGATACGAAAGGGGTAATCAGAAGACACAAATCAATGAAGGACAGAGAACAAAATGGCCAAAAGTTTGAAGATACCAAAGGGTTAATCAGAAGACACAAATCAATGAAGGACAGAGAACACAATGGCCAAAGTTTGAAAATACCAAAGAGTTAATCAGAAGACACAAATCAATGAAGGACAGAGAACACAATGGTCAAAAGTTTGAAAATACCAAAGGTTTAATCAGAAGACACAAATCAATGAAGGACAGAGAACACAATGGCCAAAAGTTTGAAGATAATAAAAGGTTTAATCAGAAGACACATATCAATGAAGGACGGAGAACACAATGACCAAAAGTTTGAAAATACCAAAGAGATAATCAGAAGACAAAAATCAATGAAGGACAGAGAACACAATGGCCAAAAGTTGAAGATACCAAAGGTTTAATCAGAAGACACAAATCGATGAAGGACAGAGAACACAATGGCCAAAAGTTGAAGATACCAAAGGTTTAATCAGAAGACACAAATCGATGAAGGACAGAGAACACAATGGCCAAAAGTTTGAAGATACCAAAGCAGTAATCAGAAGACACAAATCAATGAAGGACGAAGAACACAATGGCCAAAGTTTGAAGATACCAAAGGTTTAATCAGAAGACACAAATCGATGAAGGACAGAAAACACAATGGCCAAAAGTTTGAAGATACCAAAAGGTTTAATCAGAAGACACAAATCAATGAAGGACAGAGAACACAATGGCCAAAAGTTTGAAGATAACAAAAGGTTTAATCAGAAGACACAAATCAATGAAGGACAGAGAACACAATGGTCAAAAGTTTGAAGATAACAAAGGAGTAATCAGAAGACACAAATCAATGAAGGACAGAGAACACAATGGCCAAAAGTTTGAAGATACCAAAGCAGTAATCAGAAGACACAAATCAATGAAGGACGAAGAACACAATGGCCAAAGTTTGAAGATACCAAAGGTTTAATCAGAAGACACAAATCGATGAAGGACAGAAAACACAATGGCCAAAAGTTTGAAGATACCAAAAGGTTTAATCAGAAGACACAAATCAATGAAGGACAGAGAACACAATGGCCAAAAGTTTGAAGATAACAAAAGGTTTAATCAGAAGACACAAATCAATGAAGGACAGAGAACACAATGGTCAAAAGTTTGAAGATAACAAAGGAGTAATCAGAAGACACAAATCAATGAAGGACAGAGAACACAATGGCCAAAAGTTTGAAGATACCAAAGGAGTAATCAGAAGACACAAATCAATGAAGGACAGAGAACACAATGGCCAAAAGTTTGAAGATACCAAAGAGGTAATCAGAAGACACAAATCAATGAAGGACAGAGAACACAATGGCCAAAAGTTTGAAGATACCAAAGGGTTAATCAGAAGACACAAATCAATGAAGGACAGAGAACACAATGGCCAAAGTTTGAAAATACCAAAGGGTTAATCAGAAGACACAAATCAATGAAGGACAGAGAACACAATGGCCAAAATTTTCAAGATAATAAAAGGTTTAATCAGAAGACACATATCAATGAAGGAGAGAGAACACAATGACCAAAAGTTTGAAGATACCAAAGCAGTAATCAGAAGACACAAGTCAATGAAGGACGGAGAACACAATGGCCAAAGTTTGAAGACACCAAAGGTTTAAACCGAAGACACAAATCGATGAAGGACAGAGAACACAATGGCCAAAGGTTTGAAGATACGAAAGGGGTAATCAGAAGACACAAATCAATGAAGGACAGAGAACAAAATGGCCAAAAGTTTGAAGATACCAAAGGGTTAATCAGAAGACACAAATCAATGAAGGACAGAGAACACAATGGCCAAAGTTTGAAAATACCAAAGAGTTAATCAGAAGACACAAATCAATGAAGGACAGAGAACACAATGGTCAAAAGTTTGAAAATACCAAAGGTTTAATCAGAAGACACAAATCAATGAAGGACAGAGAACACAATGGCCAAAAGTTTGAAGATAATAAAAGGTTTAATCAGAAGACACATATCAATGAAGGACGGAGAACACAATGACCAAAAGTTTGAAAATACCAAAGAGATAATCAGAAGACAAAAATCAATGAAGGACAGAGAACACAATGGCCAAAAGTTGAAGATACCAAAGGTTTAATCAGAAGACACAAATCGATGAAGGACAGAGAACACAATGGCCAAAAGTTGAAGATACCAAAGGTTTAATCAGAAGACACAAATCGATGAAGGACAGAGAACACAATGGCCAAAAGTTTGAAGATACCAAAGCAGTAATCAGAAGACACAAATCAATGAAGGACGAAGAACACAATGGCCAAAGTTTGAAGATACCAAAGGTTTAATCAGAAGACACAAATCGATGAAGGACAGAAAACACAATGGCCAAAAGTTTGAAGATACCAAAAGGTTTAATCAGAAGACACAAATCAATGAAGGACAGAGAACACAATGGCCAAAAGTTTGAAGATAACAAAAGGTTTAATCAGAAGACACAAATCAATGAAGGACAGAGAACACAATGGTCAAAAGTTTGAAGATAACAAAGGAGTAATCAGAAGACACAAATCAATGAAGGACAGAGAACACAATGGCCAAAAGTTTGAAGATACCAAAGCAGTAATCAGAAGACACAAATCAATGAAGGACGAAGAACACAATGGCCAAAGTTTGAAGATACCAAAGGTTTAATCAGAAGACACAAATCGATGAAGGACAGAAAACACAATGGCCAAAAGTTTGAAGATACCAAAAGGTTTAATCAGAAGACACAAATCAATGAAGGACAGAGAACACAATGGCCAAAAGTTTGAAGATAACAAAAGGTTTAATCAGAAGACACAAATCAATGAAGGACAGAGAACACAATGGTCAAAAGTTTGAAGATAACAAAGGAGTAATCAGAAGACACAAATCAATGAAGGACAGAGAACACAATGGCCAAAAGTTTGAAGATACCAAAGGAGTAATCAGAAGACACAAATCAATGAAGGACAGAGAACACAATGGCTAAAAGTTTGAAGATACCAAAAGGTTTAATCAGAAGACACAAATCAATGAAGGACAGAGAACACAATGGCCAAAGTTTGAAAATACCAAAGGGTTAATCAGAAGACACAAATCAATGAAGGACAGAGAACACAATGGCCAAAATTTTCAAGATAATAAAAGGTTTAATCAGAAGACACATATCAATGAAGGAGAGAGAACACAATGACCAAAAGTTTGAAGATACCAAAGCAGTAATCAGAAGACACAAGTCAATGAAGGACGGAGAACACAATGGCCAAAGTTTGAAGACACCAAAGGTTTAAACCGAAGACACAAATCGATGAAGGACAGAGAACACAATGGCCAAAGGTTTGAAGATACGAAAGGGGTAATCAGAAGACACAAATCAATGAAGGACAGAGAACAAAATGGCCAAAAGTTTGAAGATACCAAAGGGTTAATCAGAAGACACAAATCAATGAAGGACAGAGAACACAATGGCCAAAGTTTGAAAATACCAAAGAGTTAATCAGAAGACACAAATCAATGAAGGACAGAGAACACAATGGTCAAAAGTTTGAAAATACCAAAGGTTTAATCAGAAGACACAAATCAATGAAGGACAGAGAACACAATGGCCAAAAGTTTGAAGATAATAAAAGGTTTAATCAGAAGACACATATCAATGAAGGACGGAGAACACAATGACCAAAAGTTTGAAAATACCAAAGAGATAATCAGAAGACAAAAATCAATGAAGGACAGAGAACACAATGGCCAAAAGTTGAAGATACCAAAGGTTTAATCAGAAGACACAAATCGATGAAGGACAGAGAACACAATGGCCAAAAGTTGAAGATACCAAAGGTTTAATCAGAAGACACAAATCGATGAAGGACAGAGAACACAATGGCCAAAAGTTTGAAGATACCAAAGCAGTAATCAGAAGACACAAATCAATGAAGGACGAAGAACACAATGGCCAAAGTTTGAAGATACCAAAGGTTTAATCAGAAGACACAAATCGATGAAGGACAGAAAACACAATGGCCAAAAGTTTGAAGATACCAAAAGGTTTAATCAGAAGACACAAATCAATGAAGGACAGAGAACACAATGGCCAAAAGTTTGAAGATAACAAAAGGTTTAATCAGAAGACACAAATCAATGAAGGACAGAGAACACAATGGTCAAAAGTTTGAAGATAACAAAGGAGTAATCAGAAGACACAAATCAATGAAGGACAGAGAACACAATGGCCAAAAGTTTGAAGATACCAAAGCAGTAATCAGAAGACACAAATCAATGAAGGACGAAGAACACAATGGCCAAAGTTTGAAGATACCAAAGGTTTAATCAGAAGACACAAATCGATGAAGGACAGAAAACACAATGGCCAAAAGTTTGAAGATACCAAAAGGTTTAATCAGAAGACACAAATCAATGAAGGACAGAGAACACAATGGCCAAAAGTTTGAAGATAACAAAAGGTTTAATCAGAAGACACAAATCAATGAAGGACAGAGAACACAATGGTCAAAAGTTTGAAGATAACAAAGGAGTAATCAGAAGACACAAATCAATGAAGGACAGAGAACACAATGGCCAAAAGTTTGAAGATACCAAAGGAGTAATCAGAAGACACAAATCAATGAAGGACAGAGAACACAATGGCCAAAAGTTTGAAGATACCAAAGAGGTAATCAGAAGACACAAATCAATGAAGGACAGAGAACACAATGGCCAAAAGTTTGAAGATACCAAAGGGTTAATCAGAAGACACAAATCAATGAAGGACAGAGAACACAATGGCCAAAGTTTGAAAATACCAAAGGGTTAATCAGAAGACACAAATCAATGAAGGACAGAGAACACAATGGCCAAAATTTTCAAGATAATAAAAGGTTTAATCAGAAGACACATATCAATGAAGGAGAGAGAACACAATGACCAAAAGTTTGAAGATACCAAAGCAGTAATCAGAAGACACAAGTCAATGAAGGACGGAGAACACAATGGCCAAAGTTTGAAGACACCAAAGGTTTAAACCGAAGACACAAATCGATGAAGGACAGAGAACACAATGGCCAAAGGTTTGAAGATACGAAAGGGGTAATCAGAAGACACAAATCAATGAAGGACAGAGAACAAAATGGCCAAAAGTTTGAAGATACCAAAGGGTTAATCAGAAGACACAAATCAATGAAGGACAGAGAACACAATGGCCAAAGTTTGAAAATACCAAAGAGTTAATCAGAAGACACAAATCAATGAAGGACAGAGAACACAATGGTCAAAAGTTTGAAAATACCAAAGGTTTAATCAGAAGACACAAATCAATGAAGGACAGAGAACACAATGGCCAAAAGTTTGAAGATAATAAAAGGTTTAATCAGAAGACACATATCAATGAAGGACGGAGAACACAATGACCAAAAGTTTGAAAATACCAAAGAGATAATCAGAAGACAAAAATCAATGAAGGACAGAGAACACAATGGCCAAAAGTTGAAGATACCAAAGGTTTAATCAGAAGACACAAATCGATGAAGGACAGAGAACACAATGGCCAAAAGTTGAAGATACCAAAGGTTTAATCAGAAGACACAAATCGATGAAGGACAGAGAACACAATGGCCAAAAGTTTGAAGATACCAAAGCAGTAATCAGAAGACACAAATCAATGAAGGACGAAGAACACAATGGCCAAAGTTTGAAGATACCAAAGGTTTAATCAGAAGACACAAATCGATGAAGGACAGAAAACACAATGGCCAAAAGTTTGAAGATACCAAAAGGTTTAATCAGAAGACACAAATCAATGAAGGACAGAGAACACAATGGCCAAAAGTTTGAAGATAACAAAAGGTTTAATCAGAAGACACAAATCAATGAAGGACAGAGAACACAATGGTCAAAAGTTTGAAGATAACAAAGGAGTAATCAGAAGACACAAATCAATGAAGGACAGAGAACACAATGGCCAAAAGTTTGAAGATACCAAAGCAGTAATCAGAAGACACAAATCAATGAAGGACGAAGAACACAATGGCCAAAGTTTGAAGATACCAAAGGTTTAATCAGAAGACACAAATCGATGAAGGACAGAAAACACAATGGCCAAAAGTTTGAAGATACCAAAAGGTTTAATCAGAAGACACAAATCAATGAAGGACAGAGAACACAATGGCCAAAAGTTTGAAGATAACAAAAGGTTTAATCAGAAGACACAAATCAATGAAGGACAGAGAACACAATGGTCAAAAGTTTGAAGATAACAAAGGAGTAATCAGAAGACACAAATCAATGAAGGACAGAGAACACAATGGCCAAAAGTTTGAAGATACCAAAGGAGTAATCAGAAGACACAAATCAATGAAGGACAGAGAACACAATGGCTAAAAGTTTGAAGATACCAAAAGGTTTAATCAGAAGACACAAATCAATGAAGGACAGAGAACACAATGACCAAAAGTTTAAAGATAACAAGAGGTTTAATCAGAAGACACAAATCAATGAAGGACAGAGAACACAATGGTCAAAAGTTTGAAGATAACAAAGGAGTAATCAGAAGACACAAATCAATGAAGGACAGAGAACACAATGGCCAAAGGTTTGAAGATACCAAAGGTTTAATCAGAAGACACAAATCGATGAAGGACAGAGAACACAATGGCCAAAAGTTTGAAGATACCAAAGGTTTATTCAGAAGACACATATCGATGAAGGACAGAGAACACAATGGCCAAAAGCTTGAAGATACCAAAAGGTTTAATCAGAAGACACAAATCAATGAAGGACAGAGAACACAATGGCCAAAAGTTTGAAGATAACAAAAGGTTTAATCAGAAGACACAAATCAATGAAGGACAGAGAACACAATGGCCAAAAGTTGAAGATACCAAAGGTTTAATCAGAAGACACAAATCGATGAAGGACAGAGAACACAATGGCCAAAAGTTTGAAGATACCAAAGCAGTAATCAGAAGACACAAATCAATGAAGTACGAAGAACACAATGGCCAAAGTTTGAAGATACCAAAGGTTTAATCAGAAGACACAAATCGATGAAGGACAGAAAACACAATGGCCAAAAGTTTGAAGATACCAAAAGGTTTAATCAGAAGACACAAATCAATGAAGGACAGAGAACACAATGGCCAAAAGTTTGAAGATAACAAAAGGTTTAATCAGAAGGCACAAATCAATGAAGGACAGAGAACACAATGGTCAAAAGTTTGAAGATAACAAAGGAGTAATCAGAAGACACAAATCAATGAAGGACAGAGAACACAATGGCCAAAAGTTTGAAGATACCAAAGGAGTAATCAGAAGACACAAATCAATGAAGGACAGAGAACACAATGGCTAAAAGTTTGAAGATACCAAAAGGTTTAATCAGAAGACACAAATCAATGAAGGACAGAGAACACAATGACCAAAAGTTTAAAGATAACAAGAGGTTTAATCAGAAGACACAAATCAATGAAGGACAGAGAACACAATGGTCAAAAGTTTGAAGATACCAAAGGGTTAATCAGAAGACACAAATCAATGAAGGACAGAGAACACAATGGCCAAAGGTTTGAAGATACCAAAGGAGTAATCAAAAGACACAAATCAATGAAGGACAGAGAACACAATGGTCGAAGTTTGAAGATACCAAAGGGTTAATCAGAAGACACAAATCAATGAAGGACAGAGAACACAATGGCCAAAAAGTTGAAGATACCAAAGGTTTAATCAGAAGACACAAATCGATGAAGGACAGAGAACACAATGGCCAAAAGTTTGAAGATACCAAAGGATTAATCAGAAGACACAAACCAATGAAGGACAGAGAACACAATGGCCAAAAGTTTGAAGATACCAAAGCAGTAATCAGAAGACACAAATCAATGAAGGACGGAGAACACAATGGCCAAAGTGTGAAGATACCAAAGGTTTAATCAGAAGACACAAATCGATGAAGGACAGAGAACACAATGGCCAAAAGTTTGAAGATACCAAAAGGTTTAATCAGAAGACACAAATCAATGAAGGACAGAGAACACAATGGCCAAAAGTTTGAAGATACCAAAGGAGTATTCAGAAGACACAAATCAATGAAGGACAGAGAATACAATGGCCAAAGTTTGAAGATAACAAAAGGTTTAATCAGAAGACACAAATCAATGAAGGACAGAGAACACAATGGCCAAAAGTTTGAAGATAACAAAAGAGGTAATCAGAAGACACAAATCAATGAAGGACAGAGAACACAATGGTCAAAAGTTTGAAGATAACAAAGGAGTAATCAGAAGACACAAATCAATGAAGGACAGAGAACACAATGGCCAAAGGTTTGAAGATACCAAAGGTTTAATCAGAAGACACAAATCAATGAAGGACAGAGAACACAATGGCCAAAGTTTGAAAATACCAAAGGGTTAATCAGAAGACACAAATCAATTAAGGACAGAGAACACAATGGCCAAAAGTTTGAAGATAATAAAAGGCTTAATCAGAAGACACATATCAATGAAGGACAGAGAACAAAATGGCCAAAAGTTTGAAGATACCAAAGGGTTAATCAGAAGACACAAATCAATGAAGGACAGAGAACACAATGGCCAAAGTTTGAAAATACCAAAGAGTTAATCAGAAGACACAAATCAATGAAGGACAGAGAACACAATGGTCAAAAGTTTGAAAATACCAAAGGGTTAATCAGAAGACACAAATCAATGAAGGACAGAGAACACAATGGCCAAAAGTTTGAAGATAATAAAAGGTTTAATCAGAAGACACATATCAATGAAGGACGGAGAACACAATGACCAAAAGTTTGAAAATACCAAAGAGATAATCAGAAGACAAAAATCAATGAAGGACAGAGAACACAATGGCCAAAAGTTGAAGATACCAAAGGTTTAATCAGAAGACACAAATCGATGAAGGACAGAGAACACAATGGCCAAAAGTTTGAAGATACCAAAGCAGTAATCAGAAGACACAAATCAATGAAGGACGAAGAACACAATGGCCAAAGTTTGAAGATACCAAAGGTTTAATCAGAAGACACAAATCGATGAAGGACAGAAAACACAATGGCCAAAAGTTTGAAGATACCAAAAGGTTTAATCAGAAGACACAAATCAATGAAGGACAGAGAACACAATGGCCAAAAGTTTGAAGATAACAAAAGGTTTAATCAGAAGACACAAATCAATGAAGGACAGAGAACACAATGGTCAAAAGTTTGAAGATAACAAAGGAGTAATCAGAAGACACAAATCAATGAAGGACAGAGAACACAATGGCCAAAAGTTTGAAGATACCAAAGCAGTAATCAGAAGACACAAATCAATGAAGGACGAAGAACACAATGGCCAAAGTTTGAAGATACCAAAGGTTTAATCAGAAGACACAAATCGATGAAGTACAGAAAACACAATGGCCAAAAGTTTGAAGATACCAAAAGGTTTAATCAGAAGACACAAATCAATGAAGGACAGAGAACACAATGGCCAAAAGTTTGAAGATAACAAAAGGTTTAATCAGAAGACACAAATCAATGAAGGACAGAGAACACAATGGTCAAAAGTTTGAAGATAACAAAGGAGTAATCAGAAGACACAAATCAATGAAGGACAGAGAACACAATGGCCAAAAGTTTGAAGATACCAAAGGAGTAATCAGAAGACACAAATCAATGAAGGACAGAGAACACAATGGCTAAAAGTTTGAAGATACCAAAAGGTTTAATCAGAAGACACAAATCAATGAAGGACAGAGAACACAATGACCAAAAGTTTAAAGATAACAAGAGGTTTAATCAGAAGACACAAATCAATGAAGGACAGAGAACACAATGGTCAAAAGTTTGAAGATAACAAAGGAGTAATCAGAAGACACAAATCAATGAAGGACAGAGAACACAATGGCCAAAGGTTTGAAGATACCAAAGGTTTAATCAGAAGACACAAATCAATGAAGGACAGAGAACACAATGGCCAAAGTTTGAAAATACCAAAGGGTTAATCAGAAGACACAAATCAATTAAGGACAGAGAACACAATGGCCAAAAGTTTGAAGATAATAAAAGGCTTAATCAGAAGACACATATCAATGAAGGACAGAGAACACAATGACCAAAAGTTTGAAAATACCAAAGAGATAATCAGAAGACACAAATCAATGAAGGACAGAGAACACAATGGCCAAAAGTTTGAAGATACCAAAGGTTTAATCAGAAGACACAAATCGATGAAGGACAGAGAACACAATGGCCAAAAGTTTGAAGATACCAAAGGAGTAATCAGAAGACACAAATCAATGAAGGACAGAGAACACAATGGCCAAAAGTTTGAAGATACCAAAGCAGTAATCAGAAGACACAAATCAATGAAGGACGGAGAACACAATGGCCAAAGTTTGAAGATACCAAAGGTTTATTCAGAAGACACATATCGATGAAGGACAGAGAACACAATGGCCAAAAGCTTGAAGATACCAAAAGGTTTAATCAGAAGACACAAATCAATGAAGGACAGAGAACACAATGGCCAAAAGTTTGAAGATAACAAAAGGTTTAATCAGAAGACACAAATCAATGAAGGACAGAGAACACAATGGCCAAAAGTTGAAGATACCAAAGGTTTAATCAGAAGACACAAATCGATGAAGGACAGAGAACACAATGGCCAAAAGTTTGAAGATACCAAAGCAGTAATCAGAAGACACAAATCAATGAAGGACGAAGAACACAATGGCCAAAGTTTGAAGATACCAAAGGTTTAATCAGAAGACACAAATCGATGAAGGACAGAAAACACAATGGCCAAAAGTTTGAAGATACCAAAAGGTTTAATCAGAAGACACAAATCAATGAAGGACAGAGAACACAATGGCCAAAAGTTTGAAGATAACAAAAGGTTTAATCAGAAGACACAAATCAATGAAGGACAGAGAACACAATGGTCAAAAGTTTGAAGATACCAAAGGGTTAATCAGAAGACACAAATCAATGAAGGACAGAGAACACAATGGCCAAAGGTTTGAAGATACCAAAGGAGTAATCAAAAGACACAAATCAATGAAGGACAGAGAACACAATGGTCAAAGTTTGAAGATACCAAAGGGTTAATCAGAAGACACAAATCAATGAAGGACAGAGAACACAATGGCCAAAAGTTGAAGATACCAAAGGTTTAATCAGAAGACACAAATCGATGAAGGACAGAGAACACAATGGCCAAAAGTTTGAAGATACCAAAGGATTAATCAGAAGACACAAATCAATGAAGGACAGAGAACACAATGGCCAAAAGTTTGAAGATACCAAAGCAGTAATCAGAAGACACAAATCAATGAAGGACGGAGAACACAATGGCCAAAGTGTGAAGATACCAAAGGTTTAATCAGAAGACACAAATCGATGAAGGACAGAGAACACAATGGCCAAAAGTTTGAAGATACCAAAAGGTTTAATCAGAAGACACAAATCAATGAAGGACAGAGAACACAATGGCCAAAAGTTTGAAGATACCAAAGGAGTATTCAGAAGACACAAATCAATGAAGGACAGAGAATACAATGGCCAAAGTTTGAAGATAACAAAAGGTTTAATCAGAAGACACAAATCAATGAAGGACAGAGAACACAATGGCCAAAAGTTTGAAGATAACAAAAGAGGTAATCAGAAGACACAAATCAATGAAGGACAGAGAACACAATGGTCAAAAGTTTGAAGATAACAAAGGAGTAATCAGAAGACACAAATCAATGAAGGACAGAGAACACAATGGCCAAAGGTTTGAAGATACAAAAGGTTTAATCAGAAGACACAAATCAATGAAGGACAGAGAACACAATGGCCAAAGTTTGAAAATACCAAAGGGTTAATCAGAAGACACAAATCAATTAAGGACAGAGAACACAATGGCCAAAAGTTTGAAGATAATAAAAGGCTTAATCAGAAGACACATATCAATGAAGGACAGAGAACAAAATGGCCAAAAGTTTGAAGATACCAAAGGGTTAATCAGAAGACACAAATCAATGAAGGACAGAGAACACAATGGCCAAAGTTTGAAAATACCAAAGAGTTAATCAGAAGACACAAATCAATGAAGGACAGAGAACACAATGGCCAAAGGTTTGAAGATACCAAAGGAGTAATCAAAAGACACAAATCAATGAAGGACAGAGAACACAATGGTCAAAGTTTGAAGATACCAAAGGGTTAATCAGAAGACACAAATCAATGAAGGACAGAGAACACAATGGCCAAAAGTTGAAGATACCAAAGGTTTAATCAGAAGACACAAATCGATGAAGGACAGAGAACACAATGGCCAAAAGTTTGAAGATACCAAAGGATTAATCAGAAGACACAAATCAATGAAGGACAGAGAACACAATGGCCAAAAGTTTGAAGATACCAAAGCAGTAATCAGAAGACACAAATCAATGAAGGACGGAGAACACAATGGCCAAAGTGTGAAGATACCAAAGGTTTAATCAGAAGACACAAATCGATGAAGGACAGAGAACACAATGGCCAAAAGTTTGAAGATACCAAAAGGTTTAATCAGAAGACACAAATCAATGAAGGACAGAGAACACAATGGCCAAAAGTTTGAAGATACCAAAGGAGTATTCAGAAGACACAAATCAATGAAGGACAGAGAATACAATGGCCAAAGTTTGAAGATAACAAAAGGTTTAATCAGAAGACACAAATCAATGAAGGACAGAGAACACAATGGCCAAAAGTTTGAAGATAACAAAAGAGGTAATCAGAAGACACAAATCAATGAAGGACAGAGAACACAATGGTCAAAAGTTTGAAGATAACAAAGGAGTAATCAGAAGACACAAATCAATGAAGGACAGAGAACACAATGGCCAAAGGTTTGAAGATACAAAAGGTTTAATCAGAAGACACAAATCAATGAAGGACAGAGAACACAATGGCCAAAGTTTGAAAATACCAAAGGGTTAATCAGAAGACACAAATCAATTAAGGACAGAGAACACAATGGCCAAAAGTTTGAAGATAATAAAAGGCTTAATCAGAAGACACATATCAATGAAGGACAGAGAACAAAATGGCCAAAAGTTTGAAGATACCAAAGGGTTAATCAGAAGACACAAATCAATGAAGGACAGAGAACACAATGGCCAAAGTTTGAAAATACCAAAGAGTTAATCAGAAGACACAAATCAATGAAGGACAGAGAACACAATGGTCAAAAGTTTGAAAATACCAAAGGGTTAATCAGAAGACACAAATCAATGAAGGACAGAGAACACAATGGCCAAAAGTTTGAAGATAATAAAAGGTTTAATCAGAAGACACATATCAATGAAGGACGGAGAACACAATGACCAAAAGTTTGAAAATACCAAAGAGATAATCAGAAGACAAAAATCAATGAAGGACAGAGAACACAATGGCCAAAAGTTGAAGATACCAAAGGTTTAATCAGAAGACACAAATCGATGAAGGACAGAGAACACAATGGCCAAAAGTTTGAAGATACCAAAGCAGTAATCAGAAGACACAAATCAATGAAGGACGAAGAACACAATGGCCAAAGTTTGAAGATACCAAAGGTTTAATCAGAAGACACAAATCGATGAAGGACAGAAAACACAATGGCCAAAAGTTTGAAGATACCAAAAGGTTTAATCAGAAGACACAAATCAATGAAGGACAGAGAACACAATGGCCAAAAGTTTGAAGATAACAAAAGGTTTAATCAGAAGACACAAATCAATGAAGGACAGAGAACACAATGGTCAAAAGTTTGAAGATAACAAAGGAGTAATCAGAAGACACAAATCAATGAAGGACAGAGAACACAATGGCCAAAAGTTTGAAGATACCAAAGGAGTAATCAGAAGACACAAATCAATGAAGGACAGAGAACACAATGGCTAAAAGTTTGAAGATACCAAAAGGTTTAATCAGAAGACACAAATCAATGAAGGACAGAGAACACAATGACCAAAAGTTTAAAGATAACAAGAGGTTTAATCAGAAGACACAAATCAATGAAGGACAGAGAACACAATGGTCAAAAGTTTGAAGATACCAAAGGGTTAATCAGAAGACACAAATCAATGAAGGACAGAGAACACAATGGCCAAAAGTTTGAAGATACCAAAGGAGTAATCAAAAGACACAAATCAATGAAGGACAGAGAACACAATGGTCGATTTTTGAAGATACCAAAGGGTTAATCAGAAGACACAAATCAATGAAGGACAGAGAACACAATGGCCAAAAGTTGAAGATACCAAAGGTTTAATCAGAAGACACAAATCGATGAAGGACAGAGAACACAATGGCCAAAAGTTTGAAGATACCAAAGGAGTAATCAGAAGACACAAACCAATGAAGGACAGAGAACACAATGGCCAAAAGTTTGAAGATACCAAAGCAGTAATCAGAAGACACAAATCAATGAAGGACGGAGAACACAATGGCCAAAGTTTGAAGATACCAAAGGTTTAATCAGAAGACACAAATCGATGAAGGACAGAGAACACAATGGCCAAAAGTTTGAAGATACCAAAAGGTTTAATCAGAAGACACAAATCAATGAAGGACAGAGAACACAATGGCCAAAAGTTTGAAGATACCAAAGGAGTATTCAGAAGACACAAATCAATGAAGGACAGAGAATACAATGGCCAAAGTTTGAAGATAACAAAAGGTTTAATCAGAAGACACAAATCAATGAAGGACAGAGAACACAATGGCCAAAAGTTTGAAGATAACAAAAGAGGTAATCAGAAGACACAAATCAATGAAGGACAGAGAACACAATGGTCAAAAGTTTGAAGATAACAAAGGAGTAATCAGAAGACACAAATCAATGAAGGACAGAGAACACAATGGCCAAAGGTTTGAAGATACCAAAGGTTTAATCAGAAGACACAAATCAATGAAGGACAGAGAACACAATGGCCAAAGTTTGAAAATACCAAAGGGTTAATCAGAAGACACAAATCAATTAAGGACAGAGAACACAATGGCCAAAAGTTTGAAGATAATAAAAGGCTTAATCAGAAGACACATATCAATGAAGGACAGAGAACACAATGACCAAAAGTTTGAAAATACCAAAGAGATAATCAGAAGACACAAATCAATGAAGGACAGAGAACACAATGGCCAAAAGTTTGAAGATACCAAAGGTTTAATCAGAAGACACAAATCGATGAAGGACAGAGAACACAATGGCCAAAAGTTTGAAGATACCAAAGGAGTAATCAGAAGACACAAATCAATGAAGGACAGAGAACACAATGGCCAAAAGTTTGAAGATACCAAAGCAGTAATCAGAAGACACAAATCAATGAAGGACGGAGAACACAATGGCCAAAGTTTGAAGATACCAAAGGTTTATTCAGAAGACACATATCGATGAAGGACAGAGAACACAATGGCCAAAAGCTTGAAGATAATAAAAGGTTTAATCAGAAGACACATATCAATGAAGGACAGAGAACACAATGACCAAAAGTTTGAAAATACCAAAGAGATAATCAGAAGACACAAATCAATGAAGGACAGAGAACACAATGGCCAAAAGTTTAAAGATAACAAAAGGTTTAATCAGAAGACACAAATCAAGGAAGGACAGAGAACACAATGGTCAAAAGTTTGAAGATAACAAAGGAGTAATCAAAAGACACAAATCAATGAAGGACAGAGAACACAATGGCCAAATGTTTGAAGATACCAAAGAGATAATCAGAAGACAAAAATCAATGAAGGACAGAGAACACAATGGCCAAAAGTTGAAGATACCAAAGGTTTAATCAGAAGACACAAATCGATGAAGGACAGAGAACACAATGGCCAAAAGTTTGAAGATACCAAAGCAGTAATCAGAAGACACAAATCAATGAAGGACGAAGAACACAATGGCCAAAGTTTGAAGATACCAAAGGTTTAATCAGAAGACACAAATCGATGAAGGACAGAAAACACAATGGCCAAAAGTTTGAAGATACCAAAAGGTTTAATCAGAAGACACAAATCAATGAAGGACAGAGAACACAATGGCCAAAAGTTTGAAGATAACAAAAGGTTTAATCAGAAGACACAAATCAATGAAGGACAGAGAACACAATGGTCAAAAGTTTGAAGATAACAAAGGAGTAATCAGAAGACACAAATCAATGAAGGACAGAGAACACAATGGCCAAAAGTTTGAAGATACCAAAGGAGTAATCAGAAGACACAAATCAATGAAGGACAGAGAACACAATGGCTAAAAGTTTGAAGATACCAAAAGGTTTAATCAGAAGACACAAATCAATGAAGGACAGAGAACACAATGACCAAAAGTTTAAAGATAACAAGAGGTTTAATCAGAAGACACAAATCAATGAAGGACAGAGAACACAATGGTCAAAAGTTTGAAGATACCAAAGGGTTAATCAGAAGACACAAATCAATGAAGGACAGAGAACACAATGGCCAAAAGTTTGAAGATACCAAAGGAGTAATCAAAAGACACAAATCAATGAAGGACAGAGAACACAATGGTCGAAGTTTGAAGATACCAAAGGGTTAATCAGAAGACACAAATCAATGAAGGACAGAGAACACAATGGCCAAAAGTTGAAGATACCAAAGGTTTAATCAGAAGACACAAATCGATGAAGGACAGAGAACACAATGGCCAAAAGTTTGAAGATACCAAAGGAGTAATCAGAAGACACAAACCAATGAAGGACAGAGTACACAATGGCCAAAAGTTTGAAGATACCAAAGCAGTAATCAGAAGACACAAATCAATGAAGGACGGAGAACACAATGGCCAAAGTTTGAAGATACCAAAGGTTTAATCAGAAGACACAAATCGATGAAGGACAGAGAACACAATGGCCAAAAGTTTGAAGATACCAAAAGGTTTAATCAGAAGACACAAATCAATGAAGGACAGAGAACACAATGGCCAAAAGTTTGAAGATACCAAAGGAGTATTCAGAAGACACAAATCAATGAAGGACAGAGAACACAATGGCCAAAGTTTGAAGATAACAAAAGGTTTAATCAGAAGACACAAATCAATGAAGGACAGAGAACACAATGGCCAAAAGTTTGAAGATAACAAAAGAGGTAATCAGAAGACACAAATCAATGAAGGACAGAGAACACAATGGCCAAAAGTTTGAAGATACCAAAGGAGTAATCAAAAGACACAAATCAATGAAGGACAGAGAACACAATGGTCGATTTTTGAAGATACCAAAGGGTTAATCAGAAGACACAAATCAATGAAGGACAGAGAACACAATGGCCAAAAGTTGAAGATACCAAAGGTTTAATCAGAAGACACAAATCGATGAAGGACAGAGAACACAATGGCCAAAAGTTTGAAGATACCAAAGGAGTAATCAGAAGACACAAACCAATGAAGGACAGAGAACACAATGGCCAAAAGTTTGAAGATACCAAAGCAGTAATCAGAAGACACAAATCAATGAAGGACGGAGAACACAATGGCCAAAGTTTGAAGATACCAAAGGTTTAATCAGAAGACACAAATCGATGAAGGACAGAGAACACAATGGCCAAAAGTTTGAAGATACCAAAAGGTTTAATCAGAAGACACAAATCAATGAAGGACAGAGAACACAATGGCCAAAAGTTTGAAGATACCAAAGGAGTATTCAGAAGACACAAATCAATGAAGGACAGAGAATACAATGGCCAAAGTTTGAAGATAACAAAAGGTTTAATCAGAAGACACAAATCAATGAAGGACAGAGAACACAATGGCCAAAAGTTTGAAGATAACAAAAGAGGTAATCAGAAGACACAAATCAATGAAGGACAGAGAACACAATGGTCAAAAGTTTGAAGATAACAAAGGAGTAATCAGAAGACACAAATCAATGAAGGACAGAGAACACAATGGCCAAAGGTTTGAAGATACCAAAGGTTTAATCAGAAGACACAAATCAATGAAGGACAGAGAACACAATGGCCAAAGTTTGAAAATACCAAAGGGTTAATCAGAAGACACAAATCAATTAAGGACAGAGAACACAATGGCCAAAAGTTTGAAGATAATAAAAGGCTTAATCAGAAGACACATATCAATGAAGGACAGAGAACACAATGACCAAAAGTTTGAAGATACCAAAGAGATAATCAGAAGACACAAATCGATGAAGGACAGAGAACACAATGGCCAAAAGTTTGAAGATACCAAAGGAGTAATCAGAAGACACAAATCAATGAAGGACAGAGAACACAATGGCCAAAAGTTTGAAGATACCAAAGCAGTAATCAGAAGACACAAATCAATGAAGGACGGAGAACACAATGGCCAAAGTTTGAAGATACCAAAGGTTTATTCAGAAGACACATATCGATGAAGGACAGAGAACACAATGGCCAAAAGCTTGAAGATAATAAAAGGTTTAATCAGAAGACACATATCAATGAAGGACAGAGAACACAATGACCAAAAGTTTGAAAATACCAAAGAGATAATCAGAAGACACAAATCAATGAAGGACAGAGAACACAATGGCCAAAAGTTTAAAGATAACAAAAGGTTTAATCAGAAGACACAAATCAAGGAAGGACAGAGAACACAATGGTCAAAAGTTTGAAGATAACAAAGGAGTAATCAAAAGACACAAATCAATGAAGGACAGAGAACACAATGGCCAAATGTTTGAAGATAACAAAGGAGTAATCAGAAGACACAAATCAATGAAGGACAGAGAACACAATGGCCAAAAGTTTGAAGATACCAAAGAGGTAATCAGAAGACACAAATCAATGAAGGACAGAGAACACAATGGCCAAAAGTTTGAAGATACCAAAGGGTTAATCAGAAGACACAAATCAATGAAGGACAGAGAACACAATGGCCAAAGTTTGAAAATACCAAAGGGTTAATCAGAAGACACAAATCAATGAAGGACAGAGAACACAATGGCCAAAATTTTCAAGATAATAAAAGGTTTAATCAGAAGACACATATCAATGAAGGAGAGAGAACACAATGACCAAAAGTTTGAAGATACCAAAGCAGTAATCAGAAGACACAAGTCAATGAAGGACGGAGAACACAATGGCCAAAGTTTGAAGACACCAAAGGTTTAAACCGAAGACACAAATCGATGAAGGACAGAGAACACAATGGCCAAAGGTTTGAAGATACGAAAGGGGTAATCAGAAGACACAAATCAATGAAGGACAGAGAACAAAATGGCCAAAAGTTTGAAGATACCAAAGGGTTAATCAGAAGACACAAATCAATGAAGGACAGAGAACACAATGGCCAAAGTTTGAAAATACCAAAGAGTTAATCAGAAGACACAAATCAATGAAGGACAGAGAACACAATGGTCAAAAGTTTGAAAATACCAAAGGTTTAATCAGAAGACACAAATCAATGAAGGACAGAGAACACAATGGCCAAAAGTTTGAAGATAATAAAAGGTTTAATCAGAAGACACATATCAATGAAGGACGGAGAACACAATGACCAAAAGTTTGAAAATACCAAAGAGATAATCAGAAGACAAAAATCAATGAAGGACAGAGAACACAATGGCCAAAAGTTGAAGATACCAAAGGTTTAATCAGAAGACACAAATCGATGAAGGACAGAGAACACAATGGCCAAAAGTTGAAGATACCAAAGGTTTAATCAGAAGACACAAATCGATGAAGGACAGAGAACACAATGGCCAAAAGTTTGAAGATACCAAAGCAGTAATCAGAAGACACAAATCAATGAAGGACGAAGAACACAATGGCCAAAGTTTGAAGATACCAAAGGTTTAATCAGAAGACACAAATCGATGAAGGACAGAAAACACAATGGCCAAAAGTTTGAAGATACCAAAAGGTTTAATCAGAAGACACAAATCAATGAAGGACAGAGAACACAATGGCCAAAAGTTTGAAGATAACAAAAGGTTTAATCAGAAGACACAAATCAATGAAGGACAGAGAACACAATGGTCAAAAGTTTGAAGATAACAAAGGAGTAATCAGAAGACACAAATCAATGAAGGACAGAGAACACAATGGCCAAAAGTTTGAAGATACCAAAGCAGTAATCAGAAGACACAAATCAATGAAGGACGAAGAACACAATGGCCAAAGTTTGAAGATACCAAAGGTTTAATCAGAAGACACAAATCGATGAAGGACAGAAAACACAATGGCCAAAAGTTTGAAGATACCAAAAGGTTTAATCAGAAGACACAAATCAATGAAGGACAGAGAACACAATGGCCAAAAGTTTGAAGATAACAAAAGGTTTAATCAGAAGACACAAATCAATGAAGGACAGAGAACACAATGGTCAAAAGTTTGAAGATAACAAAGGAGTAATCAGAAGACACAAATCAATGAAGGACAGAGAACACAATGGCCAAAAGTTTGAAGATACCAAAGGAGTAATCAGAAGACACAAATCAATGAAGGACAGAGAACACAATGGCTAAAAGTTTGAAGATACCAAAAGGTTTAATCAGAAGACACAAATCAATGAAGGACAGAGAACACAATGACCAAAAGTTTAAAGATAACAAGAGGTTTAATCAGAAGACACAAATCAATGAAGGACAGAGAACACAATGGTCAAAAGTTTGAAGATAACAAAGGAGTAATCAGAAGACACAAATCAATGAAGGACAGAGAACACAATGGCCAAAGGTTTGAAGATACCAAAGGTTTAATCAGAAGACACAAATCGATGAAGGACAGAGAACACAATGGCCAAAAGTTTGAAGATACCAAAGGTTTATTCAGAAGACACATATCGATGAAGGACAGAGAACACAATGGCCAAAAGCTTGAAGATACCAAAAGGTTTAATCAGAAGACACAAATCAATGAAGGACAGAGAACACAATGGCCAAAAGTTTGAAGATAACAAAAGGTTTAATCAGAAGACACAAATCAATGAAGGACAGAGAACACAATGGCCAAAAGTTGAAGATACCAAAGGTTTAATCAGAAGACACAAATCGATGAAGGACAGAGAACACAATGGCCAAAAGTTTGAAGATACCAAAGCAGTAATCAGAAGACACAAATCAATGAAGTACGAAGAACACAATGGCCAAAGTTTGAAGATACCAAAGGTTTAATCAGAAGACACAAATCGATGAAGGACAGAAAACACAATGGCCAAAAGTTTGAAGATACCAAAAGGTTTAATCAGAAGACACAAATCAATGAAGGACAGAGAACACAATGGCCAAAAGTTTGAAGATAACAAAAGGTTTAATCAGAAGGCACAAATCAATGAAGGACAGAGAACACAATGGTCAAAAGTTTGAAGATAACAAAGGAGTAATCAGAAGACACAAATCAATGAAGGACAGAGAACACAATGGCCAAAAGTTTGAAGATACCAAAGGAGTAATCAGAAGACACAAATCAATGAAGGACAGAGAACACAATGGCTAAAAGTTTGAAGATACCAAAAGGTTTAATCAGAAGACACAAATCAATGAAGGACAGAGAACACAATGACCAAAAGTTTAAAGATAACAAGAGGTTTAATCAGAAGACACAAATCAATGAAGGACAGAGAACACAATGGTCAAAAGTTTGAAGATACCAAAGGGTTAATCAGAAGACACAAATCAATGAAGGACAGAGAACACAATGGCCAAAGGTTTGAAGATACCAAAGGAGTAATCAAAAGACACAAATCAATGAAGGACAGAGAACACAATGGTCGAAGTTTGAAGATACCAAAGGGTTAATCAGAAGACACAAATCAATGAAGGACAGAGAACACAATGGCCAAAAAGTTGAAGATACCAAAGGTTTAATCAGAAGACACAAATCGATGAAGGACAGAGAACACAATGGCCAAAAGTTTGAAGATACCAAAGGATTAATCAGAAGACACAAACCAATGAAGGACAGAGAACACAATGGCCAAAAGTTTGAAGATACCAAAGCAGTAATCAGAAGACACAAATCAATGAAGGACGGAGAACACAATGGCCAAAGTGTGAAGATACCAAAGGTTTAATCAGAAGACACAAATCGATGAAGGACAGAGAACACAATGGCCAAAAGTTTGAAGATACCAAAAGGTTTAATCAGAAGACACAAATCAATGAAGGACAGAGAACACAATGGCCAAAAGTTTGAAGATACCAAAGGAGTATTCAGAAGACACAAATCAATGAAGGACAGAGAATACAATGGCCAAAGTTTGAAGATAACAAAAGGTTTAATCAGAAGACACAAATCAATGAAGGACAGAGAACACAATGGCCAAAAGTTTGAAGATAACAAAAGAGGTAATCAGAAGACACAAATCAATGAAGGACAGAGAACACAATGGTCAAAAGTTTGAAGATAACAAAGGAGTAATCAGAAGACACAAATCAATGAAGGACAGAGAACACAATGGCCAAAGGTTTGAAGATACCAAAGGTTTAATCAGAAGACACAAATCAATGAAGGACAGAGAACACAATGGCCAAAGTTTGAAAATACCAAAGGGTTAATCAGAAGACACAAATCAATTAAGGACAGAGAACACAATGGCCAAAAGTTTGAAGATAATAAAAGGCTTAATCAGAAGACACATATCAATGAAGGACAGAGAACAAAATGGCCAAAAGTTTGAAGATACCAAAGGGTTAATCAGAAGACACAAATCAATGAAGGACAGAGAACACAATGGCCAAAGTTTGAAAATACCAAAGAGTTAATCAGAAGACACAAATCAATGAAGGACAGAGAACACAATGGTCAAAAGTTTGAAAATACCAAAGGGTTAATCAGAAGACACAAATCAATGAAGGACAGAGAACACAATGGCCAAAAGTTTGAAGATAATAAAAGGTTTAATCAGAAGACACATATCAATGAAGGACGGAGAACACAATGACCAAAAGTTTGAAAATACCAAAGAGATAATCAGAAGACAAAAATCAATGAAGGACAGAGAACACAATGGCCAAAAGTTGAAGATACCAAAGGTTTAATCAGAAGACACAAATCGATGAAGGACAGAGAACACAATGGCCAAAAGTTTGAAGATACCAAAGCAGTAATCAGAAGACACAAATCAATGAAGGACGAAGAACACAATGGCCAAAGTTTGAAGATACCAAAGGTTTAATCAGAAGACACAAATCGATGAAGGACAGAAAACACAATGGCCAAAAGTTTGAAGATACCAAAAGGTTTAATCAGAAGACACAAATCAATGAAGGACAGAGAACACAATGGCCAAAAGTTTGAAGATAACAAAAGGTTTAATCAGAAGACACAAATCAATGAAGGACAGAGAACACAATGGTCAAAAGTTTGAAGATAACAAAGGAGTAATCAGAAGACACAAATCAATGAAGGACAGAGAACACAATGGCCAAAAGTTTGAAGATACCAAAGCAGTAATCAGAAGACACAAATCAATGAAGGACGAAGAACACAATGGCCAAAGTTTGAAGATACCAAAGGTTTAATCAGAAGACACAAATCGATGAAGTACAGAAAACACAATGGCCAAAAGTTTGAAGATACCAAAAGGTTTAATCAGAAGACACAAATCAATGAAGGACAGAGAACACAATGGCCAAAAGTTTGAAGATAACAAAAGGTTTAATCAGAAGACACAAATCAATGAAGGACAGAGAACACAATGGTCAAAAGTTTGAAGATAACAAAGGAGTAATCAGAAGACACAAATCAATGAAGGACAGAGAACACAATGGCCAAAAGTTTGAAGATACCAAAGGAGTAATCAGAAGACACAAATCAATGAAGGACAGAGAACACAATGGCTAAAAGTTTGAAGATACCAAAAGGTTTAATCAGAAGACACAAATCAATGAAGGACAGAGAACACAATGACCAAAAGTTTAAAGATAACAAGAGGTTTAATCAGAAGACACAAATCAATGAAGGACAGAGAACACAATGGTCAAAAGTTTGAAGATAACAAAGGAGTAATCAGAAGACACAAATCAATGAAGGACAGAGAACACAATGGCCAAAGGTTTGAAGATACCAAAGGTTTAATCAGAAGACACAAATCAATGAAGGACAGAGAACACAATGGCCAAAGTTTGAAAATACCAAAGGGTTAATCAGAAGACACAAATCAATTAAGGACAGAGAACACAATGGCCAAAAGTTTGAAGATAATAAAAGGCTTAATCAGAAGACACATATCAATGAAGGACAGAGAACACAATGACCAAAAGTTTGAAAATACCAAAGAGATAATCAGAAGACACAAATCAATGAAGGACAGAGAACACAATGGCCAAAAGTTTGAAGATACCAAAGGTTTAATCAGAAGACACAAATCGATGAAGGACAGAGAACACAATGGCCAAAAGTTTGAAGATACCAAAGGAGTAATCAGAAGACACAAATCAATGAAGGACAGAGAACACAATGGCCAAAAGTTTGAAGATACCAAAGCAGTAATCAGAAGACACAAATCAATGAAGGACGGAGAACACAATGGCCAAAGTTTGAAGATACCAAAGGTTTATTCAGAAGACACATATCGATGAAGGACAGAGAACACAATGGCCAAAAGCTTGAAGATACCAAAAGGTTTAATCAGAAGACACAAATCAATGAAGGACAGAGAACACAATGGCCAAAAGTTTGAAGATAACAAAAGGTTTAATCAGAAGACACAAATCAATGAAGGACAGAGAACACAATGGCCAAAAGTTGAAGATACCAAAGGTTTAATCAGAAGACACAAATCGATGAAGGACAGAGAACACAATGGCCAAAAGTTTGAAGATACCAAAGCAGTAATCAGAAGACACAAATCAATGAAGGACGAAGAACACAATGGCCAAAGTTTGAAGATACCAAAGGTTTAATCAGAAGACACAAATCGATGAAGGACAGAAAACACAATGGCCAAAAGTTTGAAGATACCAAAAGGTTTAATCAGAAGACACAAATCAATGAAGGACAGAGAACACAATGGCCAAAAGTTTGAAGATAACAAAAGGTTTAATCAGAAGACACAAATCAATGAAGGACAGAGAACACAATGGTCAAAAGTTTGAAGATACCAAAGGGTTAATCAGAAGACACAAATCAATGAAGGACAGAGAACACAATGGCCAAAGGTTTGAAGATACCAAAGGAGTAATCAAAAGACACAAATCAATGAAGGACAGAGAACACAATGGTCAAAGTTTGAAGATACCAAAGGGTTAATCAGAAGACACAAATCAATGAAGGACAGAGAACACAATGGCCAAAAGTTGAAGATACCAAAGGTTTAATCAGAAGACACAAATCGATGAAGGACAGAGAACACAATGGCCAAAAGTTTGAAGATACCAAAGGATTAATCAGAAGACACAAATCAATGAAGGACAGAGAACACAATGGCCAAAAGTTTGAAGATACCAAAGCAGTAATCAGAAGACACAAATCAATGAAGGACGGAGAACACAATGGCCAAAGTGTGAAGATACCAAAGGTTTAATCAGAAGACACAAATCGATGAAGGACAGAGAACACAATGGCCAAAAGTTTGAAGATACCAAAAGGTTTAATCAGAAGACACAAATCAATGAAGGACAGAGAACACAATGGCCAAAAGTTTGAAGATACCAAAGGAGTATTCAGAAGACACAAATCAATGAAGGACAGAGAATACAATGGCCAAAGTTTGAAGATAACAAAAGGTTTAATCAGAAGACACAAATCAATGAAGGACAGAGAACACAATGGCCAAAAGTTTGAAGATAACAAAAGAGGTAATCAGAAGACACAAATCAATGAAGGACAGAGAACACAATGGTCAAAAGTTTGAAGATAACAAAGGAGTAATCAGAAGACACAAATCAATGAAGGACAGAGAACACAATGGCCAAAGGTTTGAAGATACAAAAGGTTTAATCAGAAGACACAAATCAATGAAGGACAGAGAACACAATGGCCAAAGTTTGAAAATACCAAAGGGTTAATCAGAAGACACAAATCAATTAAGGACAGAGAACACAATGGCCAAAAGTTTGAAGATAATAAAAGGCTTAATCAGAAGACACATATCAATGAAGGACAGAGAACAAAATGGCCAAAAGTTTGAAGATACCAAAGGGTTAATCAGAAGACACAAATCAATGAAGGACAGAGAACACAATGGCCAAAGTTTGAAAATACCAAAGAGTTAATCAGAAGACACAAATCAATGAAGGACAGAGAACACAATGGCCAAAGGTTTGAAGATACCAAAGGAGTAATCAAAAGACACAAATCAATGAAGGACAGAGAACACAATGGTCAAAGTTTGAAGATACCAAAGGGTTAATCAGAAGACACAAATCAATGAAGGACAGAGAACACAATGGCCAAAAGTTGAAGATACCAAAGGTTTAATCAGAAGACACAAATCGATGAAGGACAGAGAACACAATGGCCAAAAGTTTGAAGATACCAAAGGATTAATCAGAAGACACAAATCAATGAAGGACAGAGAACACAATGGCCAAAAGTTTGAAGATACCAAAGCAGTAATCAGAAGACACAAATCAATGAAGGACGGAGAACACAATGGCCAAAGTGTGAAGATACCAAAGGTTTAATCAGAAGACACAAATCGATGAAGGACAGAGAACACAATGGCCAAAAGTTTGAAGATACCAAAAGGTTTAATCAGAAGACACAAATCAATGAAGGACAGAGAACACAATGGCCAAAAGTTTGAAGATACCAAAGGAGTATTCAGAAGACACAAATCAATGAAGGACAGAGAATACAATGGCCAAAGTTTGAAGATAACAAAAGGTTTAATCAGAAGACACAAATCAATGAAGGACAGAGAACACAATGGCCAAAAGTTTGAAGATAACAAAAGAGGTAATCAGAAGACACAAATCAATGAAGGACAGAGAACACAATGGTCAAAAGTTTGAAGATAACAAAGGAGTAATCAGAAGACACAAATCAATGAAGGACAGAGAACACAATGGCCAAAGGTTTGAAGATACAAAAGGTTTAATCAGAAGACACAAATCAATGAAGGACAGAGAACACAATGGCCAAAGTTTGAAAATACCAAAGGGTTAATCAGAAGACACAAATCAATTAAGGACAGAGAACACAATGGCCAAAAGTTTGAAGATAATAAAAGGCTTAATCAGAAGACACATATCAATGAAGGACAGAGAACAAAATGGCCAAAAGTTTGAAGATACCAAAGGGTTAATCAGAAGACACAAATCAATGAAGGACAGAGAACACAATGGCCAAAGTTTGAAAATACCAAAGAGTTAATCAGAAGACACAAATCAATGAAGGACAGAGAACACAATGGTCAAAAGTTTGAAAATACCAAAGGGTTAATCAGAAGACACAAATCAATGAAGGACAGAGAACACAATGGCCAAAAGTTTGAAGATAATAAAAGGTTTAATCAGAAGACACATATCAATGAAGGACGGAGAACACAATGACCAAAAGTTTGAAAATACCAAAGAGATAATCAGAAGACAAAAATCAATGAAGGACAGAGAACACAATGGCCAAAAGTTGAAGATACCAAAGGTTTAATCAGAAGACACAAATCGATGAAGGACAGAGAACACAATGGCCAAAAGTTTGAAGATACCAAAGCAGTAATCAGAAGACACAAATCAATGAAGGACGAAGAACACAATGGCCAAAGTTTGAAGATACCAAAGGTTTAATCAGAAGACACAAATCGATGAAGGACAGAAAACACAATGGCCAAAAGTTTGAAGATACCAAAAGGTTTAATCAGAAGACACAAATCAATGAAGGACAGAGAACACAATGGCCAAAAGTTTGAAGATAACAAAAGGTTTAATCAGAAGACACAAATCAATGAAGGACAGAGAACACAATGGTCAAAAGTTTGAAGATAACAAAGGAGTAATCAGAAGACACAAATCAATGAAGGACAGAGAACACAATGGCCAAAAGTTTGAAGATACCAAAGGAGTAATCAGAAGACACAAATCAATGAAGGACAGAGAACACAATGGCTAAAAGTTTGAAGATACCAAAAGGTTTAATCAGAAGACACAAATCAATGAAGGACAGAGAACACAATGACCAAAAGTTTAAAGATAACAAGAGGTTTAATCAGAAGACACAAATCAATGAAGGACAGAGAACACAATGGTCAAAAGTTTGAAGATACCAAAGGGTTAATCAGAAGACACAAATCAATGAAGGACAGAGAACACAATGGCCAAAAGTTTGAAGATACCAAAGGAGTAATCAAAAGACACAAATCAATGAAGGACAGAGAACACAATGGTCGATTTTTGAAGATACCAAAGGGTTAATCAGAAGACACAAATCAATGAAGGACAGAGAACACAATGGCCAAAAGTTGAAGATACCAAAGGTTTAATCAGAAGACACAAATCGATGAAGGACAGAGAACACAATGGCCAAAAGTTTGAAGATACCAAAGGAGTAATCAGAAGACACAAACCAATGAAGGACAGAGAACACAATGGCCAAAAGTTTGAAGATACCAAAGCAGTAATCAGAAGACACAAATCAATGAAGGACGGAGAACACAATGGCCAAAGTTTGAAGATACCAAAGGTTTAATCAGAAGACACAAATCGATGAAGGACAGAGAACACAATGGCCAAAAGTTTGAAGATACCAAAAGGTTTAATCAGAAGACACAAATCAATGAAGGACAGAGAACACAATGGCCAAAAGTTTGAAGATACCAAAGGAGTATTCAGAAGACACAAATCAATGAAGGACAGAGAATACAATGGCCAAAGTTTGAAGATAACAAAAGGTTTAATCAGAAGACACAAATCAATGAAGGACAGAGAACACAATGGCCAAAAGTTTGAAGATAACAAAAGAGGTAATCAGAAGACACAAATCAATGAAGGACAGAGAACACAATGGTCAAAAGTTTGAAGATAACAAAGGAGTAATCAGAAGACACAAATCAATGAAGGACAGAGAACACAATGGCCAAAGGTTTGAAGATACCAAAGGTTTAATCAGAAGACACAAATCAATGAAGGACAGAGAACACAATGGCCAAAGTTTGAAAATACCAAAGGGTTAATCAGAAGACACAAATCAATTAAGGACAGAGAACACAATGGCCAAAAGTTTGAAGATAATAAAAGGCTTAATCAGAAGACACATATCAATGAAGGACAGAGAACACAATGACCAAAAGTTTGAAAATACCAAAGAGATAATCAGAAGACACAAATCAATGAAGGACAGAGAACACAATGGCCAAAAGTTTGAAGATACCAAAGGTTTAATCAGAAGACACAAATCGATGAAGGACAGAGAACACAATGGCCAAAAGTTTGAAGATACCAAAGGAGTAATCAGAAGACACAAATCAATGAAGGACAGAGAACACAATGGCCAAAAGTTTGAAGATACCAAAGCAGTAATCAGAAGACACAAATCAATGAAGGACGGAGAACACAATGGCCAAAGTTTGAAGATACCAAAGGTTTATTCAGAAGACACATATCGATGAAGGACAGAGAACACAATGGCCAAAAGCTTGAAGATAATAAAAGGTTTAATCAGAAGACACATATCAATGAAGGACAGAGAACACAATGACCAAAAGTTTGAAAATACCAAAGAGATAATCAGAAGACACAAATCAATGAAGGACAGAGAACACAATGGCCAAAAGTTTAAAGATAACAAAAGGTTTAATCAGAAGACACAAATCAAGGAAGGACAGAGAACACAATGGTCAAAAGTTTGAAGATAACAAAGGAGTAATCAAAAGACACAAATCAATGAAGGACAGAGAACACAATGGCCAAATGTTTGAAGATACCAAAGAGATAATCAGAAGACAAAAATCAATGAAGGACAGAGAACACAATGGCCAAAAGTTGAAGATACCAAAGGTTTAATCAGAAGACACAAATCGATGAAGGACAGAGAACACAATGGCCAAAAGTTTGAAGATACCAAAGCAGTAATCAGAAGACACAAATCAATGAAGGACGAAGAACACAATGGCCAAAGTTTGAAGATACCAAAGGTTTAATCAGAAGACACAAATCGATGAAGGACAGAAAACACAATGGCCAAAAGTTTGAAGATACCAAAAGGTTTAATCAGAAGACACAAATCAATGAAGGACAGAGAACACAATGGCCAAAAGTTTGAAGATAACAAAAGGTTTAATCAGAAGACACAAATCAATGAAGGACAGAGAACACAATGGTCAAAAGTTTGAAGATAACAAAGGAGTAATCAGAAGACACAAATCAATGAAGGACAGAGAACACAATGGCCAAAAGTTTGAAGATACCAAAGGAGTAATCAGAAGACACAAATCAATGAAGGACAGAGAACACAATGGCTAAAAGTTTGAAGATACCAAAAGGTTTAATCAGAAGACACAAATCAATGAAGGACAGAGAACACAATGACCAAAAGTTTAAAGATAACAAGAGGTTTAATCAGAAGACACAAATCAATGAAGGACAGAGAACACAATGGTCAAAAGTTTGAAGATACCAAAGGGTTAATCAGAAGACACAAATCAATGAAGGACAGAGAACACAATGGCCAAAAGTTTGAAGATACCAAAGGAGTAATCAAAAGACACAAATCAATGAAGGACAGAGAACACAATGGTCGAAGTTTGAAGATACCAAAGGGTTAATCAGAAGACACAAATCAATGAAGGACAGAGAACACAATGGCCAAAAGTTGAAGATACCAAAGGTTTAATCAGAAGACACAAATCGATGAAGGACAGAGAACACAATGGCCAAAAGTTTGAAGATACCAAAGGAGTAATCAGAAGACACAAACCAATGAAGGACAGAGTACACAATGGCCAAAAGTTTGAAGATACCAAAGCAGTAATCAGAAGACACAAATCAATGAAGGACGGAGAACACAATGGCCAAAGTTTGAAGATACCAAAGGTTTAATCAGAAGACACAAATCGATGAAGGACAGAGAACACAATGGCCAAAAGTTTGAAGATACCAAAAGGTTTAATCAGAAGACACAAATCAATGAAGGACAGAGAACACAATGGCCAAAAGTTTGAAGATACCAAAGGAGTATTCAGAAGACACAAATCAATGAAGGACAGAGAACACAATGGCCAAAGTTTGAAGATAACAAAAGGTTTAATCAGAAGACACAAATCAATGAAGGACAGAGAACACAATGGCCAAAAGTTTGAAGATAACAAAAGAGGTAATCAGAAGACACAAATCAATGAAGGACAGAGAACACAATGGCCAAAAGTTTGAAGATACCAAAGGAGTAATCAAAAGACACAAATCAATGAAGGACAGAGAACACAATGGTCGATTTTTGAAGATACCAAAGGGTTAATCAGAAGACACAAATCAATGAAGGACAGAGAACACAATGGCCAAAAGTTGAAGATACCAAAGGTTTAATCAGAAGACACAAATCGATGAAGGACAGAGAACACAATGGCCAAAAGTTTGAAGATACCAAAGGAGTAATCAGAAGACACAAACCAATGAAGGACAGAGAACACAATGGCCAAAAGTTTGAAGATACCAAAAGGTTTAATCAGAAGACACAAATCAATGAAGGACAGAGAACACAATGGCCAAAAGTTTGAAGATACCAAAGGAGTATTCAGAAGACACAAATCAATGAAGGACAGAGAATACAATGGCCAAAGTTTGAAGATAACAAAAGGTTTAATCAGAAGACACAAATCAATGAAGGACAGAGAACACAATGGCCAAAAGTTTGAAGATAACAAAAGAGGTAATCAGAAGACACAAATCAATGAAGGACAGAGAACACAATGGTCAAAAGTTTGAAGATAACAAAGGAGTAATCAGAAGACACAAATCAATGAAGGACAGAGAACACAATGGCCAAAGGTTTGAAGATACCAAAGGTTTAATCAGAAGACACAAATCAATGAAGGACAGAGAACACAATGGCCAAAGTTTGAAAATACCAAAGGGTTAATCAGAAGACACAAATCAATTAAGGACAGAGAACACAATGGCCAAAAGTTTGAAGATAATAAAAGGCTTAATCAGAAGACACATATCAATGAAGGACAGAGAACACAATGACCAAAAGTTTGAAGATACCAAAGAGATAATCAGAAGACACAAATCGATGAAGGACAGAGAACACAATGGCCAAAAGTTTGAAGATACCAAAGGAGTAATCAGAAGACACAAATCAATGAAGGACAGAGAACACAATGGCCAAAAGTTTGAAGATACCAAAGCAGTAATCAGAAGACACAAATCAATGAAGGACGGAGAACACAATGGCCAAAGTTTGAAGATACCAAAGGTTTATTCAGAAGACACATATCGATGAAGGACAGAGAACACAATGGCCAAAAGCTTGAAGATAATAAAAGGTTTAATCAGAAGACACATATCAATGAAGGACAGAGAACACAATGACCAAAAGTTTGAAAATACCAAAGAGATAATCAGAAGACACAAATCAATGAAGGACAGAGAACACAATGGCCAAAAGTTTAAAGATAACAAAAGGTTTAATCAGAAGACACAAATCAAGGAAGGACAGAGAACACAATGGTCAAAAGTTTGAAGATAACAAAGGAGTAATCAAAAGACACAAATCAATGAAGGACAGAGAACACAAT
This sequence comes from Bathymodiolus brooksi, assembly GCA_963680875.1. Taxonomy (NCBI): domain Eukaryota; kingdom Metazoa; phylum Mollusca; class Bivalvia; order Mytilida; family Modiolidae; genus Bathymodiolus; species Bathymodiolus brooksi. Next base: position 46,635,298 of record OY804588.1, read on the forward strand.
GGCCAAATGTTTGAAGATACCAAAGAGATAATCAGAAGACAAAAATCAATGAAGGACAGAGAACACAATGGCCAAAAGTTGAAGATACCAAAGGTTTAATCAGAAGACACAAATCGATGAAGGACAGAGAACACAATGGCCAAAAGTTTGAAGATACCAAAGCAGTAATCAGAAGACACAAATCAATGAAGGACGAAGAACACAATGGCCAAAGTTTGAAGATACCAAAGGTTTAATCAGAAGACACAAATCGATGAAGGACAGAAAACACAATGGCCAAAAGTTTGAAGATACCAAAAGGTTTAATCAGAAGACACAAATCAATGAAGGACAGAGAACACAATGGCCAAAAGTTTGAAGATAACAAAAGGTTTAATCAGAAGACACAAATCAATGAAGGACAGAGAACACAATGGTCAAAAGTTTGAAGATAACAAAGGAGTAATCAGAAGACACAAATCAATGAAGGACAGAGAACACAATGGCCAAAAGTTTGAATATACCAAAGGAGTAATCAGAAGACACAAATCAATGAAGGACAGAGAACACAATGGCTAAAAGTTTGAAGATACCAAAAGGTTTAATCAGAAGACACAAATCAATGAAGGACAGAGAACACAATGACCAAAAGTTTAAAGATAACAAGAGGTTTAATCAGAAGACACAAATCAATGAAGGACAGAGAACACAATGGTCAAAAGTTTGAAGATACCAAAGGGTTAATCAGAAGACACAAATCAATGAAGGACAGAGAACACAATGGCCAAAAGTTTGAAGATACCAAAGGAGTAATCAAAAGACACAAATCAATGAAGGACAGAGAACACAATGGTCGAAGTTTGAAGATACCAAAGGGTTAATCAGAAGACACAAATCAATGAAGGACAGAGAACACAATGGCCAAAAGTTGAAGATACCAAAGGTTTAATCAGAAGACACAAATCGATGAAGGACAGAGAACACAATGGCCAAAAGTTTGAAGATACCAAAGGAGTAATCAGAAGACACAAACCAATGAAGGACAGAGAACACAATGGCCAAAAGTTTGAAGATACCAAAGCAGTAATCAGAAGACACAAATCAATGAAGGACGGAGAACACAATGGCCAAAGTTTGAAGATACCAAAGGTTTAATCAGAAGACACAAATCGATGAAGGACAGAGAACACAATGGCCAAAAGTTTGAAGATACCAAAAGGTTTAATCAGAAGACACAAATCAATGAAGGACAGAGAACACAATGGCCAAAAGTTTGAAGATACCAAAGGAGTATTCAGAAGACACAAATCAATGAAGGACAGAGAACACAATGGCCAAAGTTTGAAGATAACAAAAGGTTTAATCAGAAGACACAAATCAATGAAGGACAGAGAACACAATGACCAAAAGTTTGAAGATAACAAAAGAGGTAATCAGAAGACACAAATCAATGAAGGACAGAGAACACAATGGTCAAAAGTTTGAAGATAACAAAGGAGTAATCAGAAGACACAAATCAATGAAGGACAGAGAACACAATGGCCAAAGGTTTGAAGATACCAAAGGAGTAATCAGAAGACACAAATCGATGAAGGACAGAGAAAACAATGGCCAAAGTTTGAAGATACCAAAGGTTTAATCTGAAGATACAAATCAATGAAGGACAGAGAACACAATGGCCAAAGTTTGAAAATACCAACGGGTTAATCAGAAGACACAAATCAATTAAGGACAGAGAACACAATGGCCAAAGGTTTGAAGATAATAAAAGGCTTAATCAGAAGACACATATCAATGAAGGACAGAGAACACAATGACCAAAAGTTTGAAAATACCAAAGAGATAATCAGAAGACACAAATCAATGAAAGACAGAGAACACAATGGCCAAAAGTTTGAAGATACCAAAGGTTTAATCAGAAGACACAAATCGATGAAGGACAGAGAACACAATGGCCAAAAGTTTGAAGATACCAAAGGAGTAATCAGAAGACACAAATCAATGAAGGACAGAGAACACAATGGCCAAAAGTTTGAAGATACCAAAGCAGTAATCAGAAGACACAAATCAATGAAGGACGGAGAACACAATGGCCAAAGTTTGAAGATACCAAAGGTTTATTCAGAAGACACATATCGATGAAGGACAGAGAACACAATGGCCAAAAGTTTGAAGATACCAAAAGGTTTAATCAGAAGACACAAATCAATGAAGGACAGAGAACACAATGGCCAAAAGTTTGAAGATAACAAAAGGTTTAATCAGAAGACACAAATCAATGAAGGACAGAGAACACAATGGTCAAAAGTTTGAAGATAACAAAGGAGTAATCAGAAGACACAAATCAATGAAGGACAGAGAACACAATGGCCAAAAGTTTGAAGATACCAAAGGAGTAATCAGAAGACACAAATCAATGAAGGACAGAGAAAACAATGGCCAAAAGTTTGAAGATACCAAAGGTTTAATCAGAGGACACAAATCGATGAAGGACAGAGAACACAATGGCCAAAAGTTTGAAGATACCAAAGGAGTATTCAGAAGACACAAATCAATGAAGGACAGAGAACACAATGGCCAAAGTTTGAAGATGCCAAAGGGTTAATCAGAAGACACAAATCGATGAAGGACAGAGAACACAATGGCCAAAAGTTTGAAGATACCAAAGAGGTAATCAGAAGACACAAATCAATGAAGGACAGAGAACACAATGGCCAAAAGTTTGAAGATACCAAAGGGTTAATCAGAAGACACAAATCAATGAAGGACAGAGAACACAATGGCCAAAGTTTGAAAATACCAAAGGGTTAATCAAAAGACACAAATCAATGAAGGACAGAGAACACAATGGTCAAAATTTTGAAAATACCAAAGGGTTAATCAGAAGACACAAATCAATGAAGGACAGAGAACACAATGGCCAAAGTTTGAAAATACCAAAGGGTTAATCAGAAGACACAAATCAATGAAGGACAGAGAACACAATGGTCAAAAGTTTGAAAATACCAAAGGGTTAATCAGAAGACACAAATCAATGAAGGACAGAGAACACAATGGCCAAAAGTTTGAAGATAATAAAAGGCTTAATCAGAAGACACATATCAATGAAGGACAGAGAACACAATGACCAAAAGTTTGAAAATACCAAAGAGATAATCAGAAGACACAAATCGATGAAGGACAGAGAACACAATGGCCAAAAGTTTGAAGATACCAAAGAGGTAATCAGAAGACACAAATCAATGAAGGACAGAGAACACAATGGCCAAAGTTTGAAAATACCAAAGGGTTAATCAGAAGACACAAATCAATGAAGGACAGAGAACACAATGGTCAAAAGTTTGAAAATACCAAAGGATTAATCAGAAGACACAAATCAATGAAGGACAGAGAACACAATGGCCAAAGTTTGGAAATACCAAAGGGTTAATCAGAAGACACAAATCAATGAAGGACAGAGAACACAATGGCCAAAAGTTTGAAGATACCAAAGAAGTAATCAGAAGACACAAATCAATGAAGGACAGAGAACACAATGGCCAAAAGTTTGAAGATACCAAAGGAGTAATCAGAAGACATTAATCGATGAAGGACAGAAAATTCAATGGCTAACATAAAATCAAGAGACAAACAATGATCTACAAAACACTACCCTATTTGTATATTGTCGGGAAAATATAAAATCTATGTACATACGATATTTAGAAACATGTAGAATAGCGATAATTTTTTCAGCTTTTCGAACCTGTTTCGCAGCTATAATTTGTTAACCGACAGTGTTTGCATATTCTGTGTTTAAAATTAAAAAAGCAACTGCCAAATTTTATTAAGCAAAAAAAAAAATAAAAACACAACATAAATATACACACTTGTCTCGTTTCCAGAATGACCTTCCCTATGTACGCTCAATGTTAAAAAAAATGGAAAGCTGCATAATTTCTAAATCTTTGGGAACAACAAAACCAAACGGCATAAACAAATAGCCAAAATCGGTATTTTCAACTATTCCTGAGGCAGGAAAACATGGATATGATTAAGAAACATATCTAATAAGAAGAGTTTGAAGATACCAAAGGGGTAATCAGAATGTGTAAATAGAAGAACAGACAACACAGTGGGTAAAAGAAAAACTACAAAAGGACAAACAACGATCTACAAAACATACATATAAAACTAAAGATTCAGTAACATGAACCCCACTAAATACCGGGGGTGAACTCAGGTGCACCGGAAGAGTAAGCAATTCCTGCTCCACTAGTGGCACCCATCATGTTAATCTAATAAACCATGTCAGAGTTTTATGCAAACCTATACTCTTTTAATTATTTGTATATAGGTACATTGTAAATCAAACAATAAGACGAAAAAAAAGCGATTTTGTTTCTGTAGTGTCTGTTGCAAGCAAGACAAGTGGGTAGCTATGTGTGTAGTGTCTGTTGCAAGCAAGACAAGTGGGTAGCTATGTGTTTGTGTATTAGGGTATAGATTATGCCTCCTCATACGATTTTTGTATGGGTTTATGTAACTGTTACGACAGTCTGGTATTTTTTGTGTTTCAAAAATCTTTCAATAATATCGAGGACCCGGGTGGCTCAATGAATTAAGTAGCTGGATTACCTAACAACTCATACAAGCTTATCACCAATACGGTGTGGGTTCGTACCCGGCTTTGTAAATTACAAAAAAGGGTGCACTCGATTCGCAGCCACAAGTAATAAAGTTTACCAGTTGCTTGTCCATAGTCGATGGTTCTCTCCAGGTACTCCGGCTTCCTCCAACACTAAAACTGGTCACTATGATAGAGCTGCAATATTGCTGAAAGTGGCCTTAAGCACAATCAATCAATCAATGTGTTTCATTTTATTATAATATAATAGAAATAATATAAATAGTGCTGTGAAATTCTAATTACCATAAATATTAGCTTATATGTTTGTTCCAGGTTTAGTCTAACAAATTATATTCTTGCTATCGGTATAAGATAGCTTACTACGCTGTGTTTGTTCCGGTTATACTCTCATAGAGTTTATTCTTACTATAAGTTAACTTACTTGGCTGTGTTTGTTCCGGGTATACTCTCACTGATTCTATTCGACCAAGTGCATGTATATCATTCATAAATTGTACCTTGTGCTTTGATGACATGTCGTACTTTGAAATTTTTCTGAAATAAAAATGTAGATATCAAATTTAGTGTGCATGATGCGTTTCTGGAATAACCTTCATCAGGTAGTCTCCAAAATCAAATAATTGAAAAGCGAAATAATATAAAATGTTGGGAGCAATTAAACAAAATAGGATAGCAAAAAAAAATATACAATATTAACGAATAAGCAAAATGTTTTTAAGAAATATTTATTTTGAAAAATTGCAAAGATTACCGTAATTAAAATTGGTAGTTGTAGTAATGTAGGCATTATGACAAGTTTGTAGATACCTGAGAGATAGTCAGAAGCCATAAATTGAGGAAGGACATAAAACACAATAGTCAAAAGAAAAACGGACAAAACGACAAACAATGAGTTATGTAACATTCCATCTTTTAACATATTAGGAAAGTGGTAGTTTGCCCCATTGAGTTACTTGGAGATTGGAGGTCTCACACACTGGGACGCCGTTTGTGTCATATCAAGATTTATAGTTCTTAGATTCACCCCAAAATAGATGGTCTCTTGTAGGTGTTATCTACCCTTTAAGAGTAGAAACCAGCTTATTCACATTTAAAGGGCCCTGATGGCTCAATGAGTTAGGTAGTTGGATTACCTAATAATTCATACAAGCCTATCACCAATATGGCGTGGGTTCGCGTCAGGCTTTGGAAATTACAAAAAACGGTGCACACGACTCACAGCCGCAAGTGATAAAGTTTACCAGTTGCATGCCCATGGCCGGTGGTTCTCTCCGGGTACTCTGGCTTCTTCCACCACTAAAACTGGTCGCTATGATATAGCTGAAATATTGCTGAAAGTGACGTTAAAACACCAAAAATCAAAATCAAATCATTCATATTTTTATACATCATGGTCCCATCTTGTATTTTTTTCAACAATTTGGGACTGTGTAAGCATATAACAGTATTTAAATATGTTCTTATAACAACTTACTGCTTGTTTCGTCCAACATAATATAAGTATGGTGGTGAAATATCAAGGCCTACTAAGCCAGCGCCACCTTCTGCAATAACTGTTTTCCTCTCATTTCCAGTCAGATCTACGCTTTCAATTATACTGAGATCAGCATCCGCCCAATAAATTCTATTTTCTGGATAAAACAAATATACACTGTATCTAGATTCTACAATTTAATAGTCACATTAAAATGACCTTTGTTAAGTTGAAGTCATCATTTCCAAAGTTTTACGGTCGCCACCATGACTTCGTTGACCGTTATGGAATATCTGTGTCAGAAATTACCACGGATATGTTCACTTGTCGTAAGCACTTCCCAATCCTTTCTGCATTAATGATTTATCACCGGGTTTGTAATTAGATTAACACAACGGTTTTATGCATATATTTTGTAGATCGTTATTTTTCCTTTTGTACTTTTTCTTTTGGCCATTATATTGTATGTTCTTATTCAATTCATGGATGTTGATTACCCCTGTGGTATCTTCAAACAGATTCAATGCCATTAAAGGATGCAGTGGTTCATTAATGTCGGCATAATTATCTTGTACCAAGGGCAACGCAAAGCGTGGCGTATCCCCTCGCCTAAAAATTTGACCCGGTGACCCTGACATTTGACCTTGAAAATCAAGAGGGTTCCAGACTCTCTTAAGAACTAAGAATGTACCAAGTTTTGTCAAAATCCATTGAAGGATGTTGATTCTAGAGTGTTCACAAAGATGTTGCATAGTAACAATTTGACCCGGTGACCTTGACCTTTGACCTATGACATTAAAAATCAATAGGGTTCCAGGCTCTCCTCAGGACTAAATATGTGCCAATTTGGGTCAAAATCCATTGAAGGATGTTGATTCTAGAGTGGTCACAAGGATGTTACGGAAGGACAGACAGACGGAAAGACAGTAGCGTTACTATATCCCTTCGGAACTTCATTGGCGAGGGGATAATAAGTGATGGTAATACAATCAATAACTGTTCATGTGTTCAACATTTGGAATGATAATAAGTAGAACACGGCAGTGCCGTCTTAACGCATGGTCACGCCGGTCAGTTGCTCGGGGTTCCATTCTAATGTATGTATGTTATGTACAGTATGTTTTTTAATGTTTAAACACTGATTTTGTTAGAAGTATTATATAAATATATGTTTAATTTTATCACTTTACATGTTTATTCTTGCGAGTGGTTGTGTAGGTAGGGGCTCAAGCGCACTGCTTTGACTTGCGGCCTATAATGCTGTTAACACGGCCGTGTAAAAACGACTTTTGACAACCACTGAAAGCGCATAGAGAATTGAATAGTGATGGAAAAGTATGTATCGGTCACAAATGCACAGGCTTGTTGCGATATCGAAAAAAAGTTATCTTTAAGGTGCAAAGAGCTTGGCTTTCTTCAAACACACTACAGTCACTTTAAGCCATTGTCAGGTTGTCAGTACATGCATTATGATCCATTTAAAGGGCCTTACCTGTCTGCCACCTGTGATGTGTAGAGTAATTCTGCAGGTTGAATGTAGTACCCAGTAGTATATTCTACACATTTTATTCATAGACTTGTATTATTTTTGCATTGATAACTATGACGACAGCAATCGTCCTAATGTACATACCTACGTAATCAATTACAATTCCATTTGGGGAGTTTATTTTTGTTGTGACAATCTTTTTCGTATTTGTTCCATCCATGAACGCAGATCCAATGTATGATGTACCGGTAGAAGTAGTAGCTATATCTGTCCAGAACATCATACTGTAATGAAATATAAATATGCTTAATAAAATTATTTTATTATATAGATAGCTGTGAATTACAGAACTTTGCTAGTTAAATAAAAACGATAATTTCACAATGAAATGATCCTTTTTATTTTCACTCTTGTAACATTTACTGACAATATGTTGTCAGAAATACTTTCCTGTATGCTTTACAGTTACGTCCCTTTGACCGTCTCGTATGGTTTCATTGTTTTTTGAAGCGATACACATTATAGTATATCCCTACGCTACACACGTACTATGATTGATTTATTGATTGGTGTTTAACGGCAACTTTAGCAATATGGTACAGTTAAACTCATTTTATGTTTTCTTACCTCCCTTTTGATGGATATAGTGCAATTATATTTTTACTTCATAGTCCATTTTATATTATGTAAACCTGTAATTAGCAACCACTTGTCTTATGTGACCATATTTCAATGTTCCCTTGGAAGGTCACATAACCACGTTTTCACTGTAATTCATAATTTTCTTACCCATTTGATGGATATAATGCAATTATAATATTCCTGTACAGTGCAATCATATTAATTAAACCTGTATTTAGAAACCACCTGTATTATGTGACCATATTCTAGTTTTCAATTATTAGACTGATTTTACTGTGATTTATAATTTTCTTACATTTTGATTTATATGAGGAAATTATAATTTTACTTAACAATGCATTTCATATTAATAAAACCTGTATTTAGCGACAACATGTCTTATCTGACCATATTTCAATGTTCCCTTAGAAGATGATGATTTTTTGGCGTTTAAAGCCACTTTCTGCAATATTTCAGCTATATCATGACGACCAGTTTTAGTTGTGGAAGAAGCCATAGTACCCAGAGAGAACCACCGACCATGGCCAAGCAACTGGTCAACTTTATCACTTGCGGCTGCGAGTCGAGTACCCTTAGAAGGTCACAAAAGACAAGTTCTACTTGTTATCATAAATTAACTTACCCTTTTGTTGGATACAATGCTATATTTTTTGGTAAGTCTAGATCAGGAATGAGTGTTTTCACTAATCCCACGTGTGGATGAATACAGCCAATAAAGCTAGCATTCCGGTTATACCGGTGTTCTGTAGTAAAATATAATAATCCTGAGGAAAAATCAAACGCGAAGCCAATGGGCACGACGGAACTAGCTGTAAAATAAAATTTGTAATAATTTTCAATGAATGGCAACAATCACTAAAATCTTAATAAGATTTGTCTTTTTTATATTTGTTTGTTTTCGTCCTATGTCTTGTATGTCCAATGTTGCCAGTATCGCTGGCTTGTCCATTCTTGATTGCCTGGTGGTTTTCTCTAACGTCAGTTACTTTCATCAATATGAATGTACCAATATTCGTGAAAAAAGAACTGTTCGTGAAAACTTCAATTCCAATTTTCAAAATCACTACATTTCAATTTGTTCTTACCTGTCATTATAGTGATATTAAAAACATGCATTTAAGGGCCGTCGAATGCGCAATCGTATGGTTACGTTGGATGTATGTCTATCAATGCAGTCTGTGCTGCTTATCATCACCAGAATTCGTGAGTTTAAAAACTCGGCCAGAAGTTAGGAGTATGCAATATAAATCTAGGTTAGAGTTTATCGTTTATTTGCGGTCAGTTTGGTTGTTTCCTGAGAGCATTGCGGTCAGTGAGGTGGTTTTCTCAGAGTATTGTAGACAGTTCGGTGCATGTTTTTCACAGAGAATTGCGGTCAGTGAGGTGGTTTTCTCAGAGTATTGTAGACAGTTCGGTGCATGGTTTTCACAGAGAATTGCGGTCAGTGAGGTGGTTTTCTCAGAGTATTGTAGACAGTTCGGTGCATGGTTTTCACAGAGAATTGCGGTTTCGGGCAAATGCTGAAGACGACCCGAGAACATTGTAAAAAGTTGATGCAGGTAAGTATAGATAGTGAAATAAACTTGCGGTCAGTGTGTTCGGTGGTTTTCACAGAGAATTGCGGTCAGTTCGGTGGTTTTCACAGAGAATTGCGGTCAGTGAGGTGGTTTTCTCAGAGTATTGCAGTCAATTCGGTTCTTTTCGCAGACTATTGCAGTCAGTTCGGTGGTTTTTTCAGAGTATTGCGGGTTCCCTCAACTAATAAAATTAACCATTAGTGTATAACTGAAATGTTTTTGAAAGTGGCATAATACAGTACACCAATGATCATTCAATCACTAACATTTAATAATTGATTATACATTTTAAAGTGATCAATAACACTTCCATTTATATCAACAACAAAATCTATCAATTTGTGAACAAACATGGACAACATAATTACGTACATGTGGTATAAATCAGTTCACTCGTGGTTGACTTAAGGGTGGACGCTCTAATCTCTGACATTAATACGTTCGTCCAGTAAACTTTGTCAGTTGGTTTATCAAATATAGCAGATACCGGACGATCTATGTCTGGTATATCTAATGCTCTAATTTCTCCGTCACTTAGAGCAACTTGGAATAACTTGCTATGTGTAAAATCCGGTAAAATGGCAAAGAAATCTTTAAATGGATCTGTGAAAAAATGAAAAACAAATAACTATCTCTTTTAGAAGAGTTCCATAATTCTAATGAAAAAACATTGTGGCAAAATTCAAACATCTAGCACACATATAAATGACTGTTCACTTTCCTGACACTCTAGAAATATTTAACGATTGAGCAATTATGGACTTCACTTAATGTAGATGCTCCTGAAGAGTAATCAGTTATTGTTCTATTATAATTATTTGGATAAGCCCTGCCCCATAACTGCATATAACATGACATTGTCATCATTACTGATTCATATAAAAATCAAAGATTTCCCGTTGATCTAATGAGTAATTTTGTTTTTTTTAAAATCATTATCTCAAAACTAAAAATATACAAAACACTTTAAATAACAACTATAAAAAACAAAAAACCGAAAAATATCACGAAACCTTACATCCATGATTGCATGAACACTTCATAAAGCAATCTTTCATATTTAAAAAAAAATAAAAATTTACTTTTATTTACAGTTATTGTTCTATATATCCATGGTCAAAGAAACAATTTGATTACTTAAGCGATTTGTTTACAGATCATAAAAGTAAATACTATGATAAGTTTACAATGGAGTTTAATACACAACAGTTTTGAAGGTTGGGACAGACATTATCGTTTGTATAAGAGCGAGTCTGATAATGATACAAGTGAATAGGCATGGGCAGACCTTCAATGCTGACGTTATTGTTTTATTCAGTATTAAGTGTCACATTGTGACATCACACTGACAGATATTTTGCAGTATTAGAGTCAATCCGTTAGTACTGAAAATATCACTCTGAGAGATCGAAGGGAAAAGGTCAAGCTAACCGATAACACAAAACATACTTACCGTTAGAACATCTTTTCCCATCATCCTGTAGCTTATATCCAAAATCACAAAAACATTGCATGGTTGTCGTCCCTGTTGGTTGACAAATATGTTGACAGCCACCATTGAAATTTGTACAGTTATCTAAAAACAAAACAAGACCAAATTACAATAGGACAACTGCCAGTACCAATCTACTGTATATAACATTTATATATGCATTGCTTTGTTGTTTTTTCCTCCAGTAATGTCTAGGTAAACACCATGGTAAGGGAAATGGAATATTTGATTACTCAAGCGTTAATTGTATTTAAGTTAGAAAACTTTGAAGATATCAAAGGGGTAGTCAGAATCCATAAATCAAAGAAGGACAGACAACACAAACGCCAAAAGAAAAGAGACAAAACGAAAAACGACTACAGTGTTCCCTCGGTCTATCGCCCCCCGTTTTATCACCAAACTCGCCTATCGCCAAAATTCTCGTCTGTTCCGATTTCCCCCATTACAAATACCCCGTTATACTGCCAAACTCAGCTACCGCCATCCGCCACAGCTTTTCAGACACAAAAGTCGTAAAACCAATTTAAATTCCCCCGTTAGTACCGCCCACAACTACCTTTTGAAAGCTGTGTAATGATCGGTAATCATGGAATGTCAAAACTGGTCATCGGACACGGTCATTGATCTCATAGTTGAGGGTCGGAACAGGTGATCAGTTGTTTTGATTAGAATAATTACCTGTATTTACTTTTCTAGTGATTACATTTGTACTTTTAATCCTGAGTAAAATTTGTAATTTAATTAGTCGTCATAAAAATGTCGTGCTTGAAGAGAAAGCGTAATTAATTAGACGACAAACAAAAACGTGCAATTATAAGTTATGCAAAGGAAATCCAAAATTAACATAATAACAAATTGCCGATAATATGACAATTAAATGGGATCTTCCAATAACCCCCACAAATGAAGATAAACTGTTGCTGTCACATGTTTATAATGACCTTGATGTCCCGAGCTACAAATGACGTTCAAGAATTTGTCAACATTGACAAAGATCTGCAAACTGTACAGGACATTTCCGATGTGAATATAATTATTCTAATTTATTTATTTATTAAACATGTATTATTTATACTTATGTATTTGCACAAGTGCAAAATGCATGTCACACTGTCAGTCTAGTTGAAAGTTTATCTTTTCATATGATCACATAACTTCCGGTTTTCAATGTGCCTTAGTTTATTGCCAAACTCGTTATACCGCCAAACTAACGGCTGCACAGAAGGTGGCGGTTTAACGAGGGAGCACTGTATATACAAAACATTACACAGAAAATTAAACGTCGAGCAATAAAAAAACCACTAAAACCCTGGGATTTAAAACAAAAAACTAAGATATCACATTTCCTAGATAAATCAATACAAAATATGTTCATTTGACATGCTTAACTCAAAGGGTGTAATATAAATAATAAAATGTTGACTATGTAGTAAGTCAAAGGAAATGATTGTTTTATAATAAAATGTACGTGCTTTCTACATGCGAGTAAAAAGAGTAAGATACCAAAGGGAGGTAATCAGAATCTGTATATCGAAGAAGAACAGACAACACACTGGCAAATGAAAAAGTCCAAAAGGACAAACAACGATCTACAAAACATATACCAGGTACACATAAAACTAAAGATCGAGTAACACGAACCCCACTAAAAACCGGGGTTGAACTCAGGTGCTGCGGAAGGGTAGGCAGTTCCTAGCTGCTCCACTAGTGGCATCCATCGTGTTAATCTAATTATAAAACCAGTGATAAGTCACAAATGAGGAAAAGACCGGGAGGCGTTTACTACAAATGTAACATATCCGTGGTCATTTGTGGCACAGATATTCCATAGCTGCCAACCATGCCATGTTAACGACCGTAAAACTTTCGAAGTGATGTCTTCAACTTAACCAATAGGAATCCTTGGTTCAATAGCTTCCCTGTTAGCAGCAACCCTCTATCAAAGAAATCCTGATAGGAACCACAAGCTCGGGAATATCTTCACATATAACTTGGTGAGAAGTGTTGTAAAAAAAACACCGAGTCATAATCTTGAACTTTATACATCATTGTTTGTACATCAATGGCAGTTACTGTAGACATGTGACTAATATATACATTCAAACCTGTATTAAGAGGTCACCTTTGGGACAAAGAACAAGTTGCCTTATAAGACAGGTGACCTCTTAAAAGAGGTTCAATTCATATACAATTTTCTATGATAGAACAATGAAAAGTTTACCTTTAATACAGGTGACTGCTTAATAGAGGTGACTACATGGGCATATTTGACAGTATATCAGTTTTGTACACTTACTTTTTTCCTTTGGTTGTACATCCACATCATAAACTCCTACAGCTGTTAGAGACCCCATATCAGTTGACAAACGTATATCCACAGCAGTTGAATCTAGATGAGCCATTCGTAAGTAGCGAGAATAGTAAGCTGTCCAATATGAATAATCCTAAATAAGAAGAATACACGGTTAAACCAGCACTAGAGGTATAAATAATGGAATATTGCTTGTTTGTTTGATTGATGGTGTTTCACGCCAATTTCAACAATATTTCAGTTATATCGTGGCGGTCAGTTTTAATGGTGGAGGAAACCGAAGGACCCACAGGAAACCACCGACCTGTCCCAAGTCACTGACAAACTTTATCAAATAATGTTGTACACCTCGCCCAGATCGAGATTCAAACTCACAACATCAGTGGTAATAGGCACTGCTTGCATAGGTAGTTGTAAACTACCATTCAATCATGGCCACAACGGCCCCTGAAATAATGGAATATCATGTTGTGCAACGGACCAACAACTACACCAAATAACCCGTTGTTAATTAAACACTGATACAAGTTGTATTTTATTTGAATGGAAAGATGCTTCCACAAATCCCATTTAAAGCCCTTATACTAATAACCAACATTCACTCTTTTCTGATGTGCTGGACCACCCTGACTCATCATCGGTGAACCTCTGTTATTATTATACCATGCAATTCTCAAATAGCCATTGATGCATCATTTTTGCACACCAACAATAAAAAGTAACTAAAAATAGAAGCTCAAACATACACATGTATCTGTGTCAATTGACATCAGGCAGAATATAAAAGAAAATTAAATTACTTGAAATGCATATGAATTTAATTGAGACTTCAATTTAATTGAGGTTTGTGTAACCCAGTCCTGATTAATAGTATCCTTGTTTCTCGTACGATACAACATAACATATAAAGAAGTTATCTCCCTTTGGCTTTGTATCAAACTTATCCTATTATGTGTGTTTACCTTCTGAGCTCCATGTTGTGGTGTCCGTTCGTCTTTACCTCCAGTTGTTTGTAGGAGGGTTCATGTCTTATTTACGTTATTTGTGTTTGTTTGCATATAATGGTGTCCAACACATATTGTGTTGTGTTTTTGTTTTATTGTCCCTTATGTTGCCAGTTTCTCTGGATTGTTCATTTTTGATTGCCCCTTCAGTATTTCTAATGTTTAGTTATCATGGTTCTGTGGCGTTAGTCCGCAGGTCCATTAGTCCGAAGGTCTGTTAGTCCGAAGGTCTGTTTGCCCTAATATCGGCCACCCATGCGTTTGAAGTTAACTCCAAATGACTTTCCAAAATGCCTTGTGCAAATATGTATCTTAAAAGTAGTGTTACTAGAAATTAAGGTATAAAACAACAAATTACAGAAATTGCAGGAAATAATGAATTTTTTTTCTAGTTTAACCCGTACGTTTTTTCCTACATGTAATATGCATAAAATATTTGTTAGAT
Organism: Bathymodiolus brooksi; assembly: GCA_963680875.1. Taxonomy (NCBI): domain Eukaryota; kingdom Metazoa; phylum Mollusca; class Bivalvia; order Mytilida; family Modiolidae; genus Bathymodiolus; species Bathymodiolus brooksi. The sequence goes on from OY804588.1 coordinate 46,650,341, forward strand.
GATCTTTTATGATATTATATTATTTTTTGTTTCTGATGCGTGTATACCTAAGTAACAATCTCTACACTTTTCTACACTAACAACAGACTGTTTATTCCTCTACAGTATACCACTTGGTTAACAACTCTATGGAGAGACCCCCCCCCCCCCCCCCCCCATCTGGTAAACGTATCTGGTAAAGCGTACTTGTATATGTCAAGCCATGGAAGTCGGTATTCTGGAATTACATAGATGTAGAATTTGGTACGTGTATGCTTAAGTTGTTGCGGTAGTTGATTGGAGTTTTCAATATTCCATAATAATTGGTATATATTTGAGGTTACACTGTGTATTTTGTGACCATCAGTTGTACATTAGAACGTCTGTTTAATGATTTTATGTATTCTATTTTTAATGGAATGTGTTTGTCCCTCACAAAACTTAATTTCAGATGTGCTTTTATGTTTTCTAATTCCTTTCTCAGAGATCGTCTCTTTTGTGTCGTACCAAAAAGGACTCTTTCAGTATTTCGTAAAGAGTAAATGACGACAAGTCTAAGACTATTCTGAAGTGTTTGTTAAGCAAAAAAATCCCAGTTGTTAATTGGATCAACAACGGGTCTTAAAAATAATCTTTGACTAAATATCTTTTTTAAGTTTTAAGCTTAAACATATTTGGTTAAGATCAGAGCTTTAGTGGAGGGTTTACTTCATTGGAATGATTTCCATATATTTCCAAAGATGACGTGTTTTTTCTTCTTTTTTTAGATTTACCATCTTGGATCCACAATTACAAAATGTTTTAAGTTTCACCTATATTTGCCGCGATTACACATTTTTTTTGCAAGCAAAAGCCGAGCGCACAGACTACAACCCATATGGATAGGCCACTGCTTAGTCAGGATGTGAATATGAGTATCTTGCTTCTCTTACTTAATTTGATAAAGGACTGAATATTAAATCAATTCAACACTGTTCGATTCCTATCCTTTGGTCGAAAAACAACACTAACGGACCTTCGAACTAATGAACCTTCGGACTAACGGACCTTCAGACTAATGAACCTTTGGAGTAATGGACCTTCGGACTATCGAGCAGTCACCGTTATTATAACTTACTTTATAAACAAGAACATGTGTTGCAAATCTAACGTATGCGTGGTAAATTGGAATCGATCCATTGGGCTTCATACTAACTAGATAGTTATTGCTAATCCAGTACAATCTGAAAGTAACAAGTCATTTCATTGGTTAATTGTGGTGTAATAATATACCATTGAAAGAAGAGTTGGAAGATACCAATCAGAATCCGCAAATAGTGTATAACCAATGTCGGATTTACCATTGTGCTTAAGCACAGGGCCCCGTTTGCCAGAGGGCCATCTTCCCGCTAAACTAGAGGCTCAGTGGGCTGAGCCTGTGTCGCTCACCTTTCATTCTGCTTTGAGGAAACTTAATACAGAACCTTCCATAGGTGCTTCCCACCAAATTTCTGTTTATTTTGGCATTGCAGTTTCAGAGAAGAAGATTTTTAGAAATTGACCAATCTAAAACAAGAATTGCCTGTGGCAGCTATGTTTGTTAATGGATCAAAACGAAATGAGCAATCTCTATAGAGGACCTTCCATAGATGCTTCTTATCAAGTTTCATATCATTTGGCCAAGTGGCTGCAGAGGAAAAGCTGCTTTAGAAATCGACCAATAAGAAACAAGAATTGCCTATGATGGCCATGTTTGTTAACGGATCCAAACAGAATGAGCAACCCTTATAGAGAACCTTCCATAGATGCTTCCTAACAAGTTTCTGTTCATTTGGCAAAGCAGTTTCAGAGAAGAAGATTTTTAGAAATCGACCAATTAGAAACAAGAATTGCCTGTGGCAGCCATATTTGTTATTGGATTGGGATGAAATGAGCAATCTTTATAGAAGACCTCCCATAGATGCATCCTACTACGTTTCGGTTCATTTGGCAAAGCGGTTTCAGAGGAGAAGATTTTTTAGAAATCATCCAATCAGAAACAAGAATTGTCTATGGTAGCCATATTTGTTAACGGATAGGGACGGAATGAGCAATCACAACAGAGGACTTTCCATAGATGCTTCCTACCAAGTTTCGGTTCATTTGGCCAAACGGTTTCAGAGAAGAATCAAATTTTTTCAATAGTTTTCTATTTTTTACTGATTTTTTGAGAAGCGGCAACGGCCATGTTTGATGGCAGTCGGGGTTCATCATTCATGGTTTGAAAGAGAATTATATATGCATTGTTCCTTTATAGTTTGGTAGCAACATTGCTCTTTACAATATTTAAAGAATTAAAAAAAAATATATATATTTTTTGTAACGATAGCAGCCATTTTTCATAAGCGACCAGGGTTAGCAACCATAAGTCTGAAAGTGGATCATATATGCATCATTTTCATAAAGTTTGGTGGCAACTAGCTTTTTACCGGATTTTAAAATATGTTTTTTGACAATAACTTTCTATTTTTTGTAACAGTGACGGCCACGTTGGATGACAGCCGGAGGTCTTCAATAAAAATTTTGAAAGAAGACCACATATGCATTCTTTCCATATGGTTTGATTGCATTTGATTCTTTACAGGATTTTAAAATAATTTTTTAATGAATTTTTTCACTAATTTTCTATTTATAGTAACGATGGTGGCCATGTTTGATGGGGGATGGGGTCCTCAACCATAATTCTGAAAGAATATTACATATATGTATCAAATTTAATAGCAATATACTCTAAAGGATTTTTTTTAATTGATTTTTTTGCTGATTTTACCGCTATGTTCTATTTATAGACATGGTGGCCATGATGGTTGGTCGGAAGGGCAGTGGCTGAAATGAGGCCCGAATTTTTTTTTTGGGCCAGTAAAAAATTAGAGTCACTGGTCCAAATGGCATAATGGTGGCCCAAACATTTTGTGACATTTTTTTTTATGAAAAAAACCCATCAGATATCAATATATAAACAGTTTTCAGATTAATTGTTTTTTATCAATAACATTAAAATTCATTCTTTCACTAGTCACACGAGGGTTGGGGGGGGGGGGGGGGGGGGGTGCTCTTCAAGGTAATTTTGGTAGGTACAGTTGTACAGCTGAAATTGCGAAAACATCCCAATGCATGTATTGCTATCAAATGAAACCTGAATTTACTTGTTATAACCTTTTTGACAACCTTGACGCCATTGGCTAGGGTGGCCTTAAGAAACGATGCTAGTCCATCGGATCGGGACAATAAAAGGCTGGTTTGTGTAACATGTGTAAGGGGAGATCAATGCCATGATCACATTAAAGACATCTGGAAAAGAGTAGACTAATGCCACTACAAGGACCGCTCTTGCACTCCCCAGAGTGAAGAGTGACATCACTTGTTTCAATTCACTATGAAGAAGTGATTTTAAAGTAAAATAACTTCTCAGTTCGGGGTAATGTTAGTTGGTTATTCATTCCAAATAAGTATCTCACTTTGTTGAAATAACAAACAGTACTGTCATTTTCTGTTATATAAACAACTGCTAACTTTTCCTGTTATTTTTTAATTTGTAAACAAAAGTTCAGGTTCCAAAAAAGAAAACCACTCCCAATTGTCATTGAAATGTAGCCGTGTACATGAACTATGAAATGTTTAAAAGAAGTGACAGGCCAGATCGTTTCCGTAGTTTGACAACTGTCAACGATTTTCTCTCCGTTGTTGGGGAAAAGTTTTTCAATGATTACGTATAGGAGAATGTTCAAGTAACTCTCCATTCCTTAAAAATAATGGAGCCCAATGTTTTTAAGGAATGGAGAGATACGAGGACATTCTCCAACTTAAAATCCACCCATTGTACTTTATTAATTTGATTAATTATTAATCTTGTAACAAAAAAAAGTCTGTGCATAGTATCTAAAGTACAAAGTATTAAATTGTTTGCCCCTTGTGGGACCTAAAAAGTACAAAGAGAACAATAACTCTCAATTCCTTAAAAATAATGGAGAGCTTTGACAATAGATTAACATTACAGGTGGATTTTAAATAAGGATTGACATAAAAAGGTTTCTGATTTCTGTGAAATGAAATTCATACATGTACATTTTGCAGCAGATTGAATGAATAAATTTCCGAACCGTGGAAGATACCAGATCGCAAACATTATAAGTTGACAGAATTCTCTTTATTGTTCACAACTTTCCACTTCGTCCGTGATTTTTAACAATTTTAATAATTAAATCATAAAGAAACAAAAAAAACACGTTTCTTTTCTAATATTTAGTGAATACTGGTGTATTACATGAAAACGTGTATTGATTGGCTCGATAAAAATACATAATTGGGAAAAACAGTAAATTACATTAGTTGTGTATTCATTGGCTACAAAAATGTATTTGGACCAATCGCTGTGCTCGTAACAAACGGTTTTTGACTAGAACAGAAGAGTTATCTACCGTTGAAGTTACAGTAAAATATGTCCGGTTTCGGTAAAACAACAATTTTTAACGGTCTTTTAGGAAATTGCCTAAACGTATTTTGTTGGGCCAGCGACTACCTAATTTGGAGCAGCTTTTGGTCGCCCGAATAAGATATTAGTCGCATTTGGCAACTGGGCGACCGTCCATTTCAGGCACTGAAGGGTCATCGGACATAAGGGAACCCCCTAGGGATGATTCAGGCCAAGTTTGGTTTAAATTGGCCCAGTGGTTTCAGAGGAGAAGATTTTCGAAAAAGTTTACAGACAGAGGACGGACGCCAATTGATGGCAATAGCTCATACAGGTGAGCTAAAAATTGCAGTGTATGTAGATCTTGACAGGCTGAACATGTTTGCAGTTTAAACTTAACATCTATCTCTTATAGTTTTTGAAATAAAGGACGAAAAGTATTAAAATTTTGAAATTTTAATGAAAAAAAGACAATAACTCCAAAATGGGTAATGGGATTTACTTCAAAATTGCAGTGTAGGTAGATCTTGACAGGCTGAACATGTTTGCAATTTAAACTGAACATCTATCTCTTATAGTTTTTGAAATATAAGACGAAAAGTATTAAAATCTAAAAAAATTGATGAAAAAAGGGCAATAACTCCAATACGGGTAATCAGATGTACTTCAAAATTGCAGGGTAGGTAGATCTTGCTGTGCTGATCATTTTTACCCCATGTCAGAATTCTGTTTTTATTAACGGTTTTTGAGTTATTACACAAAAACTGCAATTTTACCCCTATGTTCTATTTAGACATGGCGGCCATGATGGTTGGTCGGCATGGTCATCGGACATAACTTTTAAAGGGAACCCCCTAAGGATGATTCAGGCCAAGTTTGGTTTAAATTGGCCCAGTGGTTTCAGAGGAGAAGATTTTTGAAAAAGTTTACAGACGGATGCCGGACGCCAAGTGATGGCAATAGCTCACCTGACCAAAACGCAGTGTACATGTCTGACCTAATAATTATAACGTAATATTTTAACTTTTCCTAAATTTCCTGAGCATGTATGCTTGACTGCCTGTGCAGGCCTACCTGGTCTACCTCCTTCAGGGCCCAAGTAAGGGGCCTCATAACATAACTAGCACATGGTCTCATTTGTCCTAAATTATGGCACTGTGTATAATTGGTACAACATAGTAAAACGATTGTATTTCCTAGTTTGATTAAAATGACGGGTGCCATTAGTGGATCAGGAACTGCTTACCCTTCAGGAGAACCTGAGTTCACCCCCGGTTTTAGTGGGGTTCGTGTTACTCAATCTAGTTTTATGTGTATGTTTTGTAGATCGTTGTTTGTCCTTTTGTACTTTTTCTTTTTGGCCATTATATTGTCTGTTCTTCTTCGATTCTGATTATCCCTTTGGTATCTTCAAACTCTTCTTGATAGAAAGTGTGAAAATGAAGCAACTCATAATTGACGAGTAATTCCAATGTATTTCCTAGAGTGAAATGTAATGTCAGAACGATTTCCGTTAAATATTAAGTATTCCGATTGAAAATTAAATATTGATTTAAGTTAACTTAACTAATAAAAGTTTAAATAATTATACTTACTTTTCCGATTTATCGTCATAAAATAAAGCTTTTGCAGATGAAATTTGTCGATGACCTAGTAGAGTTTTCAAACCAGAGTCATCAAGATTACCTTCCTCAAGAGTACTTGCGCGTCCACTGCCTGTTATCCAAAACATCTTTCTGAAAGATTTGTAAAATATCATGCTTTAAGTTTTCTGCACAGTTAATCGTTCATACATGTGTTTCCCTGATTGAATAGTAGGTATAGACGAACACATTGCACCTTTGTAGCGGTTACAAATGCATCAACACTCTTTTAAAATTCTCATAGATAATCTTTAGCGCTAAATTAGTGTGGGACATTGGACCACGGCCTGGATCTCTGTATTATAAACTGACAACCGGAAATCAATAGGGCACCCCTTATCCGACATCTATGACAGTGTTGCGTATGGGTTGAGCCCATGATACAGTCATGAGTACCTTGTGTCGCACTCAGAAATATAGTTCAATACAACTAGTATCATATTAATCTCTATTAAATGTGTTTTGTAAGAGTTATCCCCTGTTTAGGAAAAACCTTAAATAGCATAGTAACCTATATTTTTGTTGTATATAAAGTATTTCAGCGGTCATGATCGTGTGGCATAAAGTATATGTTGTTTTGTAACGATTTTTAGACATTTCGTTGACGTCCTGTGCTTGCAAAAATGACCTTTCTGTATTTAATATGGGAACCTCGAATTTAGAAGCTGGGAATATAAGGTTAGTCAATAGAATTACATCAATGCTTGAGGAATCTACATTGCTTTCAGAAAATATGTCGCCAAATGTCCTTCATTATTAAATTTTGTGTCAGACTGCACCCATTTCTGTATTTCAGACATTCGTACATAGATTCTAAAGGCTAGTATAAGGGTTCGCCGACTCGAATTGATATTTTGTCCAGGAACCTCGATGATTTCATGGTGGTCAATAATTCAGCTCGGTTGATTTAATGTATCATTTCCAGATTCAGAAAATAACATGCATGCAATTAAGAATGCTATCTTCTATATGGTTTATATGACAATTGCAGACGCTGCGGTGTCGCCATCTTAGATATATCAATTAGCAAATAACACCTTGTTCCCAGCTATGTTGGACTCATGACACATTCAGTGACTTCGTAGTCCCTCGTAACACAGACATCACCCAAGTGGTGGTACGATCTACCAGGATGGGTGTATCTCCAGAGGAGAGAACTAGACATCACCTATGACAGAGACATCGACCAATACCTCAACATATGTCCCTTCCCAACATACATGATAACCAAATACAATTAAACCTGTATTAAGAGGTCATAATTAGGACAAAGAAAAACTGGTCTATTAAGACAGGTGACCTCCAAAAAGAGGTTCAATTCATAGGAAATTTTCTATGACTGGACAACAAGAAGGTGACCTTTTAATACAGGTGGCTGCTTAACAGAGGTCATCACGTGGGCAGGTTTGACTGTATTCTAACCTTAAATGCGGACTGACAGTAATGTATTTTGGTGTGTTCAGCCGTGTGTGTAACTCTGTAGTGGCACCAGTTGAGGTGGAGTGAACCAATATCTTTCCTCCTTGAGAATCGGTCCAATATATGTTCTTCGTGTTCCAATCATATGAAAGTCCTGAAATGTAAAATTGTAACGATTTAGACAAACTGAATGACAATAATCGAATTCACCAGGAATAGGTAACAAAACAGAAACAAAAAATGTGTTTCAAGTATTAAAAACGTAGATATCTAATTTAGTGCACACAACGGGTTTTGTGGAATAACCTTCAACGGGTACGCTCACAATTAAAAGATTGGAAAGTCAAATCATTTAAAAGTCTTTGGGAGCAAGTAAACCAAAGGGCCTAAAGAAGATAGACAAAATCAGCTAAGGTCACCAAAAGGTCACGTATGCCTGAGGGAGACAAACCTTAGTTTTATTAATAATTACATTATTCAGGAACTGTAAATTCCAACAAATACAAGCAATGCACTTTGTAAAGGTAGTATCAAAATTATTATTTCTACTAATATTTTGTAAGATACAAAGAAAAACAAGTATTATAATTATTTTAAACAAACTGATGGAAATAAAAATATGTCGAAGATGCATAATCGTTAGAGGAACCCGAATAGATAATATATAGAAACTGGCAACATAGGGTGCATAAGTCAAAGACAAACAAAACAATAACACAACACAATATGTTTTGGATACCACTATATGCAAACATCACAAATAATGTAAATAAGACATGAGCCATCATACAATCAACTGGAGGTAAAGACGAACCGAACATATCTGCTCTTGTAATATTGAATATTGTGATTAAAATGTAATGTCATTTTGTTATTTGTGGTAGGCGATTATTATGAAAAACAATTTTACTCCCTTGGAATCATTTTTATTTGCTTTGTGGATTATTTTACAAAACCAAGATTACAATGATTAATAATATTATAATCCAAATTACAGGAATATCACAAATAATACAAAATTTAAAAAATCTTTAATATTGATTGTTTGAATCCACGATTATGTAATTCCTGAGCAATACACGAATATTGTGCTCCATGAATTAAAAGGCTCTTTAATAATATTATATTTCATCATTAATTGAAATGTGATATATCTAGCAAAACTACAATTATTGGATTTTTAAAAACCTATATATGAATGCATTCAAATATCGTCCTTGTTAATGAGCTTAAATTAACGTTAGAGAAACATGAAGGGGCAATCAAGAATAGACAATCCAGAAGAATTTGCAACATTGGGGAGCTGGCAAACAATTCAAAAGCATTGTACAATCAATTATGAAAGGAAAGTTTAAACAGTGTGGTCAACAATTCCTCCAATATGGAGAAAACGAACTATCACCTCTCACCGTGTAATATCACTGAATACAAAAAAAACCCCACAACATATGACGTTGGAAATTCAGATCTTGGCTTGGAAGATACAAAAATATGGCGAGGTTCAACTGGTAAATGGGAAAAAAATCCAAATAATATCAAAATGTTTACCTACAATGTTTGATTGCATCTTTTGATTTAAGATTCAGGGGTTTCAAAGTGGGCCGGTACCCGGTACTTTTACCCGCCTGAGATCGTGTATAGGTATAGTACCGGCAGAAATTACTGAACCCCCCAAGATTAGCGGTGGTCAAAACCACAAGTACGATGGTCGATAGGCTTGTGGAATATTTTTCATAAAAAATTAATGATCACGTCAATTGCTGAATTCTCGCATTCAAATCGAACAACTGCGTCACGACCAAGTTGATGGGATATTCCCCGTTTTAAAAATAACTTTACCTTAGAATCGTAAATAGCAGTTTGCGCATGTGGTAAATAGATATGTTTTCGCCCCAATATCTTTTCATCCTTGTGTAAAACTCGGACCGGAACAAAGCTGACATCATTTCAAAATAAAAAAAATGACCGATTACAAATTATGTTCAAACACAATTTAGTGTAATCTCCAGTAATATAAGTATGATCATTATGTATTATGAATATATGACTACACAATATTTTGTGCGATATATTTTATCCATTTAAAACCCAGGGTCGAATCATTCTGGGGCGTATTGTCTTGTTGCTTAACTCCGTCCATATTGTTTAACTTCCGGTATATAAAAATAAAAACCTACATGTATGGCTAATTTATTTACATATTTTGACGGGGCCCTACCGCGGTTGTTCACGGATATGAAAGTGTGCTGAAAAACATTTTTAAAAGGGGGTACGAGGAGATAAGGGATAGAAAATTACTAGAAATCTTGAAAAAGGACCGGACATGGCTCAAATGTCACAACGCCGGCCCCTTTTTTTTTCCAAAATAATTTAACTTTTGTGATTCAAATGTTAATAAATGTCTTCCCGCGATTCGTTTTTGTTCAAACATTTTTTTTGCACATAAGTCGTGAAAGTAACAATATATATTGTTTTTGTTTAATTCTATTTGTATTGATCTATTAAAATTATAAATTTTATTAAAGATTGATGATTGCAAATTAAATTTATATGTTTCATCAAGGACGTATTCTATATACCTCCTTGGTTTCATTAATTATGACACTTATATGTCTTGATCCGTGCCAATGGTCTTTGATGAGTTTAATTACTGGTAATAAAGTAAAAAAAACACACAAGCCAAGGTATTGTGAAAAAGAAAAGGACAAAGCCAACAAAAGAATTTTGAGAAGTTTAAGCTTTGATAACAATGGATTGGTCAAGCCTAGCTGTGGAACCGTAGCTCTTTATGGTCCTTTTGGTTTTTTTTAAGATATGGCAGACTATCTATGAATAATCTTGGCTGAAGTCTGTAAACTGAAATATTCAATAAAGAAATTGGGGGGAAAATCCAGGCATTATGCATGGTCTTCACTCTTGGTGAAATCTGAACTCTAAAGTTAATGGGATTTTTCTTTCAAAAACACTTAATATTTTGCAGTCTCTGAAGTACATTTTTTGACCCACAAAATGCTAGATTTCAGGAGCTTCCGCCCCCTGGACCCCTTACGGCCCCCAGCCTAATTTTTTAGGTACCTCCTAAAATTTAAGAAGTACCTCCTATTATAAAAAACTTTGAAACCCCTGAAGATTATTGGTACTTTGTTACTATTATATAATAAAAAAAACGTAGATATCAAATTTAGTGCGTGTGACACATTTCTGGAATAACCCCGGTTTTTAGTGAGGTTCGTGTTACTCGATCTTTAATTCAATAATTGTATGTGTATATCGTTGTTATTCCTTTTCTACTTTTTCTTTGGCTGTCTGTTCTTCTTCGATATACGGATTCTGATTACCCCTTTGGTATCTTCAAACTATTCTTCATCAGGTAGGCTCACAATCGAAAGACTGGAAAGCTAAATAACTAGAATTATGGGAGCCAGAAAGTCTAAGGGTCTAAACAGGATAGCCGGTCAATGTCACCTATGCCTCTATTGCTTACAGTCGACATGTGCAATCAAACCTGATTCCTTGTTCTGTCAGTGTGGTATGCGTTGTCTTTAATCTTAACCATTACTTTTATCACAAAAAAAATCCGCACTGGTCTGGATTGATCCAGACAACAAGACTGTAACACACTAGATATATTACTATTTATTTTTTATTTTAAGGATTTTGTTTTTATTCATTTTCTGGTTTAATCCAGTTAGTTAGGTTTCATGACCGGGTAATCTGGTCTTTTTCTTATTCATGACTTATCACTGGGTTGGTAACAAGAGTACCACGACGGATGTCACATGTGGAGCAGGAACTGCCTACCCCACCTGAATTCACCCCCGGTTTTAAGTGGGGTTGTTCAGTCATTAGTTTTATGTGTAGTGTTTTGAAGATCGTTGTTTGCCCCTTTTCTTTTGGATAGTGCATCATCGGTTCTCTTCTTGCTGAATTGGCGTTAAGCAACAATCACTCACTCTAAGAATATACATACCTGATATTGTTTCAGCTCCTACAGTGCCCATATACAATATTTGTTCTATTTTAGTAATCATGTCTACTTTTTTAATACTAGAATTTGAATGATCAACGTAATAAAACACTCGTTCATGACTGTCCACAGAAAAGAAAGTGAGATCAGTCATGTTTGTCAGGAAACAATCAACTGGTTGTTTGTTGCCTGTTGCTATGTGTATGTCATACATACAGGCATCTGTAGAGTTTGCTATTATAATAGATTTACCAAATAACAAGCCATCCACACCTGTAAATAAAATAGTTTTGTGAAAAACATATATAATATAAAGTGACATATTGTTAATTGAAAAAATAGGATGTCATAGATCATTATTACCTATAATAAAATAAAAAAACAAAAACAGATATATAGCAGAAAAACACGAAGAAGCAATGGTTATGGGGTCTAACGCCACATTCAACGATATTTACGTAGGAAACAAAGGCAATCGGTTCCCCTGACACATATATACGACATGTTATGTTCCTGATTTGGCACAGGCACTTCAATAATAGGTGGCGGTGTTAAGCTAGTTTATGAACCCAAATGTATTCAGAGGAGGGGGATGGTTGCTGACTTCTGACCACAAGTCTAACACTACTGATGTGGGTGGCCTTCGTGCCACGGTACCCACCACAAGTGTTAATGTTTTTAAACACTTACTCTTGGTCGTATATAACATCGGTAAGTGCATTTTATCTGTTAAGGTATATTTCTCCTATAAGTCCCGTAGTCACGATGTAGTTAAAATTGTGATGAAATTGACGATACAAATTAATAGCGCACCCAACCCATCATTTATATTCTGTCCTTCGATTTACGGCTTCCCATTATCCCTTTGCTATCTTCAAAGTTTTCGTTCAATCCATGTGGATTGTCACGGCTATCTGTTGAAGACACCATCTCACTTTCCGCAATGCTTAATATACTATGTAAGTCGTGAATATTTTCAACAGAGTTTCCAAATTACCAAAATAACATCCAATACCATAGTTTGAAGTCGCTGTGTTTTAACATGATGACTTGGTTTACCTGATATGACTGTGAAAACATGACAAGTTGCTATATATTGATAAGATAGGCTAAATAATGAACATTTAACTTACTTGGATATGACTGGCTTAAACGGTGAAAACTGACTCGCTTTGATATGACTGGCTTAAGCGCATGAAAACTGATTCACGTTGATATGACTGGTTTCGACATGTGAATTTTACTTACTTGAATGACACTTGTTTAAGCATGAACATTGTAAATACTTGGACACGACTGGTTTACAAGAGAATTTGATTTACATCGACATGATTGAGTTATACATGAACACAATACTTACCTGCATATGACTGCTTAAAACGTGAGAATTTGACTCGCTTGACATAATTGGTAAAATCATTAGAATTTGACTTACTTGAATATAACTTGTTAAAACGTTACAATGTTACTTACTTTCACATGACTTGTTATCTCCCATTAATTTGTAGCCTTCCTTACACCCACAAGTGGCAGTGTTTGCACCAGTGTTAAAACACATATGTTTACAAGAATTACCATCACAAGGATCTGTTAAATAGTACAAGTAAACTTAAGTACAATCAAAGCTGCTCATGTGGTCACCTCTATTAAGCAATCACCTGTATTAAAAGGTAACATTTTTCTTGTTCTATCATAGAAAATTTAATCCCTTTTTAGCGGTCACCTGTCCTATAAGGACACATTTTCTTTGTCCCAAAGGTTACCTCTTAATACAGATTTGACTGTACATTTAATTGTTTTTTGACAATGATGGATTATATTGTCCGATATTTTGTTTTCCATTTTTTGTACTGTTTTGTGTTTGTGGTTGTCCCCCTTTTTTCGGTAATTTATTTTTATTCTAATTAGTGTACTCTGTGTTCGTCCTACAAGCCAACAGATAACATTCATGCATATTCATTAGACATTTTGTGTAGCGGAGTCAAAGTTCACATTACAATGTTACCTGCACGTCCTAGGGTGAGCGAGTTATTTTTGTTTCACCATAAGGGTACAATCTGTCAACTTTATCATGGCGAGAACAAGATACTTTTTTGATGATATCTGTTTTGTAGCAGATCAAAAGCTCACTGAAATAAGTCCACATATGAGACAGACATTTTGCTCCACTTAGTTGGTTGATTGATTGAATATTGCTTAATGTCCAGACAGCAGTATTTCAGGTAATACTCCAGAGCTACTACATATCTCCATAATAATGTCAATGCCGAAAAGGTCAGAGTATCTGATTGGTAAAGGTAAAAAGTTAGTCAGCCAAAGAATGTAAAACATATATCAACAAATGAGAGTGAGTGATTGCTGTTTAACACCAACTCAGCAATATTTCAGCTAAAGAATGGCGAGAACATGTTAATTTTTAAATGATGATCAGATCCGCTTTGTACTAGACTAACACGCTTAGTTGGATTTTTATAGTGCTAGCTCACTGAAATAACAGTCCATGGGAAGGCATGTCGCTCCACTCGTACACATTATCCCGATTCCGAACCAACGAGTCTCTGTCCTTTCTCCTTAATGCTGCGTGCTAAGTTGAGAGGCAACAAATACCAATTTTATAGTCTTTGGTTTAATCCGAACAGGCTCGAACCCACGATCTACTGCACTAGAGGTGAGCACGCTAACCATTACACCACCGATGCGGTTCAACAAATGATACAAGATGGTCTAAATATGCAAGGGTAAAGAAGGTCAGGTGACCTTTTCTTGAATTCTGACATGTTAATAAGTGAACATACTCTTTGTGCTTGTAATTTTCTGCTGTTCGTTGTCGAAAACTGCAATTGCCCATGGTAATTGGTACGTATGTGAAGAGAACCATGTAGTATTTCCCGTACTTTTATCAAGGCACATAACATTCTCATATCTGTATTCTGTTCCACATACAACATCCTGTAATGTAATAATAACTAGAGGCTCAGGTGAGCCTGTATCGCTCACCTGACATAAATAAGTCCTCTTAAGAATGTCTGCATGCTGAATACATCTAAGTTACTATTCAAATCTCATACTGCCATAGGGTTCTATGTTAAAACTATGTCTGCTCATGGCAGCCATCTTGGATGGAGGTCATGGTCACCGGACACAATTTTGAAAGTATACTACCCAAGGACCATCCATGCCATATTTGCTTTAAATTGGCTGACTGGTTTCAGAAGAGAAGACTTTTAAACAATTTTCCCATAGGGTCCTATGTTAAAACTATGTCTGCTGACGGCGGCCATTTTGAACCGAGATCGGGATCACTGAACACAATTTTGGAAGTTGACCACCTAAGGACCATCGATGACATGTTTGCTATATTGGCTTACTAGTTTCAGAGGAGAAGATTTTAAAACATTTTTTCCCATAGGGTCCTATGTTAAAACTACAGTATGTCTGCTGAAGGTGGCCATCTTGGATGGAGGTCAGGGTCACTGGACACAATTTTGAAAATTGACCACTTAAGGACCATCCATGCCATGTTTGCTTTAAATTGGCTTACTGGTTTCAGAGAAGAAGATTTTTAAATATATTTCCCATAGGGTCCTATGTTAAAACTATGTTCGCTGATGGTTGCCATCTTGGATGGAGGTCGGGGTCACAGGACATAATTTTGAAAGTTGACCACCTAAGGACCATTCATCCCATGTTTGCTTTAAACTGACTTACTGGTTTCAGAGGAGAAGACTTTTAAACATTTTTTCCATAGGGTCCTATGTTAAAATTAAGTCGAGTCATGGTGGCCATCTTGAATTTCCGATCTGCAAACGATTCACAAGTTTAGTACAGGACCACCCAATGATCATTCCTGCAAAGCCACAATTCAATTGGCTTAGTGGTTTCTAACAAGAAGATTTTTAAAATTTCAACCAATCAGAACACATTATAGGCCCTGGCAGCCATGTTGGATTTCCGATCAGCACCAAAAACACAAATCTTGTATATGACCATCCAATGAACATTTCTGCCAAGGTTGATTCAAATCTGTTTTGTGGTTTCAGAAAAAAAAGATGAAAATGTGAAATTCCCATAGGGTCCTATGTTAAACTAAGTCGAGTCATGGCGGCCATCTTGAATTTCCGATCGGCAAACGATTCACAAGTTTAGTACAGGACCACCCAATGATCATTCCTGCAAAGTCACAATTCAATTGGCTTAGTGGTTTCTAACAAGAAGATTTTTAAAATTTCAACCAATCAGAACACATTATGGGCCCTGGCAGCCATGTTGGATTTCCGATCAGCGCCAAAAACAAAAATCTTGTATATGACCATCCAATGAACATTTCTGCCAAGGTTGATTCAAATCTGTTTTGTGGTTTCAGAAAAAAAAGATGAAAATGTGAAATTCCCATAGGGTCCAATGTTAAACTAAGTCGAGTCATGGCGGCCATCTTGAATTTCCGATCGGCAAACGATTCACAAGTTTAGTACAGGACCACACAATGATCATTCCTGCAAAGTCACAATTCAATTGGCTTACTGGTTTCTAACAAGAAGATTTTTAAAATTTCGACCAATCAGAACACATTATGGGCCCTGGCAGCCATGTTGGATTTCCGATCAGCGCCAAAAACAAAAATCTTGTATATGACCATCCAATGAACATTTCTGCCAAGTTTGGTTCAAATCTGTTTTGTGGTTTCAGAAAAAAAGATGAAAATGTGAAATTCCCATAGGGTCCAATGTTAAACTAAGTCGAGTCATGGCGGCCATCTTGAATTTCCGATCGGCAAATGATTCACAATTTTAGTACAGGACCACCCAATGATCATTCCTGCAAAGTCACAATTCAATTGACTTAGTGGTTTCTGACAAGAAGATTTTTAAAATTTCAGCCAATGAGAACACATTATGGACCCTGGCAGCCATGTTGGAATTCAAATCAGCACTAAAAACACAAATCTGGTAGAGGACCATCCAGTGAACATTTCTGGCAAGTTTGGTTGATTTCTGTTCAGCGGTTTCAGAGAAGAAGATTTAAATGTGAAAAGCTAACGGACGGACGGACGGACGCTTACCCATGACAAAAGCTCACATGGCCTATGGCCAGGTGAGCTAAACATGAGTGAGTGATTGTTGTTTAAAACCACCTCAGTAAGAAGAGTTTGAAGATACCAAAGGGGCAATCAGAATCTGTATATCGAAGAAGAACAGACAACACAATGGCCAAAAGAAAAAGTACAAAAGGACAAACAACGATCTACAAAACAAACATAAAACTAAAGATCGAGTAACACTAACCCCACTAAGAAACCGAGGGTGAACTCAGGAAGGGTAGCAGTTCCTGCTCCACTAGGCTTGTCTTCTACATATGATGTAATTTTGAGGTAAATTATCTAAATTTTATTGTGGTTTAACTTTCATTTATATTACAGCAATAAGATGTAGAGAGAAAAATATTACAATACTGTCGGAACACTTCCAAAATCAAATAGTAGAACAACATCTTACATGATAGTCAACTTGATAAAGGCTGTCAGTATTTGGTAGAAGTAGAACTTTCAAATAAATTGATGTTGATGTAGACCAGATGACCGACCACTGATTAGAATCTTTTTGTTTGTCATATATATGATATTAGAATTTTCGTTTATAGTAATTTCATCGTTTCCAAAGAGTAATGTTTCTATATTTTTGTTGGTTTCTCTTAAGTTTCTAAAAAGACAATATCTCTCGTTTTGGTATAATGGACATTCCATTAGATAATGAATTGAATCTTCATACGGTAGTACAACCTCTGACATAATCTTAATTTGATGAAGGCGATCAGTATTTGGTAGAAGTAGTACAACCTCTGACATAATATTCAACTTGATGAAGGCTGTCACATACCTGTTAACCTCTGGGAACTGCTAGGGGGGAGATCTCCCCCCTACCAACTCTTCCAAGAGGGAGATTTTGTGCATCGCCTTTAAACGCACAAAATTGTACCTTGTAGTTGCATACATGTGATAGAGTTGCTATGCTACAACTGGAGATTTGTAAATTTTTGGCTGGAGATTTGGTCTCATAACTGGAGATTTTTTATCGACGTATTTGATGCATGTTTTTATTGTTAATTGATGTTTTCTTTTTGTTTGTTTCAGTATTGAACCAACTGCATCCCATTTCAATATATATTGTTTACATTTCTGTCTTATTAGTAGTGTTTCATATGATGAATGAAGGATAAAAACTGTATTTATAATTTATTCATAATCATAAGGTTATAACAAAGCAATAACAATGAAGACAGAATGCTCTGAACAATAAAGTCATAGAGCACTAAAATTAAATAGTCACTTTGCTGCTGGTGCGTTGGGTGATAGCATACGTTTTGGCATTTTTGTGGTTTATCAATTCCATCCTGGAACTTAGTACTTAAATAATACTTTGATCGGCTTTGGTCCCAAACAAGCCATAACAACTCAATCCGAGATGAATTCATTGCACGTTTGATCGAAATAAGAAGTTTTCCTTGGCATAAAAGGTTGTCCGACTCCAGTTTGCACAACGGTTTATAACTATTTTTAATTGCCGCTATCACACTTCTCATCATCTAAGCGTGTGCCACAAACCCACTTCCTTATCCCCAATTAATTGTCAATCAGTGGATAATTGTTGTATAATTATCAATACCTGAATTAATCTCCATGACCCAATTTATCTGTAAAGGTGTCAAACAGATCAATAACCGGATATCATTTAAACACCTTTACCATTCGTATCTCTCGACGTTTTTCATCAGCGCGGGAGTTCCAAATGAGGAATTTCCAGAAATATTGATCGCAAAATGTAGGTCAAGATTTTATTGCACTTGATTTTTTTGTTGGGGGGATATCGTGCGGGAGATTAATGTCTCCCGCGCATGAGACCCAGTCCATGCGGGAGACTCCTGCGAAAAGGGGGAGGGTTAACAGGTATGCTGTCAGTATTTGGTAGAAAAAGAACAGCCTTCTGATATAATCTTAATTTGATGAATGAAGGCGATCAGTATTTGGTAGAAGTAGTACAACCTCTGACACATTATTCAACTTGGTGAAGGCTGTCAGTTTTGGTAGTAGTAGTACAAGAGTGAATGAGTGATTGTTGTTTAACGCCAATTCAGCAATTTTTTTTAGCTATATGGCGAGAACAAGTTAATTTTCAATGAGATGATGATGAGGTCCGCCTTGTACTAGACCAACAGGCTGAGTTGGATATTTATAGTGCTAGCTCACTGAAACAATAGTCCACGGGTAGACATGTCGCTCCACTCGGGACACAACCAGTCTTTGCTCTCTCTCCTTAATGCCGCGTGCTTAGAGGAGAAGCAACAAATACCAATTTTAAAGTCTTTGGTTTGACCTGACCAGGGTTCGAACCCACAATCTACCACACTCGAGGCGAGCACGTTAACCATTATGCCACCGATGCGGTTGAACAACCCTTGACATAATCTTCAACTTGGTGAATGCTGTCAGTATTCTGTAGAAGTAGAAATACATACCTTAGACATAGTAATGGATAAAAACGCTGCATGAAGAATACGCCTAAGGACTTTTCTGTCACTTCCATCATAGTTACAATATTCGATCGTGTGTCTACCTATGTCAGCCCAGTATATCTTTTTATTGTCTGTATCTAATGCTAATGAGGATATCCATATTGAGTTATCATTTTGCACAATAACTATCCGGTGACTTCCGGTCGTACTTGACCTCTCTATTTTTGATTTTGCTCCAATAACATCTGACCAAAATAAGTACCTACATTTGAAGAAGAAAAAAGAAAACTTGTTATTTTGATTTTAAAATTTGTAATTGTAATTGTAAAAAAAACACCATTTATTGTAAATAATGTAGATAATACAAATAATTGACAATCAGTGTCGATACTGAATTGCAATTGTACACACCGTTTTAGAAACAGTTTCAAAAGAGAATAGCTTTTATTATATAACTGTAATTGTCGATCGTCAGTCGGTGTGTGTATATTATTTTATCCTAAAATATCAAACTGCAACAGAACTTATTACATGGAAATAGCTGAAACAATCGTCATTTCAGGCAATTATTAAGAGAGTCCTCAATCACGCCCGCGCTAAACTAATATACGTTCCTCACAAGTCTCTGCTTTGTGGATGTCATCCGCTCTTGTTAGACTAAATATACCAGGAGATGAAGTTTATCCACAGGCACTTGAATTCCGGACCCCCCTTTTTCCTCATTTGGTCCCTCCTGTGATTATGGTATCTGTATCTGTATATTTACAGTGCCCGAACCGATCACGGTTATAGATGCACTGGATATCGTATGGATCTTTGTCTGGAAGTATATCTTTGAACCATTTATCCATATTTCACAACATTTCGTGTTACAACTCTCATTCTAATAACTTTTGTTTCTAGGTCCAGCTGCCATTTTACTTATATATACATAAAGGTAAGAAACAATTGTCAAAATACGAAGAGGGAATCCTCGCTTCGACTCGATATTTTACAATAACGTGCCAATTTTAAAAAGGACCTTCACTTGTCCTTGTCTCATAAATGATTTCCCTTCATTCCTATCTAGTTTATACGTACAAACAACAAATATTTATTGACGAAATTCAAGTTTATTCTCGACGACACATCCAACTTTCCTCCACTCGTGCCCATTCAGGTCAGCCGAGCATATTTTGTTTCGCGCTATTTCATTGGTCGGAAAGATTTTCGGAACGTTTTTAGCTTGTTCTTTGCTACGCACGGCCAATCCATTTCGTATCGAGAGGCCTATTAAGCGGGAGTTTTAAATAAGAATAAAAGAATATAAGTTTCAACAAAAATACTGTTATTTTGGCAAAACTTTCAAAGAACAAGCACGAAAAGTACACTTCAGATTAAATCTAGGACTCTGTTGATGACCATTTTTTTTCTTCTATTTTTGGAAAAGGGGGAGTGGGAGAGTAGATGATGTTGTTAGGTATAGATTGGTTTGTTGTTGAAGATTCAAGAAGAAAAGCAGCAATTAATGTGCTGTTCCTTTGTGAAATGGTTGTTTCCTTGTATTTTGTTGGATTTTGCTTAATGTACAATATACATGATGTACATTTACCCATATCCATTCTTTTTTTCAGGTAAATAACATAATTGGAACTTTTCATGAGTATCGCAACAAAGTTTGATCTTTAATTCTTTCTGTAGCTGAAGGAAATATTACAAAAAGTCTGGTTTGAACAACACACACCTAAAATTGTGGATGTAAAAAAAAAGGGGGACGACAAAATTTGTGTTGTATTTTTTTATTTGTTTATTGAAACATGAAGTACTAAAAATGCACACCCTCGTGATTTACTTATTTTAACTGTTTAAATCATAACTGGGCATCAGAAATTGCATTAAGAGGGTTTTTTTTCTTGTTTTTTTTGGGGGGGGGGGTGTCATTAATTATTTGTGATGAGCCTAGGTACAAAACTGTTGATGTCCACCCCCTCCCCCATGTAAATTAAAGATTTTTTTCCCCCTATGTTTTTTGCAAAGGCCATTACAGGTGGAATATTACACGTATCTCCCTAAACAGAAAAGAAATATAAAGAGTAGTTCTAATCCCTTTAATGCAAAAATTTTTTTTGAGGCATATTCACATATACCTGTTTCGAAGGCAGAAGAGGGGCATTATGAAAGTTACAATTTACAAGGTGTTTACTTATGTACACTGTCTTTCTGTTTTTGCTGGGATAGGGGTTGAGGAGCATTAACTCATTTTTATTTTTTGACAAGCCTAAATAACTAGAGGCTCCCAGGAGCCTGTATAGCTCACCTGGGTATAATAACAACATCAGTCAATAAAACTTGATAACTTCGGTAAAAAAAATTAACAAATGTAGCCTTTGTCATTGCAGACCCCTTCTACAAAACAATTTGGGCAGGGGTTCCCCCTTTAATGTAAGGTATTAAAATTGCTGTAAAAAAACATATATGTCAATGATTCTCAAAATTTAGCTTTTTCTACTTCACATTTTGTAATAGAGTTGCTTCCCTTTGATTATTTGAGTAACCAAAGCAGCGAGTCAACAAAAAAATGCATTTCAAGAGGAATAACTCTCCACACAGTTGTCGCACATTTTTAACTGTGGGACATTTTTTGTAGATCTTGACATGCTGAACATTTTTGCAGTTTAAACTTTCCCTCTATCTCTAATAGTTTTTGAGATATAAGATGATAGTATTAAAATTGAGAACATTTTGATGAAAAAAGGGCAATAACTCCAAAATGGGTAATGGGATTTACTTCAAAATTGCAGGGTAGGAAGATCTAGACATGCTGCAATTTTTTGCAATTTAAACTTAACCTTTATCACTTATAGTTTTTGAAATTTAAGACGAAAAGTATTATTTTTTTATTTTAATTTGATGAAAAAAGGGCAAGAACTCCAAGATGGGTAATCAGATTTACTTAAAAATTGCAGGGTAGGTAGATCTCGACATGGTGCAATTTAAACTTAACATCTATCTCTTATAGTTTTTTAAATATAACACAAAAAGTATTAAAATTAAAAAAAAAAAATTGATCGAAGGGCCGGACACATTTTTGGAAGAGAACCATCTAATGACTATTTCATCAAAATTTTTTTCTTATTGAGCAAATGGTTTCAGACAAGAAGATTTTTATGGGAATTTCCCATAGGGTCCTATGTTAAATTAAGTTCGGCTGTGGCGGCCATCTTGGTCGGTGTACTGAAATGCCGGACACAATTTTGGAAGAGGACCACCCAAGAATCATTTCAGCAAAATTTGGTTGAGATTGGCTCAGTAGTTTCAGAGGAGAAGATTTTTTTTAAATTTCATCCCCCCTTTTTTCTAATTTGCATAATCGGTCAAAATAGGCAAAAGTTCAAAGTTCATAAAATATCCCGTAATATATGTTAAAAAGCTCATTATGCTTATACAGTTCAAATTTGGGTACTTTCTGGCTTAAAATAGAGCAGTTTTGGCCATTTGAAGAAATTTCTATTTTTAGTAATGGTGGCCATCTTGGATACAGGACGGCACTGACGGACACAATTTTGAAAGGGGATCACCCAAGGATCATTTCAGCAAAGTTTGGTTGAGATTGGCTCTGTAGTCTCAGAGGAGAAGATTTTTTTTTAAATTTCATCACCCCTTTATTCTATTTTTAGCTTGGCGGCCATCTTGGTTGGAAGTCGATGATCACCAGACACACAATTTTGGAAGGGGGCTATCCAAGGACTATTCCACCAAAGTTTGGTTGCAATTGGCCCAGTGGTTTCTGAGGAGAAGATTTATGTGAATTTCCCATAGGGTCCTATGTTAAGCTAAGTTCGGCTGTGGGGGCCATCTTGATTGAAAGGCCGATCCGCCGGACACATTTTTGGAAGAGAACCATCCAATGACTATTTCATCAAAATTTTGTTCTTATTGAGCATATGGTTTCAGACAAGAAGATTTTTATGGGAATTTCCCATAGGGTCCTATGTTAAATTAAGTTCAGCTGTGGTGGCCATCTTGGTCGGTGTTCTGAAATGCCGGACACAATTTTGGAAGAGGACCGCCCAAGAATCATTTCAGCAAAGTTTGGCTCAGTAGTTTCAGAGGAGAAGATTTTTTTTTAATTTCATCCCCCCTTTTTTCTAATTTGCATAATCTGTCAAAATAGGCAAAAGTTCAAAGTTCATAAAAAATCCCATAATAAATGTTAAAAAGCTCATCATTATGCTTATACAGTTCAAATTTGAGCACTTTTTGGCTTAAAATAGAGCAGTTTTGGCCATTTGAAGAAATTTCTATTTTTAGTTATGGCAGCCATCTTGGGTACAGGACGGCGCTGACGGACACAATTATGAAAGGGGACCCCCTAAGGATCATTTCAGCAAAGTTTGGTTGAGATTGGCTCAGTAGTTTCAGAGGAGAAGATTTTTTTTAAATTTCATCCCCCCTTTTTTCTAATTTGCATAATCGGTCAAAATGGGTAATGGGATTTACTTCAAAATTGCAGAGTAGGTAGATCTTGACATGCTGCACATTTTTGCAATTTAAACTTAACATCTATCTCTAAATAGTTTTTGAAATATAAGACAAAAAGTATTAAAATAAAAAAATAAAAATTGATAAAAAAGGGCAATAACTCTAAGATGGGTAATCAAATTTACTTCAAAATTGCAGGGTAGGTAGATCTTGACATGCTGAACATGTTTGCAGTTTCAACTTACTACCTGTCTCTTATAGTTTTTGAAATAAAGGACGAAAAGTATTAAAATTTGGAAAATTTGATGAAAAAAGGGAAATAACTCCAAAATGGGTAATGGGATTTACTTCAAAATTGCAGGGTGGGTAGATCTTGATATGCCGCACATTTTTGCAATTTAAAGTTAACCTTTATCTCTTATAGTTTTTGAAATATAAGACGAAAAGTATTAAAATTTTACAATTTGATGAAAAAAGGGCAACAACTCCAAGATGGGTATTCAGATTTACTTCAAAATTGCAGGGTAGGTAGATCTTGATGTGCTGATCATTTTTACCCCATGTCAAATTTTTGATATTATTAACGGTTTTTGAGTTATTACCCAAAACCTGCAATTTTACCATATGTTCTATTTTTAGTAACAGCAGCCATGTTGGTTGGTTCACGGCATCACCGGACACAATTTTGAAACTGGACACCCTAGTGATGATTCAGACCAAGTTTGGTTTCCATTGGTCTAGTACTTTCAGAGGAGAAGATTTTTGAAAAAGTTTACGACGTACGACGACGACGGACGCCAAGTGATAGGGTCATGTGAGCTAAAAAGGAGATTTTTTTGCTTAATGTTAACTATCTAGAGTCCCTTTCTCTATGATCATTTCAGTGATCAAATGGTCATCCGTCAAAATTTATGTTTGAAGTGCATTTTTCCATTTCAGACAATATTCTTACCATGTCACTAGGTTCGTCATTTTTTTTTCTGGTGCCTTTATAACACAATGGATGGAAAGGTTTACTTTCCACTTTTTTTCGGGGTTTAAAACTCCCGCTTAATAGGTCTCTCGATACGAAATGGATTGGCTGCGTGTAGCGAAGAACAAGCTAAAAAAGTTTCGAAAATCTTTCCGACCAATGAAATAGTGCGAAACAAAATATGCTCGGTTGACCTCCTGAATGGGCACGAGTGGACGAAAGTTGGATGTGTCGTCGAGAATAAACTTGAATTTCGTCAATAAAAATTTGTAGTTCGTACGTATAAACTAGATAGGAATGAGGGGAAATCATTTATGAGACGAAGAGAAGGAAAGGTCCTTTTTAAAACTGGCGTGTTATTGTAAAATATTGAGTCGAAGCGAGGATTCCCTCTTCGTATTTTGATGATTGTTTCTTACCTTTATGTATATATAAGTAAAACGGCAGCTGGACCTAGAAACAAGTTATTAGAATGAGAGAGTTGTAACACGAAATGCTGTAAAATATGGATAAATGGTTCAAAGATATACTTCCAGACAAAGATCCATACCATAATCGCGGGAGGGACCAAATGACGAAAAAGGGGGTCCGGAATTCGAGTGCCTGTGGTTTATCTAGTAGCATCGCGTTATCGGTTTTCGTGCTATTAACGATTTTCCAATATAGCAATTAACAGTGTTAACCCTTCATTCATATGACGATTGGAATTTTCAAAGAATGGCTAGTTAACTATTTCTTTGTACATAAGATTGTTTTTAAAGCCATTCTTGTATTTTAATATACTCTCGATTATCTGGCAACTTTTGTTGTCAGTAAAATGGCATTGTCTGTTTTCGTGTGAAGTAAAAACAAAGCCTATATACAGGATGGAAACGAATATATAATCCGGAAATGGCTGGTTTTAAAATTTCATGGTTCTGGCCATCTACCAAATCATACTACATCTAAATAAAATAACAGAATGTTTGAAAATGACCACTTTCAAAATTGTGTTTACTTTAGATGTTTTTTTTAGTGCATAAACCACAATGCACTGCAAAGTGACATGTATTCTATATAAGAAACAGGCACATTTCAGTCAGCTCTTTTCTTTACAAGTACGATCAGTGACCCCATGACAGTTACATGACAGGAAGAGCAGATGTATGAGAGGCAGACGACATAGTTAAATTTTATATAGCCCTTCTGAATTTTTTTCCAGCTACTTTATAAATGAAGTATATTTTTAGCATTAAAAGTATGGTTCAGTAGGTAGGTTCACTGTTTTTGGTACTTACGTCTTTAAAAGCAAACTTTAACATCTTTTACAGATGTCACGCTGTAGTCTTGTTTATGTTCCATAAATAGAAACCGGAAGACACGTCAAAAATAATGCGTGCACTGCAGAAATCAAAATAAAATGGATAAAACGAAAACAGATGACGCACGAAAACACATACCATAACGGGTATATAAATAAAGGAAGTTTGTTCTTTGCTTAATTATATATCTTAGTTTTACAATAATTTGATTTTTAATTCTGTGAATTTCTGAAAAAGTGCAAATTAATTTAATGTCAGTTAATTATCGCCTTTAAGTGTCGAAGTGTATTACAGGGCTAGGGTTTTGAACGCGAACCACTGATGCACTATATCAGCAATCGCTTAGCCTTATGTCCAGCGCCCTATACCACTCTACTACATCCGCTAGAAATTGTAAGGTACATTTATGAAGGGCAAACATGTGTTATGATACAGACTTCCCAAAAACCGTCGGTCCGGACAGACAGAAATGCAGTAAGACCGACGATTTCAAAATATATATCGGACCGAATGTCTGGTAAAACATAGATATTTGAAAGGACCGGCGAATGAAATTTATTCCCTCCCAGTTTCCACTGCCAATGGCATTAAATTCCGTTTTCAGTTTTATTAAAATGTCAGACAGAGACTTGAAATTTGTTTATTTATTCTGTCAGACCGACATGTTCCTCTTTGTAATCGAAACTCCTATACAAATGTACGTAAATGTAAACATCCTTTTAGTAGGAACCAGTACCTGCAAAACGTGGAACATTAAAACTGAAATATATTACTGAGCACAGAAATAAGTTGACTTCCACACTCCCCAAGTATCAAAGATTGTTTGTGTTTAATTAAATATGTTTTGAGATGCTTATATATTGAAGATGACAGCAGATTCATATTCTTAACTGAAATTAAAAATGTAGGTAAACCGGAAACTGACATTGATGTATAATATTCGGAACGTGATCGGACCATTAGATACGGATTGTTGGCTATATCTGCCTTATCTTTTTAGATAAAAATATGTATACAGAAAAACATTTAATTGAGTTGTTTAATGATCATGACTATATGTAATCTTGCATTCAGTTCTGTATAAAAAAACAAAATTTGACAGGTTATATACAATATTACAAAAAAATGGTGGGACAGACACAAAGCCTATGGGTAAGACAGAACTCCAGTTCCTGTCTGACCACAGAAAAAAAAAAGTTTTTGCCAACTCTGTAATACCGAATGTTTGGTATAATAGTTACCTCAGATTTTGTCCGCAAGGCATTGATCAGTGTTTAATATTATTTTTAAATTACATAATTTTCATTGTTTTCACCCCTTTTATACATTTCCGGTTTCAACCAAACCCATTTGTGAAGACGATCACGACACGATTGGTTATTTGTATATATATTAGCCAATGACATGATGTCTTTCATACAACCATTGACCTATAGTACAAGGTCATCAAAACAACAAAACTCGAGACACACACTATAAAAGACATAACATATACAATTTTGAACAAAACTGAAAATTGAATTACTTTAACCTCTATAAAAACCAGAGGTGAAATCAGGTGCCCAATTGCTAATACTAGGGTAAATCACTCTAAAAAGGCCAAACTAAACATTATGCATGTGACAGTGAATTTTTTGGGACTTTTTTTTCGGACTGGCAAAATATTTTTCGGTCTGACAAGATTTTCATGTCTGTCAGCAAGTTTCGGGAAGTCTGTGATATATTTCAACATCCATAAAACTAGTTTAACCACACTATTTTTTAAATCTCACATCCTGTACTAAGCAGCGAGTAAAGTGTGTGGGGGTGTATATTTGTAGTAGTGGTATCGATTTTGCCTATGGTTCTACGAATTGTCTACTGACTAGATTTTGGAACCGTCACCGGTTTTTAGTGGGGTTCGTGTTACTCGATTTTTAGTTTTATGTGTATGAATTGTAGATCGTTGTTTGTCCATTTGTACTTTTTGTTTTGGTCATCGTGTTGCCTGTTCTTCTTCGATTTACGGATTCTGATTACCCCTTTGGTATCTTCAAACTCTTCTTACGATAGTGTGGTATGTTTTCTTTTTCATTTTATTTCTTATTTACAATACAATAAGTCAGCCAGGTCGTTCCCATGGTAACGTTTTACCACTTTGATCACTAATCTAAAGTGTATATCCTAATAGGTTAATTGTATAAGAAAGCTTGCATGTTTAAAGTAGTTATCATATCTTAACTAAACCTTTAACCGGTTATTATAACTTTAAATTAGCATGCACAATTTCCTCTACGTTATATTTCCGGTCTGTGTCAGATCTATGTTAAAACGCTAGATAGTTCTTACAGTCATTAATTGCCATAGACGCCACCTGCATGAACCCATCAGAAATATTCTAATCACATTTTATTGATTTAAATATCCATCAGGCTGCAGATTCCAGTTTGAAGGTACCTTTTTAATCATTAAAAGTCAATATTAAAATCTATCAAGGCCAGACAATGTCTAGACAAAACAATAAGGGAGGAACATTGGTGGTGACCGGTGACCGTATTGTTAAGGCCATTGACATCTGACCATTAGTCTACAGCTGATACCACTGAAATGAGTACGACTAGCCCCGATATCTACTTCAATGGTCGACTACAAACCTAATACTAGAACATATGAAATGAGTACGAACCCGACAAACAACTACCTTAATATGTCTGCCTACACATCGTATACTAGTACCACTCGTGTGGGTCCGAGCCCTGAAACCTACTTCAATAGTTTGACTACAAACCTAATACTAGCACCACTGAATCGGGTTCCAGCCCTGATACCCACCTACCTAAATACGTTCTCATACAAACCGAATCCTATTTCGTTACGTCTGATTACAAGCCTAATACTAGCACCATTCAAATGTATGTCGGTCGAACCCTCCCAAGCTGATGTTATTCTATATCTATCGTTCCTTACAGCAATTTCGCTGCTATATCATGACTACAAATGGGTTATAAACATTTAACCGGTAGCACGAACTGATTTCCCTTGATTTTTAAGCATTATGTGTAGTGTTTTGCAGATAGTTGTTTGTCCTTTTTTGTTGTCTGTCCTTCTTCGATTTATGGTTTCTGATTACACCTTTGGTATCTGCAAACTCTTCTTTAATATACCAAAGGGGTAATCCAAAGCCGTAAATTGGAAGACGCACAGAAAATACAATAGCCAAAAGAAAAAGGACAAACAATGATCAATAAAGAACTACACGGATTGTTTTTAGTTCGAATCCCGCTCATGTTGAGGTGTATTCGACACAACACTAAGTTTGTCCATGACTTTCGGCAGGTACTCCACTAGCAAAACAGACTGCAAAGATATAACTTGCATAAAGTGGCGTTAAACAGCACAATCATAACCCTATTAGAGCATTGGGAAACAAAATTATTTTAATATTTACTCACCTCTTGTCTGGGTCTACTGCTATGCCTTCTGGTTTTGTTAAATGACGACTTATCAAAATCTTGTAAACACTTGTATCATTTGGAAACCGGAGAGGGTGTGTCGCAACATATTTATAGAAACCATCTGTCCAGTATACATTCCCAGTATACCAATCCACAGCAATCTGACTGGTCGTAGCTGACACACCGGTATGGACTTTACTAAATTTACTGCTCGTATGATTCATGTGCAGGTTAAAATTGTCATAATTGTATATGGTATTAGTATTAGCATCCAGCACTAACAAAGAATTTGATCCTGTATTTGCAACAAGGGAGGTAATTTGTGTATATCCAATAAAGTTCACCCTTGTCATGCTTGTCGATGTGTTAGTTTTAAATGTGGATGGATCATTGTGGTACACTTGTAATTGTCCATTAGAAACCCAGTTAGGAAATGTTGATACGATCAATCCTTTGTTGTTGCCTGTAAATTAGAAAATAACACTGATTAATATTATTATAAAAATAAATGAATTTCTCTCGGTCGCTTTCTACAAGATAGGGATATTCGAGTGCAATTTATCTTTCAATAATTGTTGTGTTTTGTGCTCTAAGTGGTAAAATCATGATCAATTATAATTATTGTAGAAATGCGTTTTATATGACGATAAATCAATTTTGAATGGAATATCATATGGACGGCGTTGGTGTTGTAATAGTGATTAAGATCAGCTCGAATGCGGTAGGTGTTGGGTTCTATCCTTGATAGGATCTAACCAAAGACTATGCAATTGTTATTTGCTCGTTTTCCACCAAGGATGCCGCATTAAAGATAAAGAGCAAAAACTGGATGTCTCGGAATCAAGATAAGAGTTGCTGAGTGGAGCAAAATGTCAACCCCCGGAGTTGTTTCAGTGAGTTAGTACAATAACAATCAGTTTCTTTCATAGTTGCAAACGCTCATTGTGTGATATATTTGGTCCAAATAAACATTATAGAATACGGAAGAGGCAATCACAAGGGTTGTACGAAACTACGAAACGAAATCAAAACGCAACGAACGAAACGAAACGAAATATTACGAAACTCAACGAAATATACTAAAAGCCGAAACGAAACGCAACTCAACGAAACGAAATTTACTATAATGCGAAACGAAATGAAATGAATACAACGAAACGAAACGAATTATACTAAAGTGCGAAATGCAATAGAACGAAACGCAATTTAGCGAAACGCGATGAAGTTTTCCCTATAATTATCATTCATCAAAAGCAAAGCAGTCTCATTATTAATTAAAAACTCAGAATTCAATGTAATCTAGCAGCTAATAGTTACAGTGACAATACTCTGCCTTTGAAATTCTCTGATAAGCATCGGTTACGGTTCCATCATAATACCCGTAATTAACGGAGCAGCGAACCTGTTTCAAGTACTATATACATTATCTGGCGTCAAAAGAAATTAAATATCTTAAGACACTGAGGATCATTTATTATGATGAAAACCCTGTCGCTTCACATGCAAGCAAATAATGGGGTTTCCACAAACATAGGTATTGTCTATGTGGCCTCTGTCCAAAATAAAGCGGGCATACATTTCATGGTGCATTTATCAGACCACGAAGTGCAATGTCCTAATAATAAAAATAGTTATTAATAATAACAGTTTTTTCTAAAGGAGCTTCTGTGCTAGTACTGTAAAATTCAATGCTGATTTCACAAAAGGTACATCATATTGATTTGATTGATTGATTTTTGGTGTTTAATGCCACTTTCATCAATATTCAGCTATATCATGGCGACCAGTTTTAGTGGTGGAAGAAGCCGGAGTACCCGGAGAGAACCCACTGACCATGGGCAAGCAACTGGTAAACTTTATCACATGCGACTGCGAGTCGAGTGCACCTGTTTTTGTAATTTACAACGCCGGGCGGGAACCCACGCCGTATTGGTGATAGGCTTGTATGAGTTGTTAGATAATCCAACTACCCAACTCATTGAGCCACCCAGGCCCTGGAAAACGTGGGGCTGTCAGTTGACTTTCATTGAACGCTGTGGAAGTCAAACAGACCTCTCGTTTATTTGATGTCTGCAGGTTTCGGTTGTTCCTCTGACAGTTCAATGGTTTCTTGAGGATTTTCCGCTTTCCTTCATCTTTAATACAGCCGGTTTTGTACATAGTGCATGTACATCGGTATCAGTGGTATCTGGGTCTACTCGACTAGATAGTATGTATAGTTGTCCAGGTCGGTATTCCCCGTTACAGAGCCTTTTAATGTTTGGGGCTGAATTTGTCCCCCGGTTGGTGGTTCTTTCCCCCGTTTGTACTACACTGTAAATAATGTTCCATCACTGTAGGGATGATCATGGAGTGGCATGTAAGTATTTCCTGCACCCCCTTTTAAGCTGTTAGACCAGACGCATAGGCCCTGGGGTCCGACTCTGGAGATAGTCATACTACAGAAACCCCGACAGGAATGCCTGGATATCCTTCTTACCTCATTTATTGAGGGTGCTCCTTATAGAAAAGAGGATTCTACCTGGCATAATTCTCGTTGATAAATGTTTATTTTGTTTGTTTTGACGAATGGTTCATAAATCTTATACATTAAATTTGTGTCTTGAAGAATGTCTCATAAATCTTCTTATACATGCATATCAGTATTAAATTCTGCTTAGACTTTTTCATCACTTCTCGTTCCATTCATGTTGTTCTTATTGGATTTTAGTATATTTTCGTTTCGTTTTGCATTTTAGTATATTTCGTTGCGTTTTGCATTTTAGTATATTTCGTTTCGTTTCGTTCGTTGCGTTTCGATTTCGTTTCGTAGTTTAGTACAATACCCCATCACAAATGAACAATTTAGAATTACACTAAAACGAAAAGTGAAAGTGAAACCAAGTCAATATGAAATTAATCACTTCATTATGACGTCATACATAATGCAATGGAAAGTGAAAGATAAAGAGAGTCAATATGGATTTTAATCAAACAATTCAAAGATTAATGAAATGTTAGGTGATAAATTCTAAACCAATGAAATAAAGAGTAAAAAATCATTATGTAATAATAAGTAGTACAGATATCCGGACATATTCCACATTAAATTGTGTCTACATTTTACATGACATATTATAGTGATATAATAAAATAAATGAAAATATTGTAACATTTTGTTACAAACTTGTCCTATGTTCTACAATAAATTGCCAACAGACAATCTGATAAAATCTTATAGAAATTATAAATATTAATTATTAGTATTTTTTGTCGCAAGACAAGGATTATCAGGTCTATATCAGAAGAGAGAATCTGATATGGACCTGATAATCCTTATCGAGCGAAAAAAATACTAATAATTTGTTTATCAGTAATTTCACAATTTTAACACAGCTTTGAGATTTTGTCGTGTTTTGACCTTTCTTTTTTAATACTAACAATTTTTTATCGGTAATGGTCAACTGAACATTGTTACTAAATTTATCGGGTAGTAAAGATCAAAGGAAACTGTAACAAATTACCAATAAAGTTATTTATTAAATAATAAGGAATTTCACTTTTTTCTGATGGGTACCTGTAAAGTGTGAAACGAAATAGAAACGCAACGAAACGAAACGAAATCAAACGAAACCGATCGAAACGAAACGCGTTTTGTTTAATTTCGTTTCGTTTCCGGTTTCGTTTCGTTTCTATTTCGTTTTTCACTTTACAGGTACCCTCTTTTGACAGTGGGTTTAGTAAAAATGAAATCTCAGAACTAATTGTATTTAATAAAAGTTCATCCCCAGTGTAGCATATTAAAAACTGTTTGCCTTGGATCTTCATACCCCGCCACGTTTCACATATTTTCAGTCTTCAAACTGTCACAACTTTTGAATCAATTATCTGATCACACTGAAATTCGAACTTGATCTGTATTTTATGGTACCAAACAACAGTACAAAATTTGAAATCCGTTCTCAAGTTTTATCTGGAAACCATTGGGGGCGGACAAAGGGATGGACGGACACATACACATCAAACCAAACGAAGGGTATCACATAATACCTCGCCACTTAGTGTGGAGGGGTATACTAAACCATCGGCTGAATTATAAATAAATGTTGATGTAAAATATGTCGGCGAAGACGAACAAACGGACGGATAAATGGGAGAGTTGGCACGGTTTGTGAGAAATGGGAAAGAGGTAACGATTTCGGGAAATGGGTAACATGTGGCAAATATTGAAGGATAAGGGAATTGAAAAGGCAAAAAGGAATTGTTAATTGTAATTGAGAATTGAAAAAATGGTCCAAATTGTAGGGAATTTGGAATGGGAATTGCTTAAAAATGTGGAAATTAGGAAATCTATATACGCCCGTATCACAAACACTTGATTCGTGGACCCCCTTTTCGAGAAATTCGCCCAAGAAAAATCACATATCGTCACGGTATGTGTTTTCGTGCGTCATCTGTTTTCGTGGTATCCATTTTATTTTGATTTCCACAGCGCACACATTATTTTTGACGTGTCTTCCAGTTTCTATTTATGGAACATAAACAATACGAAAGCTGACATCTGTAAAAAATGATAAAGTTTACTTTTAAAGACGTAAGTACCAAAAACAGTGAACCTACCTACTGAACCATACTTTTTGTAATGCCAAAAATGTACTTCATTTATAAAGTAGCTGAAAAAAAATCCAGAAGGGCTATATAAAATTTAACTATGTCGTCTGCCTCTCAGACACCTGTTCTTCCTGTCATGTAACTATCATGGGGTCACTGATCGTATTTGTAAACAAAAGAGCCGACTGAAATGTGCCTGTTTCTTATATAAAATACATGTCACTTTGCAGTGCATTGTGGTTTCAGCACTAAAAAAAACATCAAAAGTAAACACAATTTTGAAAGTGGTAATTTTCAAACATTCTGTTATTTTATTTAGATGTAGTATGATTTGGTAGATGGCCAGAAACATGAAATTTTAAAACCAGCCATTTCCGGATTTTATATTCGTTTCCATCCCGTATATCGGCCTTGTTTTTATTTGCCACGGAAACAAATGACGCCATTTTACCGACAACAAAAGTTGCCAGGTAATCGAGAGTATATTAAAATACAAGAATGGCTTTAAAAACAATCTTATGCACAAAGAAATATTTGACTAGCCATTCTTTGAAAATTCCAATCGTCATATGAATGGAGGGTTAACACTGTTAATCGCTATATCTGAAAATCGATAATAGCACGAAAACCGATAACACGATGCTATTTTCTCTTCTGAAAACTGCGCCGTATACTAGGAAATATCATTTTTCAGACACTGCACAAAATCCACATTGATAGTGGGGTATTTTGTATCAAATAAGCATTATTTTATCGAACAGAAAAGAGGTAAAAAAAAATATGTGATTTTTCTTGTTCTAGGCAAACTTCTTAAAAGGTGGATCCCGTGGTGGAGTGTTTGTGGATCGGTATCCCCCTCCCCCTCATTAAAGACGGTTTCTTCGCTTAGCACCACCTGTTTATAAAGAGGAAAGTACATGTAGGTATATTTGCATTTAGACATATTCTTACCGAACTGTAATCGTCAATTGCAGTTTCGTCCATTAGCTCTGCCTTGGGATTCAGAATAAAACTGAAGGGCCGAAGATATACGTGACTTAAAAAGCGTGCGAAATTGCAAAGCCGCTGAACAACTTTTTCAGTTTCATTCTTCAAAGGAAATTACCGCCTTTGATTGTTTTCTCTCGGCGACAGTAAAGATACAGCAGGCTTTTGAACAGTTTGTGAGGCCCTGCGTAAGGGGTAGCCAGGGATCGTATAATCACTAATATAATCATGTTTGCCACAGTAATCATTAATTTTTCCCTAAACGCGATACTCAAATAAAAAGAAATGACTTTGGGAATCAGATAATCAGGAAAAATTACCCCTGTAAATAAAATTATCACTTAAATTGCCAAATAATCTAATAATCAAAAACCCTATTCACCAGCTCGTTTGTCGGTGCCTTTCAGTGTTCAGATTTAAGTTTTGATTTTCAGTGCAGTGATATTTTTTCTTTTTTTTTCCGCACAAAACGCGTTTCTTTATTAAACTCTTCTAAATTTGGATAATCAATATATTATAAACCCTCTTAGTCTTCATGCCATATTGAATTTTTCATTTTTTTTCATTACATTTCGCTTTGGAAAAAAATCGTTTCGTTTCGTTTCGTTTGATTTCGTTTCGTTTCGTTTCGTTTCGTTTGATTTCGTTTCGTTTCGTTTCGATCGGTTTCGTTTCGTTTCGTTTGATTTCGTTTCTATTTCGTTTCGCACTTTACAGGTACCCTTTTCTGATTGGCCTAAACAGAATTTTCTCAACTCTACCTCAGAGTGAGTACACCTCGCGTGAGGTATATTCGGGCCTGTGTCTATTTTTGTCTATTGTCTATTCGGTGTTTCAACGTTGTCCAACCAGAGACCAGAGACGTGATTTCATTTCCAGTCGGCCAATCAAATTGCAAAAAAGGTGAAAATTTTCTAAAATTTCAAAATTTCACAAAATTTCAAAACATTTCAAAATTTTCATATACAATTTCAAAATGTTCAAAAAATTTCAAAATTATAAAATAAATTATTTTTTTTAATCCTTAAAAAATTTTCAAAATTCAAAAAATTCAAAAATAAATTTTGAACGTTGCAGGACATGGTCAGAACAATGCAAAAATTGAGATTTTGAAAGAGGGTCTTGATGGTTTCAGCTATATTTCATTGATTTTCATTTATTTTGCTTTCTTGCCAGAATCATCCCTGATGTCAGAGGTTGCACATTACATTTGAAAAAGGTTAAAAAAAAAAACCTATTTACAAGCTTCAAAAATTAGTATCTGATAAAGGAGACAGCTGCCTTGACTGATAACTATGATCTGTTGTAGGGAGTATCAGTCATATATATCGTACGGTTGGGGTGGGGGTATTATTGTCTTTGTCCGTCAAAAGCTCACTGGAGCCTGTGTTGTATTTGTTGTTTTGACATGCCGGTTTTAAATAGAACTTATTTTATTTCATCTTGTAGTAATACTTAAGGAGGGATAATAACAGACGAGAAGTGCATGCGTAGTGTATGTCTCTTTGGTTACTGAAATCATTTTTAGCAATAGCTACCTTTTTTGGAAACCTACTTTTTTAGTAATAGCTGTATTGATATACTGTAACACATGTTTATTATGATAATAAATTGTATTGTTTTATAAGTAAAAAAGGATGTGGATGTAAATGAACATAACAGACTATCCAACATTACACTTAGACACAAAATAAAGTAAACGAACAGCGCTTTTAGTGCTCTTCTTTATTTCACAATCACAGTAAAGTCTTCAGTAAGGAGCGTTACTCACACTCTAAATGAGTAATTTGTGCTCTGACTGAAAACGTATGTACTCATTTATTATTTGCTTATTGATATGTCATCGAATGTATGTTATTTTCCGTGACAAGTAATTATATATTCAATAGTCAAATCTTATAAACATTCAAAATGTTCGTTCATCAAACCAAAACCATTTTCTTTATCTTGGTTGTCATTAAATCGTATTATTCAGCCTAGCAAGTAAATAGTTCACTAACAACTTCTTAAATGAACTAATTACATAAATACAGGCAGACATTAAAATCCATCACTTAAATAGGTGTCTCGCAAAAGTTTCAAATAAAACATTTTAAAGGATTGATCGCAATTTTTGTTCGGTTCATTAAGAAATAACCTCAATCCGGTTGTACACATCGGGTAACCCGCGTATTACGCAAGGGTGTGTACAACCTGATTGAGGTTATTTCGAATGTACCGCACAAATAATGTCGATCAATCCTTATAAATTAATTCAGACTTTTTTTGCTATGATATTGAAAAATATATTTATTTTTTTCAAAATAAGGCAAATAATCGGAAATAAATTTAAATAACCCCAAAGGTGCCTCATTTAAAGAAGAGCTCCCGATGACAACGGCACGTGATGCCTTGAGAACGACGTCTAATGTCAGATTCCGTACATATGAAAATAGCCTGAACTTTTTAAACCAATCAAAACACGTATAAAATGACATGCGATTCTATTATTAATTGATTTATGACTGATTTTAAAAGATCAAATTGAATGATTTTTATACGATTTTATATCTACGATTTTCATTAATAAACAATTCCATAATTTTGATGTCATAATCGGACAACTTATGCAGCTTGTGTGCCGTCTTTTTATATGTATTGTTCTTGGTGATCCAGCCCATAGTTTCGCGTGGCTCGGATGAAACATTCAAAGCCGCTGTCTCCTCTATTTAATACTTAATTATGCAACTTGTTTATGAATAGCTTTAACCTTTTTCAATTGTCATATAACCTCTGACTTGTCATTGGTAGAAGAAGAAGTAGAAGGTTGTTTGGAGTCCCATTAATCGGTGCGACCCCGTCATATATTGTGGCTATCGCAAGACACGACATAGACTTTCAAAGTGTTTCGTGTTGTTCAGTGAATTGCTGTGATAAGCGAATGTTCGCTTTGTTGATATTGGTAGAATTGTTCACCATCAGTGTTTTAAACTTTCTTTTCATAATAGAAAGAACAAAAACAGTGAAACCAAAAAGGTCATTATCAGGTATATATCCACATTTTTAATACAGGCTCCACCATGGCGACGCACCGAATTAATGATTTTTGATAGCAGTTAGTGACGTGATATGTCACTCATTCGTCAATGAAACGCAACATTCGCTAAATAGGGAGTTAACTTATCAGTTCTGTTGTGTAAGCCTCTTTCCCCGTTAATCCTGACATGTACATTGTACAAGTGTGCCATACTGAGGGCCTGTATTTTGGAAATTGTGCCATACTGATTTTTTTGTTCATACATTATTTAAAGTTTTTGATAATAAATTATTTGAAAAAAAACATATTTGTTGGCTGGTGCGTTTTTGAGGCAACTCAGTATATATTAGTTTTAAGATTAATTTGAAAATATCAAAAGGAGCAATCAAAAGCCGTAAATGGCAGAACGACTACATGAAACGAGCTTTAAAGAAATTATACAATATTGAGTCTAAAAAAAACCAACGTAAATATCAAATATAGTTCGCACAACGCGTTTCTGGAATAACCTTTAGCAGGTACACTCAAAACTTAAAATGAGTCTTCACAGATTAAACAGAATGCCCGGCTTAAAAATAGGAGCATGAAATTGTCGTAAAATAGGCACTAATGAAATTGTCATGAAATAGGAACAAATTACGGTTAATCTAATTCATATTTTCTATTTTAGACGATTTAAACTACTTAAAAAGATTTTAAAGAAACAATGAAACCATTTATTGATTACAATCCCGCGTGATTTTAATAGGAACGTTATAACATCGTCCATTAACACGTGATCTGTTAACACACACTTCATCGATTCTAAAGAGAGGTCATCAGAATGTGGGTTTTTATTCTGTTATAGTTTAAAATCATCTCTATTTTGTGAATATTATACCTTTTTCTTCACTCGTTCTAGTTGAACAGTATTTTTTCCCCCACATATTCGGCCATATAGCTTTTCTGGTACCTATTTTTTGTAGAGTGAACGGTAACAGTATAGACGTGGACGTGATAGAGGACACACTTGAAAACGAATAGAACGATGCTTGTTGATGCTCTTTCCGGAAAATGTGGCAGTTTTTAATTTTGTTTTTGTTTTTATGACGTTGCAAGATAAACACAATATATGTTGTAACTTGTATGTAAATCCATATAAAAGTCTAGTAAATATCAACACGTTTTTTGGAGTGAGTGGTGGAGTAATTGTTGCTTAATACCAAGTGAGCACCTTTTCAGTCATATCATGGCGAGATGAGATGATGATGATATCTGTTTTATACAAGACCAATACGCTCAGTTGTATTATAAAATAGGCTCATTTAAAAAGCACTCCACAGATAGACATGTGGCTATGCTCTGACACATTATCTTGATTCCGAGTCAACCAGTTCGTTTTAACTCCTTAATGTTGTGTGCATAGAGCTAGCAGAGGAGCAACACATACCAATTGTATAGTCTTCGCTTAAGACGCAGATCATATCTCCGTTCTACCACACTCACTGCAGTCGATCATGCTAACCATTTCACCACCAATTCGGTCAAGACGAAATATGGTGCTGTTTTCACCGAACGAATACAGCACTTGCATACTATTTTCTTACAAGAGGCAGTCGTGGTCGT
The DNA here is from genome assembly GCA_963680875.1 of Bathymodiolus brooksi. Lineage (NCBI taxonomy): Eukaryota > Metazoa > Mollusca > Bivalvia > Mytilida > Modiolidae > Bathymodiolus > Bathymodiolus brooksi. The sequence continues at coordinate 46,689,651 of OY804588.1, forward strand.
GATCGTATGGTAGTTGGATTTACACCTACCTGTGCAATCAGTGCCTATCAACACTAAAATTGTGAGTTCGAACCCGGTTCATGGTGCGGTGTACTCAATACAACAGTATGTGATAAAGTTCGTCTTTGACTCGCGACAGATCGGTGGTTTTCTCCGGGTACTCCGGTTCATCCACCAATAAAACTGACCGCCACGATATATTTGAAATATTGTTAAAAGTGGCGTTAAACACCATCAATCAAAACTTAAACCAAATTTAATCTTACAAGAACATGTCTGTTATTACTCGGTACGTTTAGATTATAATCGCTTAAATAGACTTTTTAAAAACATTTACTTAACGGACATCATATATAAATACCTATTACAATTCTGTCATTACAACATATATGTTGAAACGTTCATTTTTTTATATTGTATAACATAAAAAGGTTAAATATCCAGAACTTCAATATGTATACAAAAGTTTTTTGTAAGGCAATACTTGTAAGTAAAACTGTTATTATAATCGCTGCCTTTCATTGAACTAGATTAATGTTTCTATACGTTTCTACGCGTAATTAAAGTAATAATTAATGTTCTACCTCGATGTTGTCAAATTTAATCTGATGATATACATTATTCATGGGTTATTATAAGATAAGGGTTAGGGTTGCGGTGTTTAACGCCACTTTCAGCAATATTTCAGTTATATCGTGGTTTTATTGCATTGTGTTCAGAGTTAGGGTTATGGTGTTTAACGCGATGACGACAGATCAAGCCGACGGTATCCCGTCCACAAGACTTGATCAAAATAATCTCCAACAACGTCACTGGCGGCTTCGATACATAATGTACCTGTAATTGAACCACCAGCAACATATAACCATTTCTGAACTACAATGTATTTATATATAATTACATTACTTCTGTTTGAAATGTTATAATATGATTGGCTATGAAGTGGTCACATGATTATAAAAGAGATGTTTTACATCCCAATAAAACTCAAACCCGAACTTGCACGTGCCTCCATGACGACGTCAGATGTAAACAGTCAATGCGTAGTAATTTCCAACAGCAAATAATCTAACACAATTAAATTCACAACAAAAAATTCAACTATATTAAATTATGGTGTGATTTAAATGTAATTATAAGAATTGAATGCATTTTTGTAGTTTTATAGGCGTGTAAAAGCGTGAACAGAGGCACATTTTTTGCTTCATACAAAATGTTCTTCGGTCCACGCTATCGCGCTTCATACAAAATGGGCTTCGATCCACGCTATCGCGCTTCATACAAAATGTGCTTCGGTCCACGCTTTTACACGCCAATACAACTACAAAAAAATGCATTCAATTCTTAAATAAAAGGATATTGGTGACAGATATATTGGCATGGCTTAGCATGCAGACCTCCCCAGCATGTGCCAATGTGACGGAACGGTGTACCTTCGATAGTGAGTTTTCAGGTCATAATCTTGCAAGTCTGACCGTGGACATTAGCGGTTGCATTTTTTTTGGAGAGTACCAAGCTCCTTGCGCGTGAAAGACCATTTTAGAGTAAACGCCTTATACCCGCTATTAAAACAGAAATTTCTTTCGTGCTTGCCCAACTTTTTCATGTCTTTATTTAATATGAAATATGTATATAATATTATATAAGTTCATTTTGTATTTATTCATGTATGTATTGAAGAAGACGTTTCTAAGTTGTGAAACTTGTGTCCTATCCAATTGTTTAGTATAGAACAATAAAATATGTTTAAAATAAATTTTCCAGTAGCACTGAAAAGTAGTTACATGGTTGACCTATTTCTATATTATATTATATATGTCACGCCATACATCATCACTAGTATCACATCATGTCCTACCGGACTCGTGATACTATAAATAATATCTATGTCGACCTTCAGTACTTCCTTTATTCTATATTTATTGTTGTTTTGTATGCTGAAATATAAAATAATCTTATATTTAATGTGTATTGGAATGATATACCATCAGGTAGAGTTTATTTATCCCGTGTTCACATGCTCCACTAGTTTCATGTTGCAAGGACGTGGTTTTATTTGAATTTATACTCCAAAGTTTAATGGCTATCAAATTCAGAATTCGAGCAAACAAACCCATTATTTCAATCCCAATACCGATTAATTTTCTTAAATATACATATAAAACTGTCTGGTTTTAGACATCTTAGCAGTCAACATGAGAATGACATCATTTATCATACCGTTGTTAGTTTTTTGCTTTAAAACTTTAAACTTATTCTTCCACTAGCATATCTATGTGACGGACAATAAAAATAACAAAATATTTATAAAAAAAAATTGATACATGGACTATTTAAAGATTCACAATGCAGAGCAAAAAGAGTTCGAAGATACCAAAGGGGTCACTAGAATCCGTAAATCGAAGAAGGACAGGCCAAACGAAAAAGGACAAAAGGACAAACAACGTTCTACAAAACATTACACATAAAACTAAAGATCGAGTAACACGAACCCCACTAAAAACTAGTGATGAACTCAGGTGCTCCGGAAGGGTAGGCAGTTCCTGCTCCACTAGTGGTATTCGTCGTGTTAATCACACAAAGTTTCACAATATATAACAACATCACTGTCTTGTAGTGTGTAGCTTTACAACACCCGTAGAAACCGGGCATAGTTTCTGTGCAACAGCAGGGTACAAACCTCCAAAATGTATGAGAGTAATTGTGCATGCATAAATCACTCTTAGAACAGAAGACAAATGAGTGGCTTGTATGGACAATATCTCTTTCTTTACACATGAAAGACAACTTCAGTAACCCCCACGCTTGTTTCGAATCATTTCTATTCCGTCAATATATTGTTATTTTCGTTTGCCAGACCACGTGACTTTGATGGAATGTTAGGCACTGCACTTCCAGTGTCAATATACACAACGAAAAATCCAATCGATTATCGGCGTTTTAACGTTCCTCAACTTAAAGAATTCTTAGTATTTTCTTAAAAAGATAAATATCAATTAAATTATTTTATATGTATCAAAGACTACAATTCATAGACAATTACTTCTTTAAAATTAAAATTGTTTTCTTCGTTTATTTACTGCTGTCAGCACCGTGAAAGGAAAACGATCTGTCTTGATATATGTCTGTTATCAGATAGACAGTGGGGTACCGAACACCAGTATTTACTCAGATGTTTTCTTGGCGTTTCCATATTACAATTACTTATAATCTACTGCATCCACGACTATGATAACTGACGTTGTCATAGTAATAGCGTAAACACCGGAAGTCGTCTGCCTAACATTTCAGACGTCAAGACACGAAAAAGACGGAACATGATCGGAATTGACATGATTCGAAACAACCGTTGAAACAGTAATCGTTGGTGGCCAGATGAAAACCTTTCCCTTCCCTATCAAGCATATCCCTCTTTTCCGGTGGAAATGAAAACATCTGGCCATAGGCTCTTAACAACGCCACTTTTTACCTACGTAATGCAAAGTTTGTATACTTATTCTCGTCGTGGCAAAAGTTTGAAGATACCAAATCTGTAACCAGAAGCCGCAAGTCGAAGAAGGACAGACAAAAAAAACAATGTTCTACAAAACATTATATTTAAAACTAAAGATTGAGCAACACTAACACCACTAACACCCGAGTGTAAACGAATGTACTCCAGACGGGTAAGCAGTTTCTGGAGTTACTGTTAAACGACACGAACATCATATGATATGGCAAATAACCGAAATACTGTTCACTTGATATTATAAACAATGAATCAATATCAGGGGCGGATCCAGGGGGGAGCGCACCCGGCGCCCCCCCCCCCCCCTAAAATTGGAAAAATATGATTTTTTGGCGTAAAATCGTGATTTTTCACACGAAATACCCCAAAATAAATTTTAAGTGCGCCCCCTCCCCTAACTTGAAATCCTGGAACCGCCCCTGAATATAGCATCATGTTTACAAACAATTAAAACAGCTTATGCATTTTATAGTTTGCACAAAACATGGTTGAAAACATCTGTAATTTGATACTATTTTTGCTCTACTTATATATAAAGACGTAATCGTTGTAAACAAATCTCGAAGTAATCACATGCATGTACTGAACAATGTTATATGGATATATTATTGTGTCAAAATATTATGACCAAGCTAAATATAATCAACTTTTTAGTTTGGGTGGACAAGTGTCATATTATTTAGGTCTATATCCAAAAATCATGGGTAGTTTGTTCATTTGGATATCCAAGATGGCGGTTTCTTCAAGCCAGAAATTTTCACAAAGATTTCTTAAAGAAATATATTTTTCGGGGGTGCAGGCATTTTTCTGAGGTGAAATATTTGACATTACACCGATAGAAACAAGCACAGCAAATTTTAGCTAGATTTACAAATTATTCGCGGTTCCCACACTATTTTAAAAACAGGGCATATTTCTGTGAATTCAAATATGAATATCACTGCATAATTCAAATGTTAGTCGACTTCTGACCATTTTTTTAATTGTTTACCATGGATGCACACTATTTTCTGAACCAAATACGGAAACTTCCAGTGTAGATCTATCTCTTTTTTCACATATTATTTGAATAAAATTTGCTTTCACGGTTCCCAGGAAGATTGAAATGGTCAGATTTTGGAAAATGTCAGCTTCTGTAAGAGGTACTTGAAGAGTAACGTGTGTTTTCATTAAAACTCGAATTGTTATCTGCTGAAAAATAGTCAATCACTGTCGACACCGGTTTAAATATATAAAATATATCAGAGGCGTAGCTGCATAAACAAATATAGGCTGTCACGCCAAGGCGTGCACATCGTCAGGTTATAAAAAAATAGGATATAAAATTTATAATAAAAATATCTTTATTGAAATTCCTTCAGTGTTATGCATGGTGAATTGCTACAACGAAGTCATGTACAATGGATGTGCTGTAAATGTGACAGTATGAATGTAGACTCATTTACATACAGGAGCTTTGAACTATACATTACCAACATGTTCCTTCCACTATCACACATCGATGATACCATGGAATCCATAAAAGGCACGTGTGCATTTAGTCCATTACACACCAGCAGCCCAAGAAATAAATCAAACAACAATACCAAGGAGGCTAGAAATTCATCAACTCCGAATATTAGAAATGGATCAAAGAGAGATAACTCAAATTCAACAACAAATATTTTCTCAGTCCCAAACAAACTAAATCTGAGAATAATGACGATGAACTGCAGAAGTATAAGAGACAAACAATCAGAGTCTGCGGCTTTAGTTAATTACGCAAAACCGGATATTATCATCGGTACAGAATCTTGGTTAAGGGGCATCAAACCAGGAAAACCACCAACAGAATCGGCAATTAAATCAGCAGAAATTTTTCTAGAAAATTCAAAGTGTACAGAAACGACAGAGGTACACTAGGAGGAGGCGTGTTTATATCGGTACACTCAGAACTAGTATCAATAGAATAACCTGAACCTGTCAGTGAATGCGAGATAGAATGGGTTAAAGTTAAACTAAAAAACAGTAAAGACTTGTATATATCATCAATGATCTAAATAAGCTTTCAGAATCTATAACTATGGTGAACAACGGAAAACCAAATCATATTATACTAGCGGGAGATTTCAACTGCCCTGAAATCGACTGGAGTATTATGACCATCAATCCAAAAGCTCCAGAGAAAGAAGTACAACAGAAATTGATTGACATATCAACTCAATTTAATCTCACCCAAGTACACGACACACCAACCAGAGAAAACAACTTGTCAGATATAGTGTTAACAACCAATGCAACACTGGTAAAATCATCAACAAACATACCAGGATTGTCCGACCATCATATAATTATTACTGATGCCATCATAAAACCAACATACAATCAAAACAAACCACAAAAGTGTTACCTGTACTCCAAAGCAAACTGGGATAAGATAGACAATGAAATAGCCAAAATATGTGTAGAAATAGATAAAATGGAGAAAGACCAAATTGATATCAACACTATCTGGGAAACATTCAAGCGAAAGCTAAAAGCAGCCATTGATGAAAACATCCCATCAAAAATCTTCAAAAGGAATAACAACTTGCCTTGGATGACAAAGAGCTTAAGGAGAATGGTGAGGAGGAAAGTAAGACTGTATAGACCCTGCAGAAAATCCAAACAGTGGACCTAATACAAAAAACATCAAAAAGAATGCAAGAAGCAATTTCACAAAGCGGAAACACAGTATGCTAACAACATCATAACTGAAAGCCTGGAAAAGAATGATCTAAAGCCATTTGGAGGTAAGCCAAGGCCAAAAAACAAGACAATATAAGCATTGTTCCACTAAGACATAAAGGCTCAATGACCAACGACAGCAAGGAGAAAGCTAATATACTAAATGATCAATTCAAATCTGTCTTTACAAAAAGTACGTCAACAACACTGGAAAAGTCAACCATAGATCGAGGATTTAACATAAAGACTCTGAATATTGGGGAACAATGAGTACTCGAGCTGCTTTAAGAAATAAATCCATCAAAAGCCATGGGGTCGGATCATATACCGAACATCGTACTAAAAACATGTGCCAAAACCCTGGCACCAGGAATGGCAAAGATATTCCAGAAATCAATTGATTGCGGTGAGCTCCCAGACGACTGGCTAAACGCAAATGTAGCACCGGTATACAAAAAGGGCGATGTCCACAAAGCAGAAAACTACCGACCGGTATCATTAACATCTGTCACATGTAAACTACTGGAGCATATAATATGCAAACATATCCTTACACACCTGGAAAACTACAACATCCTTACATCTTTAAACCATGGATTCAGATCAGGATATTCATGTGAGACACAACTGATTGTGACTTTAAACGATCTACTACAATCGTAGGACCAAAAACAAGCAAACTGATGTGGTAATACTTGATTTTTCAAAGGTATTTGATACAGTATCTCATGACAAACTAATGTACAAACTCGAGAAATACGAAATAAAAGGAGACCTCCACAAAATTAATGGCTCACATCATTCCTCACCAAAAGGGAAATGAGAGTCGTCATAGAAGGCGAACAGTCTAACAAGGCCGTCGTGGAAGCAGGAGTTCCACAGGGAACTGTCCTTGGACCATTATTATTTCTATGCCACATCAATGACCTGTCAGAGTGTGTGAAGTCTCAAGTTCGCCTTTTTGCAGATGACTGCCTACTCTATCGCAAAATAAAAAATAGAGAAGACCACATCTTGCTTCAGAACGACCTAACGTGTCTGGAAGAGTGGGCACAGAAATGAGGCATGCGATTCAACGCTAAGAAGTGCTATGTCACGAGCATCAAAGGTAAATACATTTGCCTATACAATCTAGACAAGATAGTACTTCAACAAGTAACAGAAAACCCATATCTAGGAATCCTGTTGTCTGAAGATTTAGGATGGTCCAAGACATATTGCGAAAACTGACAGTAAGGCCAACACTACACTTTGATTTGTACGTCGCAACCTCAAAAACTGTCCTATATCTTGCCGTAAGACCGCATACATTGCACTCGTTCGATCAGTGCTAGCACATGGATCAGTCGTATGGGACCCATATCTTACTCGAGACACTGACAAGCTCAAAGGAATCAAGCGAAATGGCGCACGTTTCATAACAGGGGACTATAAAAGCAGACACGAAGGAGCAGTTACCAACATGCTTAAAGATCTTGATCTGCCAACATTACAAGACAGAAGAACAAATGCCAAATTGGTGTTCCTGTACAAAGTAGTCGAGTGATTTGGTCCCAGCAATAGATCCTGATACGTTTATTAAACCGAATAGACCAAAATGTCAAATCAGGTCCGTCAAATTACAGACTGTGTAGCACAAAACAACATTATCGACCGTCAGGTGACAAACACTACTAGATCATTCGCGGTCTCAGTTTCGAAAACCAACCAATATAGGAATTCATTCTTTGTTGACACTATTGTGAGCTGGAACAAACTACCGGAGGACACAGCACGCGCAAATACAGTTGAGTGCTTCAAAGAAGCACTCCCGACCTGCTACTTATTTAGCAGCTCTCTCACCGATGCGTTTATACCAGTGATGGTTCTGCATCGTATTTATTCAGATTCAGATTCAGATCAGATTATAAAATAATACATCTTTATATGCGAGGATTGGAATTTTACTTGTGGAAAGTATTTGCATGAGCGCATCATTTCACTAAGAGCGTATGCTTAGGCTCGTAAAACTACCATAACCCGTCACTTTTTATTCAAATACCTGTAACAATCCAGGAAAGTGAGCGGTAATGTATATACATGTAGGTGTTATAGATACCGATTTTACCTCTTTCTGTGGTTTTTCTGTTTGATTTGGAAACTGTTCTGACAGCGTGTTTTTTTTAACTAGTAATATCCACGATTCAGCCAAAAATACATCGGAAACTAATAAGTGGTCAGTTTGACCATTGCTAGTTATTAGGTAGAAAGCATCAGTCAGGATATACATCTATATAATTAGTTAAAATAGAGAGTAAGCTTTGAATGTCGTGTCGTGTCATGAAGGTCCTTTAAAATTATTTGGCTTTCCAATCTTTTGACCTTGAGCGTACCTGATTTTGTTCTGACTCCGAGCTAACCAGTCTTTGCTCTTACTGTTTAATGCAGTTTGTTTAGCACACAATCAGAGAATATCAATTTTGATTTGAGTTCACTGGGGTTGGAATCCAATATTTACCGCATTCGAGGGGACCACGCCAACCATTACACGGAGGGAGTTTAATTTGTGCACGAGTTGGATTGATTTCTATAGACAGTATTGTTTTAATATCTAGCCAAGTTGTGGATAGTGTGGTAAAATTATATTTAAGCGTTAATTACGACAATTATAGTTTTATATATTAATCAGCTCTTAGTTCTACCCCAATAATGTTCACAACAAACAAACTTTGTATTTAAATGTACAGAGACCTTACTATACGACTACAACTGTCTGTTCTTCAATGTTATCATCTTACGATTTAAGATCAATAATTGGTAAATAACAACAAAGCATTAAACATCATTATCTTATAAGACTATAATACTAGACACCTACCTTCTACAGAGAAAGCTCCAAATGAAATAGTCAAAAACAAAACTGTCCAACTGCGGAGACCTGCCATGTATTACAGAAAAATTTCGGTGTTATGAACCTCTCACTCAACATAAACTAATTATAATGTGTGGGTATATCGGGTATATTGGTTCTCTACATGGATCATTTCAATTCATTGTTGTCACGTGACTTTAAGATTAGTTTAATTTTACCTGTGTGTATATACAATATAAGGTATAAAAACAGAATCTTGCGGCATCAGTTGTTTTATCTATTAACAAAATATGACAAGGTATGATCCTGTTAAAATTACATGTAAATCAGTTGAATGGAGTTTATAGATGAATTTATTTTTAGTAAAGAAATATAGAAAAGCAGAGCCATTGTCTTAAACAAATGTCGGTCTGCTTAAAGTAAATTGCGTTGATGTTGAATTAAATATATTCCCTTTTTTTATTTTGCTTTTTGTTTGATCGTTTGTTTTGTTTTTTGTTTTTTTCTTTTGTTTTTGTTTTTGTTTTTGTTTTTGTTTTTTTGCTTTTTTTTGTTTGTCTTTTTGGTTGTTTGTTGTTGTTTTTGTTTGTGTTTTTTTTATTATTATTTTTTTATTATTATTTTTTTATTATTATTATTACAAGTGTGGACATAGAAATGTGCTGTCCAAAAGGCAAGTGTGGATGTCAATATTTCATATTATTAACTTTAAAAAAATAAAAATCATGGACACAGGGGTCCTGGATTTTTTTTTAATAAAAAACTAATCCTGGATTATTATTTTTGTTTAATGTACGGTCCTTTGTTTTTATTTCAAATTTTCATCATAGCCCCCCTCCCCTTCCCAAGGGATATACAATTGTATCATTAATAATGAATTAATAAATAATAAATTCAGATTTTCTATTTAAAATAAATCACAATACCACTGATATTTGTTCAATTTTAACGCTGATTTAAGCTTTAGTCACAACAAATTTATATTTGTCTCTTTAAACTGTCGAAACATAGCATTTACTTAACCTTTTTTCTTGTTTAAATCAATGAGCAACAATATTCCAGAATCAAACAAATGAATAAATATAACATAGATTTCTTTTACATGCATCTTTTTACCATGGGGAGTCAGTGTGTTTTAAATCGGTTATCAATTCAGGACGCTCATTATTCTTGTCCAAGATAAAAATACATCGCTAAAATTACCTGTGGGTGTTTCCCCACTCCAAATCGTAAATTTACATAGAAATCGGAGATATTTTGTCATAAAACTTCACACATGGTTTTGTCTATCATAACATTTTATTGCATTTATCAATATTTTATGAGTATCAACAGTTTGTTCAACACCGTATCTGTTTCTCGATACAGCCGCCCGATTACAGTGACCCGTGACCCACTTTAGCACGTTCCACCAGTTTTTTCTTAATAATGTTGTTTAATTATTTCTTCTTTTTGTTTGTTTCTTTTTTGTTTTGCTGTCCTACTGGTTAGCTATCGTTACTTTATATTTAGATTATTTAAGATATTCGATTCATTAATTTATCAATATATAAAAAAAAATTATAATATAAAACTGGTTGTATTTGATATTTTTTCTTCTTCAAGCAACATGACTTTCTGATTGCATTTGATTGTATTTGTTCAGTCATAGTTGAAGGCATTTATAGATATATTTACTTGTGTAATTATTTCTTTTCGTCACGTTAAATATACAAACAATGATATCATTATTACATAGTCATTCTCTATCCAGAGTTGTCGTTACTGCTACGCTACACTCCATCTCTGTCAACGCCCATTTTTTTTAAATTTAGGAACAGTAAAAAAACGTACTTAAAATTGTTTTAATTATTGTAAATATCAATAAAGATGAAAATAAATCACTCATTTCAAATCAATTCTCTCTTAAAAATGATTTGTGATCGTTTTTAACTTTTTAATTTTTACCTCCGCAAAATAGTTCTCCAAGAAGTGGGCGGGGGGAAATCATTTTTAAGAGAGAATTGATTTGAAATAGGTTATTTATGTTCATCTTTATTGATATTTACAATAATTAAAACAATTTTAAGTACTTTTTTTACTGTTTCTAAATTTTACAAAGATCTTGTAAAATGAGCGTTGACAGAGATGTTGTGTAGCGTAGCAGGAACGACAACTCTGGATAGAGAATGATTACATAGTCATAATTCGACTTTCCTTTAATTTTATTCTGGTTTAATCAAACATTAATATCTAAAATCAATGGTGGGTGACTGGAATGTGTACTCTAAAGAAGACACATAATTATGTCCCTTTATGGTTAAAAACTAGTCACATGACATGTTTTTCAAATGTACACAACAGTTTTTTTTAAGCTTAATTGTAATATCCATATTATCTTTCACAGATCTGCTATTTACTTTAATGTTGAAATATAGTTTACATCAGATAATTATGACACATGAATACAAAAAACAAGATAATTCTTACATAATTTGTTTACGTATTAATTCGGTTAATTCTCAACTAATTCACGTATTTTTAACACGTTACATTGTTTGTTATCAGAGACTTTTAATACATTCCAATATATTATACATGTATGCAATTTTAATTTGATTGTATGTTATAATACAGTGGCAATAAATATACTGTGAAATCATATTTTATTTTAAAATTATTAATTGTCAAAATAATATATACATTTGTATAACTAATAGATCTAGATAAGACACAAGTAATTATAAAACAGTGGGAATAAAATTACTGTGCAAGGGCCAGTAGCAAGTATTCTGATTTCCTGAGGCGTCATCTTCATCTGAGAAACAGGCTACTGGACCAGTGCAATAAAAATATTCGCCTTATTCGATCTCTTAAAAAGTTTATATTCCGATACCAAGATCTTGTCGAAATATATTCCGTCTCTGCAGAAACGATTATAAGCGATGCATTTTCATATAGTGAAAATGTATAAAGATAAAGAAGTCAAGAAAAATGTCAAGGATAATTTTTTTTATCAATGTGTGACGTAAACATATTTTTGACATTTACGTCACCGAATATGGTACTGCTTTGACAACTATTTTACCTATTTTGTTCATGTATTTAAATACTGTTATAGTGACAGCCGGAACCTTTGAACCGTAATGAGAGCGGGAGGTTTGGCGCCTTAAAATCTGATTCAACCCACCATTTCTTTAGAAATGCCTGTACCAAGTCAGGGTCATTACGGTTTTCACAGTTTTCCGGTTGTTGACTGATTTTGTCTGTTTATATAATTATGAGTTTTGACTTTCCCTTTGTAAGATTGTTCGGAGTTCGGTAATTTTGTTATTACCCTTATTTTATATTAAAAACAAATATTCTAAGCTTATCTAATTGTACATATAACATGCATAATACTAATTAGAGCAGACACAAGTATATACTTCTCCTATAGAGAGATATATAAACATAGACAATGTATTATTTGTTATGTAGAATTATATACATATTTCAAGATTTTATCGGTACAAGTATACACATGAAAATGTGCAACATTGGGGTCTTATTATATACAAATATAAAGGAAAAAAAACCATGACAAAATGAACATGGGATTACAATTGGAACAATAAAAGAAATAATTATGCAATATACCTTTATCACCACTAATGTTGTGAGTTCGAACCCCGCTCAGGCGAGGTGTATTCGATACAATATTATGTGACGAAGTTTGTCTGTTACTTGCGAAAGGTCGATGGTTTTCTTCGGGTACCCCGGTTTCCTCCACCGATAAAACTGACCGCCACGATATAACTGATATATTGTTCAAAGTAGCGTTAAATACCACAACTCCTCGTTCGGCTCGTGTAACAGTAACCGCAATGAGGAAACGGTGTACACATTCGTATACCCTACCTGTATATTGGTTGATTGATTGATTGTTGGTGTTAACGCCACTTTCAGCAATATTTCAGAAATATCATGGCGACCAGTTTTAATGGTGGAAGAAGCCGGAGTACCCGGAGAGAACCACTGACCATGGGCAAGCAACTGGTAAGCTTATCACTTGCGGCTGCGAGTCGCGTGCACCTTTTTTGTAATTTACAAAGCCGGGCGCGAACCCACGTCGTATTGGTGATAGGTTTGTATGAGTTGTTAGGTAATCCAACTAGTGTAGAAAAGTAGATGAATGGATTTGAATCTGAGGATCCCTAAAATTCACATCACATTTTCATAAATTATATAAAGTTTCCCCTTTTGCGCCCAAATTAAACTTTTAACTTCTATCAGTTCCATTCTCTTAAATCAAAGGGAACTATCCATCGGGTGCCTTGAAAATGCGTTCTGTCATGTGCATAAGTTATTGTTTGCATGATTGACAGACACTATTCATCATATTGTTTTGTTTTCTAGCTTCTGAACAGTCGATCGAGAAAAAAATAAAAAATCTAGACAGGCAGCATATAGCCAGTCAATGGGGTTTGCAATTAATATTTCGCATGCACGATAGCGACCCCCACACCACAAGGTGTGGAAAATAGAAATATTCTTCTGTGGTTTAAATGCGTATTATCTGCATTACATGTAAACTGTATGATTATGTTTGATAAAGTCCTTTAACTAGAACAAGAAAAAAATGTACACTTGAGTGAAATAGTGTTGTAATAAGATCGTGAACGTGATGTAAAAGTATAAAAGACCTTCAATGTATATTTTAAATGAGGTTGAAACAAGTCAACATTTCATATCAATTCGGTTGTATTTCATTTTGACGATTTTAATTACGGAAGATGATGACAAGCATATTTTTGTTTAACAATTGCAACTCAGCTGTTTTATTTCATAACCTATAATAAAATGAAAAAATATATATCGCACTGTCAGAACAGTTCCAGCACTGAATAGAAAAATCGTAGAAATATTTAAATTCGATATCGCTAAAACACATATAAAGGACCCCTCCTGGCTTAGTTCAGGTCCTTCAATAAAAAGTGACGGGGTTAAACTAGTATACAGTAGATTGTTCTAAGACATTTCTCTTATTTAATAAAAACAATAGAAAGCGAAAATCGCAAGATAATCGGTCAATGATCGGGCGACCGTCGCCGATAAGGTATAAATAAGCCTAAAAGGAGCTATTGTTTTACCATGGGACAGACAAAGGAGTGAGTATGATAAGAGTAGATTTTGGCCCAATCTCAGAAACTGTTTATATAGATATAATATTAAACACAATCATTGAAAGGTAAGAACAATTTTTTTTTTATGATTTCACTTTGTCCTTTGTTGCTTAGCAACGTAAATGGAGGAGGGTCCAATTAATCACTGGAAATTCAAATATGGTGGTTTTATTTTACATATCTTGCATAGTCTTTTCGACAAAATGTTATATTATGTGTATGTACACTCTAAAAATAATATTCCAATTCTCTATGGTAGCATATAGTATTTTTGTGCAGTTTTGTCACCCTAGCAACGGTTTTGTAAACATTAAATTAGCCTATATTATTGCAATTAATGGTTGAATTTTGACATCTACGATCTTTTGACTTGATATTTGATTAAGCGGTACATTTTTGTCAAGCTATACACACTACAAATGTCATTTCATATTTCAAAAATACATTTTGATATTTTTATTGATAGTTATGCCCCGTCCATAGCAACAGGTTTCCCTATGCACAGTATTTTCCAGTAGATCTCATGGACCTTTTATTTAATCAAGAAAAAAAATTATACAACATCACCTTAGCAGATCTAGAGACATCTTATCATTTACTAACCAGTATGTATTATGAGAATTCCTTAAACCTTACAATGTCCCTAGTAACCAAATATTATCCCTAGCAACCGCAGAAACTCGTCAATGCTGAGCTCTGTAAATTGCCTTTTCTAAATCTTTTTATTACCGAATGTTGATCTTTTTATTTTTTAAATCATGAGAGGAAATTATTCTCAGTAATTAGAATGTCAAAGGAACCAAGTCAACTGCATAACATGGTAAAGCAGCGCTACAGCGGCAGGAGAGGATATAATCCATGTTGAATAATTAAGAAATAGATCATGGAAGCCAGAATGTGTTGGGAGTTTTAACATGGATTGGCAGATATTATACATTATTAGTCTTGAGATGTTATATATCCCGTTTTAAAGGGCAGTGGTTTTGTTACAAGGTCGAACCTTTTAACAAAACCACTGCCCTTTAATACGGGATATATAACATCTAGAGACTAATAACATTTTTATCTGAATGTTCCAACATTAATAAGTATGTCCTTATTATAGGAAAAACATAAATACGTGTATCTTTGGACAAAGATAACAGAGAGCGATTATTGATTTTCTGTCATCTTGTGAAATGTGTGTCGTCTGCTGTGCACAATGTAAATGGACAGCACATAGGCGAGAGCGATTATTGATTTTCTGTCACCGCACGGCTTCCCTGAAGTTTTAAAAGTACCTTTTTAACCAATCAAAATTCTACTTGCCAAGAGAACATCAGAGAATAATATTTTATCCCGAGCCAGAAGCGAGGGATAAAATTTACTAATATCCGCCAATCCATGTTAAAACTCAAAACACAAATACGGTAGTATTCTATGATTGGAAGACGGTAATTTATATTCAAACTTTTTTTATTGAGAAAAGTAAAACGTGATAGATTATATAAATAGAATTTTTGGTAATACTCTATTATCGGTCATGGCCCATTAAAGTAAATTCATACCACTAAAATTCCAAATAATACTACACATTTAGCACTGACTCATAAACGATAGACTATATCAATGACATTCTTAGTAAGGATAACAAAAGGACCATTATAAACAAAACACCGAATATGTAAATCAAACCTGACATCCGTTTACTATGTTAAAACATGCATGTTATATCGTTATTATATATGTACTGTATTAGATGAATTATGAATTATCAAATATATTGTTTGTTTTTCCATACTTTATTGAAATAAGTAAGAATACAATATTGATCTCACGATGTTGTTATCGGCAGTCATGTGTGCTAAACCATTATGCCACCGCAACGTTAATATTAAGCTATATATATATTTGTGCGAAAATTTAAATCAGAAATATTAAAAAAAAAAATTATTTGAAAAGCACCCCTCCTTGAAGTATATCTATAAATAGCGTTTGAGGAAAATATGTATTGTGTATGCAGACTGCAATGTCACTGTAATCCCATTCTTTGTCTTCTATCGCACATTCATCTGGTAGTCAGACATATTCCAGGGACCTTCAATGTACTGGCAGATTGTCTGTCTCACTTCCACAATCCAGTCAACACAGAGTGGGAACTATTGCAAGTAGTGTTCGACTCAGTTGTTCTGCGGTGGGATCGTCCTCATGTAGATCTCTTTGCTACCAGTCTAAATCACAAACTGGAAACCTTTGTATCTCCAGTTCCAGAACCTCTGGCCTTCGCAGTAGACGCCATGTCTCTCTCTTGGGACGGAATGTTCACCTACGCCTTTCCTCCATTCCGCTTTCTTATTCAAGTGCTTCTCAAAATCAAGCAATCAGATTGCAAGGTCATTCTGATTGCACCAGCCTGACCAAAACAAGCATGGTTTCCAGAACTTCTGCTTCTGTCTTGTGCCAGGCCTCTAAAACTTCCTTTCAGACGAGATCTTCTGTCTCAGTTCAAGGGAAAAGTGGTATATCCAAGGCCAGAGTCTCTTCATCTTCACGCTTGGCTACTCTCAGGGAGGGACTACCTCAGAATGGATTTTCTGTAGTCTCAAAGTCTGTCAGAGAGTCTACAGGGATCGTGTATGAGGCCAAGTGGGCAATCTTCTGTGATTGGTGTAGTGGACGGAATAGTGATCCAGTCCGAGTCACTGTTCAACAGTTGGCTGATTTTCTTGTTTACCTATTTGAGATTAAACAGTTAGTACCCTCTACTATTAAGGGATACAGACCAGCTATTGGCAGGACTATTTCTTTACTTGTTGGACCTGATTTTGGGCAAAATGAATATATTTCTTTACTGGTTAGAAGTTTTAGTCTGGAGAGACCTAAACAGAATAAGTTGGTTCCTCAGTGGAATTTAGGGTTAGTCCTAGCTTCCCTAAACTATCCCCCTTTTGAACCAGCAGAGGAAGTAGATTTACGTTTCCTCTACTACAAGTGCTGTTTCTTGCTTGCCTTAGCTTCTGGCAGAAGGAGAAGTGAGATTCATCCTTTTTTGTTTCTGTTTCTTGTCTACGTTTTAACAGAAACAAATCTTCTGTAACCCTGTTAACAGATCCTTGTTTCTTTGGAAAGAATCAGATTCCAGATAGGGGTGCTGAGCCAGTATCGAGTTGTACACGTTGTTTATGTGTCAGTGGTATCGAGTTGTATACGTTGTTTATGTCTCAGGGGTATCGAGTTGTACACGTTGTTTATGTGTGCTAGGGGTATCGAGTTGTACACGTTGTTTATGTGTGTTAGGGGTATCAAGTTGTACACGTTGTTTATGTGTGTTAGGGATCGAGTTGTACACGTTGTTTATGTGTGTTAGGAGTATCGAGTTGTACGCGTTGTTTATGTGTGTTAGGGGTATCGAGTTGTACACGTTGTTTATGTGTGTTAGGGGTATCAAGTTGTACACGTTGTTTATGTGTGTTAGGGATCGAGTTGTACACGTTGTTTATGTGTGTTAGGGATATCGAGTTGTACGCGTTATTTCTGTGTGATAGGGGTATCGAATTGTGCACGTTGTTTCTGTGTGTTAGGGGTATCGAGTTGTACACGTTGTTTATGTGTGTTAGGGGTATCGAGTTGTACACGTTGTTTATATGTGTTAGGGATCGAGTTGTACACGTTGTTTATGTGTGTTAGGGATATCGAGTTGTACGCGTTATTTCTGTGTGATAGGGGTATCGAATTGTGCACGTTGTTTCTGTTTGTTAGGGGTATCGAGTTGTACACGTTGTTTATGTGTGTTAGGGGTATCGAGTTGTACACGTTGTTTATATGTGTTAGGGGTATCGAGTTGTGCATGTTGTTTCTGTGTGTTAGGGGTAGCGAGTTGTATGCGTTGTTTCTGTGTGTTAGGGGTATGGAGTTGTACACGTTGTTTATGTGTGTTAGGGGCATCGAGTTGTACACGTTGTTTATATGTGCTAGGAGTATCGAGTTGTACACGTTGTTGCTGTGTGTTAGGAGTGTCGAGTTGTACACGTTGTTTATGTGTGTTAGGGGTATCGAGTTGTACACGTTGTTTATGTGTGTTAGGGGTATCGAGTTGTACACGTTGTTTATGTGTGTTAGGGGTATCGAGTTGTACACGTTGTTTATGTGTGTTAGGGGTATCGAGTTGTACACGTTGTTTCTGTGTGTTAGGAGTATCGAGTTGTACACGTTGTTTATGTGTGTTAGGGGTATCGAGTTGTACACGTTGTTTCTGTGTGTTAGGAGTATCGAGTTGTACACGTTGTTTATGTGTGTTAGGGATCAAGTTCACCTCTGTTTCTACGATTTTTATTCTATATTCTTACTTTTATATTGGATTGTACGTAAAATCATAGATATATAATAAAGCATGCACGACACGTTTCTGGAATAACTTTCATCAGGTACCTTCAAAGTTAAAGATTAATGGAAAGCTAAATATTTAAAAGTCATTGGGAGCAAGTAAAACCTAAAGATCTAAACATGATACATGTACTAGGCACAATCGAATAAGGCTGCCTATACTTGAGGCAGAGGAACCTTAGTTTTAATAATAATTAGTAGTCTGTCAATATGCACGGTTTGGTTTGATTTATGGTATTTAACGTCACTTACAACAATATTTCAGTTATATCGTGACGTTCAGTTTTATTGGTGGAGGAAACCGGAGTACCCGGAGAAAACCACCGACCTGCCGCAAGTCACTAACAAACTTTATCACATTATGATATATTGAGAACACCTCGCAACGAATCAAGGTGATAGATGGTTTAAGTATATGACATATTGTTAATATAAAGTATATTGTTTATACCGCCATGGTCATCATGAACGATAACTCATACTCTTCTCTTCACATGAATAGCACTTCTATGTATACGTGATATTAATTTACTCTTTAAAACATACAAAATAATATTGCGTGAAAAAGAAATCTCATGACACAAACAAAATTAGAAACACGAAGCAACATGATAGTTGTAATAAAATCTGTATTTATTCAAAAGCAATACACCTTATAGAATATATTGTACGATGTTGCATTTATTTGACGACCTACATTTTGCATGATTGGATAAAATCATTCCTAAAAATAACGATAGAAGGGAGAGTCATATATGGAAATCTAGAGAATAAGATTAATACGCTTTACTGGCCATTGGAAAATTCCATTCCTAGGAATAACTGGCCAGTGGAAAATTCCATATGCCAGGTGACTGCAGCTTTGTGTAATCTATTATTGCATAGCTTGACCTTGACGTCCGAAATAAACAAATATTGTAATCGATAACTGGGACGACGTATGCCAAGTGTACTTGACCAGAATCACTATATATATGTGTGTGTATTTTGATTTAGCATAATTAAACACAACTGCAAGAAAGATGATGATTTATATTTTCTTCTAAAATAACACAGTAAAAAAACTCTTCTTGAGACACAATACAAAAGAAAGAAATTAACGTTTCTAATAAACTACTTAAAAGAATGTACGGCCGCAATATTCTGATTAATGTCTTTTTGTGCATTCATTTTAAGTCTCTTTTGTTCGATTTCCTCATCGGTAATTGAAACAAATCTCCTCTTTTTCTCCATTGTGCTACGTTAGTCCATTACATACCGATGCAGACGATAGATAAACATGCAGTTACGAAACGATGCAGACGGAAAATGACAGAAGGTCAGTGGACAGTGCTTAATTTTGTCTAGTGACCATTACGTCTTTAACCTTAGAACTTCCAAGAAAGTCCGTCACCGACTATGATTATTTAGACGGTAGGTAAATTGTTGAAGTGCTCACCCTTCAACAATTTACTGACCGTCTAAATAATCATAGTCTGTCACTAGGGAGCTTAGAACTTATAATATAAACAAATATTTTTAAGTGCACCAATATCAATTATACATACATAAATAACGCACAGAATTAATAACCCATAGCGGAGGATGACATACATTAGATGACAAAGATTACACTAAACAACATAGAATTTCTATACAATTATATATATTTATAGGAAGATGAGTTTGAAGATACCAAAGGGGTAATTAGAATATGTAAATCGAAGAAGGACAGACAACACAATGGCAGAAAGAAAAAGTACAACAGGACCAACACCGATCTACAAAACATACACATAAAACTAAAAATCGAGTAACACGAACCCCACTAAAAACCGAGGGTGAACTCGGGTGATCCGGAAGGGTAAGCAATTCCTGCTTCACTAGTATATTATGTAAATATATGCCAGCATGGACAGTTCTTCTGGAGGAAAATAAAAAAATAAAAACATGCATAATCAAGAGGGAATAACTTGGGATCCCATTAACCGGTTTAATCCCGCCCCATTTATGTGCTATCTCAAACCAGTACCTGAATGGAATTCCAACATCATATGTCTTTTTTATTCCTTTTTCATGCTCAAGTGAGAGGTGATTGTTTGCTTTGTTAATATTCGTGGAATTGTGAACCCTGTTTAATAAACGTAAGAGAATATCAAAGGGGCAATCAAAAATGGACAATCCAGAAAAACTGGCAACATAGGGTACAGAAGACAACGAAAAAGAAAACAAAAACACAACACAATTTGTATTAGACACCACTACACGCAAACAAACACAAATAACGTATATAAGACACGAGCCCTCCTACAAACAACTGGAGGTAAAGATGAATCGGGCATCGTTTTAATTCGGAAATCGTAAATGTAATACTTTCTTTTCATGTTGTTGTTCTTTAAACTGAGGTAACTGTGAATTAACATTTTAACAGGAGGTAAATAAAAGTATTCTGTCAAGTGTTTAATTCATAAATATGTCAACAATGTACAAATTCTGTTTGTTTAAAACTGTCATACATTTTTAGAGGAGGTAGGTAAACGTGTGCTGTCAAAGGTTTTATTCATAAATATGTCAACAATGTACGAATTCTGACTATTTCAAAACATATATAAGACATATGCCCTCTCACATACTGCTGTATCATTTTCAATAAGAAAAGAATGAAACGATTTTGATATGTCTGTGGTAATATCGACGTTGACGGGGAAATTGAGAAATAACTACCATTCAGGAAACATAAGGAGCCCTTTCACAAAATATTGTACAAAAAACTAGCAATTTTGCCTAAGCCGATCTGGTCTCAACATCTCATTCAACCGTCTTGGAATAACAGTACACTTAAAAAATGGGAAATCACAATGTGTAACTAGAGTAACACGACGGGTGCCACTAGTGAAAGAACTGCTTACCCTTCCGGAGCACCTGCATTCTCCCCCGGTTTATAATGGGGTTCGTGTTACTCAATCTTTAGCTTTATGTGTGTGTTTTGTAGATTGTTGTTTGTCCTTTTTCTTTTGGCCATTTTGTTGTCTGTCCTTCTTCGATTTACGGATTTTTATTACCACTTTGGTATCTTCAAACTCTTCTTTCACGAGGACAACGTTGACCTTGTGTAATGGTATGGTAAACCACGCACTATATTTGTCTAATTTGTCATAGCGACCATTAAGCGGTACTTACGACAGAAAGACGTGCCTTAAATGCCACAGACACACTGTGCTGTGTGAACCAGCAATGCCCGAATAAAATTGTTGAATGAAGCAAATTGTTCTTGCCAAAGCTGAGACAGGTAAAAGTAATTAATCCTTTCTGCCATCTATCCATGTTTATCCAGCCAATTTTGTTACCTGTATACAGGTACCAACAATCAGATATTGTACATCGCTCTGACTCTAAATTTACTAGGAAAAAATCATAGAAGTAAAACACCAAAGATGAGGTCCCATATCGTAATGTTTAGGAACTTGGATAAACCTGTTCTTTTTAATTCAGTTTTAAATTTTGAAATAGAATCCACATTTTGGAGTGGTGGGCTTAATAACAACGTAGATATTAAATTTAGTACGCACGACGCGTTTCTGGAATAACCTACAAGTACGCTCAACATCGAAATATTGGAAACCCAAATAATCTAAAATTTTGGAAGCAAATAAACCAAAGTGCCTAAACAGGATAGCTAAAATCGGCGAAGATCACCTATGTCTGAGGGAGGAGAACCTTAGTTTTATTAATAATCATATTATTTAGGATCAGTAAAGAGGGAGAGGCGTTAAAGTGCAAAATTAGCCCCACATTGTATTAAAAAATAATGCTTGACATAGAATAAAAACAATTTACTAATTTAATTGTTATATAAACAAATTTTCAAAAAATATATCTTTCCGTGAAATTGGGTGCGTTATGACGTCATAATGACATCATAATTAGACATATTCAATGTACATTTTATCTTATATACCTCCACAGTCTTCCACCAACACCAAATTGAGCAGTTGTTTTGAGTATGATTGTATCAAAATAGTTTGTTGGTGGATGCTTGTGGAGGTTGTTAAATATTAATGTATGTATAACCTCGGCCAGACCCTTAAAATCAATATTTTCACTCTTCCGATTGTATATATGAGACCATTATGTATATATACACAATCTCTGTACATTTTATGATTCATTTCAAGTAATGAAATTCATCAGTAAATAACTTATGTTTCTGTAAATAATTGTATTTATTTTAAATACAGTTTGTGTTCATTGAAATCAAGAGAAAAATTCATTGCATGCAGTCCGGCGTCAATGCGATAAAAATGGCCCCATATTTAATGAATCGTTATCTTAGAAAATACTTGATTGAAATTTAATGTGTTTTATTTTATAGACGACATCAAACCTTTGATGTTAAAACTTGTCTCCAACAAAATCTATACGTATTTGACGTCATGAGCGTTATTTGTTTTCTGTATTTCGTGGAATTTTGCCCGCGATATTTCGACGGTTTTCAAAGAAATTAAGCACCTCCGCAGTTATGCACCAGCAAAATATTTTACCAGATTATTGTTAAAGTATTTTTTTGGTGCACGAGGTGTTAAATTTCTTGCAAAACGACGGGAAAATGTTCAAATATTACAAGCGCTTAGATGACGTTTTGATGTTTAAGAAGCAATCTTTGCCGTGAAAAACGATGGTATGTCGGCACGTAACAGTTATATAAGATAAAAATAAAATAAACACCACTTCATCCAAAATAATTTTTTTTCATAAGCCCCCAATTATTGATTATATATATTTTCTTCCGGGATACTGAAATAGTTATTACTATCGGGATACTGAGGTAGTTTTAATGGTCTATCGATGCTACTTCTAAAATGAAGTAAAATAGTTTGATCCAAAAGGAGTAGATATTTTTTGGGCACAATCCAACATACCTTAAGAAGAGTTTGAAGATACCAAAGGGGCAATCAGAATCCGTATATCGAAGAAGAACAGACAACACAATGGCCAAAAAAAAAGTACAAAAGGACAAACAACGATCTACAAAACATACATATAAAACTAAAGATCGAGTAACACGAACCCCAGTAAAAACCGGGGGTGAACTCAGATGCTCCGGAAGGGAAAGCAGCTCCTGCTCCACTAGTGGCACTCGTCGTGTTAATTTAGTTATAAACCCGGTAATAAGTCATGAATGAGGAAAGGACCGGGAAGTGTTTACGACAAGTGGAACATATCCGTGGTCATTATCCAATAATTTTATTTCGATTAGACCTGGGGTTAGTTTATCATCCCGCTCATAGAGGGAACGATGAGGAAAAAAACCCCGGAAAAATATGTTAATTACTTTATTTTTCTAAATGCATCAATTAAATAAAAACTAGAACTGTACAACCACAAGCAAACCTTATTACATTCGAATACATAAACATAAATACAAAAATCTGGATTAGCTGATCAAAAGAAAAAAAAGAAATATTCAATTCCCGGAGACGACGGAATATTAGTAAAAATACCTACAAATTACTTCTACTTAAACCTTTAAGAATTTTTATTGTGGAGATTTATAGAAGTTAAACGTACTATATACCTGCATAGATCGTAAATGTAAAAAAATTTTTGATTAAAAATAATAAGTAGTAAGATGTCTGTGAAAGTAGTGTTCTTTTAGGATAGAGAACTTCCAATTTTCTCTGTAGTCCTTTCTCGTTTTTATGATTTTCATATTGATACATTCATTTACAAGAGATCTGCGGCTATTATCGGATATTGTGGTTTATTGACCACTTCAGAATGCGTTCCATTCCTTTTGAGTTCAAACGACAATGCGTGTGACGTTACGCACGATATTGTGTCAATGAATTAAACTCAAAGAAGATTTAAATACCACAGAAGAATCAACATAAATTATAAAGGAACAGGAATATTTGACTTAAAAAGAACCCAGATATATACTTATTAGGGATGTCAAATCGATTAAAACGTTATAACCGGTTACTCGGTCAGGTTTCCGATCGAGTACCCGGTTACTCGGTAGAAAATTTATTTTGTTCGGTTTAAAAAAGGTACAGCTGGGTTAATGACACTTCTGTTTTCTTCCTTTCTTTTCATTATTTTAAAGTTTTATATTTCAACTATAATTGTAAAGATTCAGTTGAATGATAACAAACTCAAAAATATAAATTTATTATCTACAACAGTTCAAATTATTTACATACCAGGTTATGTCATGTCACATTCATGATTGTTATTCGGTCATTGTGGTACAGAGTTTTTGCTAAGGAAAATAATTTGGTCGATGCAAGACGATGACAGTCTGTTGCGAAGCTTCGTAACAATCAAACCTGCCGCCGAGAAGATTCTTTCCGACGGAACAGATGTTGACGGAACAGCTAAATACCGGCGCGCAAGAAACGAGAGTCTTGAATATTTATCGGAATTATCTTTCCACCACGCAAGAGAATCAGTTACTGGCATTTGACAGTTTTCAAGTCATTACATCGTTTGAAAAACTTCCAAACTTTAGATGTAGGAGGTGGCATTTTCACAGCCCTATCTCTCGAAATTCAATTCAAACACACTTTTGATAGTTCAATACTTTAAATTCGAATTGTGTTCATACCAGTTTAATCACTTTGTTTGGTTAACATTGTTAAACTTACAAGCTAGTGTTTTGCCGGGGGAATAAACAGATCAGAGATCAATTACCATTTAATTGACTAATAATTGTTATGTAAACATATGCCAAGCGCTGGTTTATGTGTACAATTTCTATTATATCTAACATTAATTATTTATTGTCTGGAAAATTTTATCATTATTTTCATAAAAATAAGTTTTCCGAGTAACCGAATACCGATTTTGGTATTCGATAATCGGATGTTCGAGCGAGTACCCGGTAACCGGGTACTCGTTGCCATCCCTAATACTTATAGATTTGCATGACCAGAAGTAATCGATAAAATATAATTTGGGAGCTGGTTGTATCGTGTAGAGTCTGTGTGTATTACATGTGGTAGTGAACAGGACACATTATACAAGATTATCTATACAAAAATGTGCATATGATGTAAAACAATGTGTTTGATTCCTCATAGTCTACTTGCGATTTTTCATGTATAAATCCAAAGAATACAATGGTATGGATATTTTGGATTCAATATTCAGTGATCAAAGACAGAAAGATGTGATGAATTAAGTGATTGAATATTTATTTAATGATTCAGAAACACATGAATAATTGTAGTTTTCTGTTGAGACAAGAAATCAGGATTCAGCCATACCTACATGTACATATTAGGATGCAGTAAACACCGAAACATAATTTTGAGATCATGGAGATAACTTAATTTAATTGTTGATAAAAAATTTGAAAGTGAAGTTGTTTCTTTTTCAGTACATTGTTTAATGACATGATATGTGTATACCAGTTCCCATAATTGCGTGGGAAACAATATTGTTGTAGTATCATTGGTACTTGTAAGGATATGCCACATTATGACCCAAAGGTGTTTTATGTTATGCACTACATGCACAAACTTTTGATCCAGCATTTGTCCATTAGAGGTTAGGTGTTTAACACCACTTTCAAAAATATTTCAGTTACTACTTTTGTGGCGGAAATTGGAGTACCCAGAGAAATTCACAGACCTGTCGCAAGTCAATGACAAATTTTATCACATAATGTTTTATCGAGTACACCTCGCCATGAATGGGGTTCAAACTTACAACTTAAGTGGTGATAGGCACCGATTGCACAGGTAGTTGTAAATTCAACTACAATACGACCACGACGGCTCAAGTTCTGTTAAGATGAAAGGTAATTGTTTTATTGATATTGAAGGAATTTATGATTATCACTGTTTATAAACTTTCTTTTCATATCAATCAATGAAAATAATTGGCTTGCTGAAAGTATGTTTTTTGTTGGGGTTCATTGGACGGAATTTGTATCTCATGTGAAGTTCCGTCAATTGCAGACACAACGTTAGGCATATCAGAACAATACCCTTTCTTTTGCCACCAGACTGGGATGGTTGGCCACTGAATTTTACGATAATATACTTTCTATAAGTCTACCCATGTTGAATTTAAAACTCTGTTAACAGTTGAAACACTGACACCAAAGCATAAATAAATAAATAAATAAATAAATATTGCACGGACCGTGTTATTTATCTTAGTGAATCTCATGATCATCGATGAGCTAAAAAAATTGACGAAGGTGGTCCGTTAGTGAGCATGAGCAGTATAAAACTGGGGCTCTTAAAAGAAAACGACAAGTAAAACAAAGTGGAAATATTTTAAAATAACATTACTATCATTTGAAATATACATATGCATAATATGCATAAAAGTGTAGAAAAGTAGATGAATGGATTTGAATCTGAGGATCTCTAAAATTCACATCACCTTTTCATAAATTATATAAAGTTTCCCCTTTTGCGCCCAATTTAAACTTTTAACTTCTATCAGTTCCATTCTCTTAAAGCAAAGGGATCCATCCGGTGCCTTGAACATGCTTTCTGTCATGTGCATAAGTTATTATTTGCATGATTGACAGACAATATTCATCATATTGTTTTCTAGCTTCTGAACTGTCGATCGAGAAAAAAATTAAATATTCTAGACAGGCAGCATATAGCCAGTCAATAGGATTTGCAATTAATATTTCGCATGCACAATATCGACCCCACATCACAAGGTGTGGAAAATAGAAATATTCTTCTGTGGTTTAAATGCGTATTAACTGCATTACATGTAAACTGTATGATTCTGTTTGATGAAGTCCTTTAACTAGAACAGGAAAAACATGTTCACTTGAGTGAAATAATGTTGTATTAAAAGATCGTGAACGTGATGTAAAAGTATAAAAGAATTTCAAAGTATATTTTAAATGAGGTTGAAACAAGTCACGATTTGATATCAATTCGGTTGTATTTCATTTTGACGATTTTAATTACGGAAGACGATGACAAGCATATTTTTTTTAACAATTGCAACTCAGCTTGTTTTTTTTCATAACCTATAATAAAATGAAAAAATATATATCACACTGGCGAACAGTTCCAACATTCAATAGAAAAATGGTAGAAATATATAAATTTGATATCCCTAGCACACATATACATGACCTCTCCTTACTTAGTTCAGGTACTTCAATAAAAAGTGACGGGGTTAAACTAGTATACCCTAGATTTTTCTTATTTAATAAAAACAATAGAAAGCGAAAATCGAACGATTTTTGCACGACAATCGGTCAATGGTCGGGCGACCGTCGCCGATAAGGTATAAATAAGCCTAAAAGGGGATATTGTTTTACCATGGGACAGACAGGTTTTGGGAGAATGGAATCATTTATTTTTCTTTACATATGAAATCAGAAATGTTCCATTCAATATCCAGAATTACATAACTATTATACTGCTTGATTTTCCTTAGTCAGATTATTTTTTTTCTCCTAAGTCTGGGAAAATTATTTATTTGTGCGAAAATTTTAATCAGAAATATTTAAAAAAAAAAAAAAAAAAAAAATTGAAAATTGAAGTATATCTATGAAT
Organism: Bathymodiolus brooksi; assembly: GCA_963680875.1. Lineage (NCBI taxonomy): Eukaryota > Metazoa > Mollusca > Bivalvia > Mytilida > Modiolidae > Bathymodiolus > Bathymodiolus brooksi. The sequence continues at coordinate 46,717,746 of OY804588.1, forward strand.
ATTTTTGAGGAAAATATGTATTGTGTATGCAGACTGTAATGTCACTGTGAAACCATTATTTGGCCAGTTTTATTAATTTTTAAATGTTTTAAACACCGAAATGAAAAACAAATATATCTAATCACTTACGGTGTTCACAGTTTTCGGTTGTTGACTGATTTTGTCTGTTTATATACTTATGAGCTTTGACTTTCCCTTTGTAAGATTGTTCGGAGTTCGGTAATTTTGTTATTACCTTTATTTACACTCAATAAATAATTGAAGACAAATGTTTCAATAAGGTCTCCCTCAAAAGATCTTTACGTAAATTAACATTGTTTCGTTATGTTACGGGAAGATACGTTCGTTCGTCAGTTATCGAGAAATCTCTATTAATGGAATCCAGTTAGCAAATTCGTATTATTAATTGGCAGAATATCATCAATATACTTGGGAGTGAGATTAAAGGCTTAAGCCTCCATACTTTTTTTTGTCTTTGATAAGTTTTTGTATAAACTTAGACTCATAGGAGTATAGAAAAGGTTGGAGAGGAGAGGGGCATAGTTTGTTCCCATAGGGATGCCTAGCTATGAGTTGTTGAAAAATGTGCCATTCGAACTCGACAAATATATGTTATCGATAAGGAACTCCAATATTTTGAAAACTTCATTTTATGTGTAGCACTTTTTACCTTTCTTTTCGTGCTTGACAAAATAAGTTAATTCGTGACCCAATACTATAAACTTGTAACGTTGCCACCATTTTTTAAAGTAAAATGCGTTGTGAATGATTTACTTTAAAGAGGAAATGAAAGTATAAAAGGTAAAAAAGTCAACTATTTGGCTAGTTGAAATTTTCGAGAAATAAAATTATCCTCTTCTTTCAGTATCCACTTTTGATTGATTGAGTGAGTGGGTGATTGTTGTTTAATGCCAATTCAGCAATTTTTCAGCTATGTTATGGCGAGAACAAGTTAATTATCAATGAGATGATGATGAGGTCCGCTTTGTTCTGGACCAACACGCTGAAATGGATTTGTATAGTGCTAGCTCACTGAAACAAAAGTCCGCGGGTAGAAATGTCACTCCATTCGGACACATTATTCTGATTCCGAGCCAACCAATCTTTGCTCATAGTTTTCCGGTTGTTGACTGACTTTGTTCGTTTATATAATTATGAGTTTTGACTTTCCCTTTGTAAGATTGCTCGGAGTTCGGTAATTTTGTTATTACCCTGATTTATTATCCGTAATGCTGCGGGCTTAGCGGAGAAGCAACACATACTAATTTTATTGTCCTTGGATTGAGCCGACCGGGGCTCGAACCCACAATCTACCACACTCTAGTCGAGTCATACTTATAGATAGTTCTTTTGTTGAACAAGTAGAAGAATATACCTGTTTAAATACTGATTCTTCTGCAATTTTGGTATCTAATAAAAAGTAGATAATTCCCAATTTTCTTCATTTATCGGAATATTCAGTGATGACTTGTCATTTGCCAAGATGTCTTCTTTGTCAAAATTAGTATTTTTGTAAGGTTTACCAGCGTTCTTGGAAATATCAAGTTCTTCATATTGATCGTTTGGCGTTAAACAACAATCACTCATTTCATTACTTATTTACCAAACCTTATTTCTTGTGGTTTTTGAATATTTTTATGATGTTTACCTATTTGAAATTAAGCATGTTTGTAAGCTCAACTGGACAAAACGGCCAAGTGAAGTATTATCATTTAGTGTCCGTCGTTTGTTATCCATAACTTTTCATATTAATATTTAATCTTTTTCTTAGAAACTGCAAAAGCAACTGCTTTAACTATTTTACCTTATCAGGTTTTGGGACTATTTTATTGCGCGTGCATATATAGTACATGTTTATACAAAACGCACATGCATCAACGCTTACCTCACCATGAGCAGACCCAAAGGGTCATGTAAGGTATCAGTATCATCACATTCCGTCCAGCGTGGTCTGTAAATCTTTAACATTAACATTTGAGGGATGTAGGAGAGGTGTGTATTCAGTGCCGTCTTAGCGCATGGGCATGCGTGGCGGTTGCCCGGGGCCCACGAGCATAACAGCCCCATGATTATCTATATATGTTGTTTACTGTATGTTTTTCTAATGTTTAAACACTGACTTTGCTGGAAATACCAATACAATATATATATATATATTTAATTGTATATACATTTACAGTTTTATTCCTATGAGTGGTTGTGTAGGTATGGGCCCGTGATGCTGTTAAGGCGGCCCTGCTTCTATTGTTATTATCCAAAAAGCAGTAGAGAGGGTCTACACATGTAAAATGCTACGGTAACGTTGTTGGTTAGATATTTCAGCAGATAAACAATACAAATTAATTTGTGAAGAAGGAAGCTTTTAAAGCACATCTATAAAACATGTATTTAAGGAATTTTTTACTGATTATTAAATAAAAATGAAAACGACGATTCTAATATGACGTCTCTAATACGGTACACATGTTAATACTCAACAACCCTATATTTAGCGCAAGTGCAGTACACAACAAATCTGGCTGTTCCGATGTGACTCCCGCTGTGAATTTACCGTGACGACCGATTGTAAACAAACAAAACACCGGCATATAGCGTATTTGTAAAGTCCTTAAAATACAAATTCACCCTCAGTTATGAATAAATATTCTGTAACTAAGTATTTTTTTATCATTTGTTTTGAAAATTTACATTTGGGGATCATACATTCCATTGGCATTGACATGTGTCGGCCATGAATAACAAAATGCACTAACTTACTGACTAACCTTGTTTTCTTACGCATACATTGATAACTAGACGGTGGTGTAATTAAGTTACTGATATTTTCCAATTTGATGGCATTTTGAATTTTGCTACTCAAACTAGTAAAATGCTCACAAAATCGTAAAATAATTCAGTAACCAGCTTGTGTCAACCAGCGTCCCTTATAAACAATGTCACAGGATGACGATATATTACAAGTCAAAGTCGATTGATGGTTGTCTTAAGTATTTTTTCCGGATTTTGTTTTTATGTCAACAATACAAGCTTTTTTTTTCATTGGCATTTATTTCTTTATTTCATATCTAAAAATAATTGTCGATTATTAACAACTGTTCAAGTGTTCGATATTATGCTTGACGACTCCGCTCCGTCATCTTGTTAGCACTTGAAATGATGAACGAATGATCTCCGACTTTTTTTTTTTTTTAATTTTACGCAGGAATTGTTCAATCGAATCTATGTTGGAAAATACACAATAAATATGTTTTTCATGTTAACATCCAAATCTTTGTTTTAAAATATCTCGTTCAAAAACAAATAATTCAAAATCAATTCAAGATTTCCGAAGGAGGTAAATGGAACAGCCACCAAATGCCGTGTGAATACAGTTCACGAAAAGTTAAAAATGACCGTATTTGTCCTATTAGAATCGAAATAATTCATGGCAGGCATAGAGTTGTACAAATTTACACATGGGCTGGGCCTTTATGTTCTTAGATTTTACCCCTCGCTACCGCTCAGGCTGAAATTCGAATATAAAGGCCCACCCCATGTGTAAATTTGCACAACTCTATGCCTGCCATGAATTATTTCTTAATTGTATTACATGACGTTTACTGTGACGTAACTTATCCGGAATATTTACACGTCCGCAATCGATATCACAAAACCCTACGTCCTTTAAGTGTTTTAAAATAATCGTTTTTTTAGCATTTATTTATTAAATTTTTAAAAATACAATAGAACAACGGAATCTCGAAGACTGATCTTGGAAAAATGTTAACATTCAACAGACTTTATCATAAAATACGATATTTTCATATGGCAAAGAATACAGGGATTGAACGTAGCAAGAAACATCCCATAGAACTCGGAAAAGGGGGGCTTCTGGCATATTTGGCCTTTCAATCTATTCGCACATTTAATTAAATGAAATTCAACAGGTTGCCAACAGTTACAACATTTAAATTTTATACAGAGTATGAGCAAAATGTTTGTCATTTTGGTTGAATATTGCATGAAATTGACACTTTTGTCCGCCTCAAAGGGAAGCAACTACTATAGACATGTGGAAACAGCGTATAATTTTATAATAAAGTCCGAAACTGCCAAATCGGCTAACACAACCTTAACATGACTGCAAATTGACATAGATAAGATAACAAATGGCTTCTTCAAGGAAAACGCCGATTTTATGTGAAAGGGACACCAGACAGCTGTGAGGAACGAATTTAATACATCCCTTACCGCGGGATGTAAAGGACACACTCCTTACACTTGAAAGATAACTTACAGCAGATTCTGATAGCAACAGTTTATTAGTGACAATCAAAACAATCATACATAGACTCATGGCAGCGACACACATTTTACCTACACGATTAATCATATGGTTGTAAACTTGTTCTCATCATAAATATATATGAAATACTTGATTGTAAAGCAATTATCTATCGACAACCACTTTCCGTGGGATATCTGATTCAAAGGCTTGTTATCAGTTTATCAAAAAAACAAAAATAATTCTCACAGGTTCCTAGCTATTTCCCAAACTATTTCCATATTATAAAAAAAGCGATCTTTAAATATTTGACTTCTCTCAACCCGCACCTTGGCTTTTTGTTTAATAGATTTGTGATAATTGTCTGTAAAAATGTACTGGAATATATCATCGCATTGGTTGTCGTTAAGAATAAAGTACGGTTAGAAAAGTGTTTAAAAAAATTTCAAATATGACAACGTTCTATTGTCCAAATAAATCTATCTATTACTTCTTTTAGGTTAATACCAAAATTTCGACCAGTTTTCGACAATCAATGTTAATAAGTTTCTGAACCCCAATATGTACATTATCAATATCATAGCAGACGATGAAACCAAAATTGGTCGGTATGAGATATATTTTTTAAATGATTGAAGGTTTGTTAAGGTGACGAAAAAATGAATTACGAAAAAATACAATTTGAACGTGAACTAATAGATGTGGTACGTAGTTCTTACATTTAAAGATGGCATTTTTAGATCATATTTCTTGAGATCATTCATGCAATTTCAGAATCATAATATAACCTCTGACAAATGAAGCGATCAAAATAACGAGAGATGTTATCACGTGAAACAAACCAACGAAAACAGGAGATCGTTCACTTTAATTTCATAATACAGCTTCGGAACATGTTTTTATTTCTGAAATCAATCCACATTGCACAATAAGTCAAACTTACGCTTTGTTTATTGAGTTTTATTATGTTTTGGTTTTTGTTTTTGAATTTTAAAGATATGCATTATAATACAATGATACATACGTTCTGTATTCTGAAAAAAAATGACGTTCAGTGCTTTTCATTACCTGTCGGTCCGCTGTGAGGAATTACATGCACATATTAACTAACTCATCAACTGTATTTATTTCTGAAAAGCACATATTGTGAATACATCTTGGAGAAAATTTTATCGACATCTGAAATGGGGCCGATTTTGGCCCTTATAGCTGAGTCCTTTCAGAAATATTCATATCTAATAAACCATGTCAGTGCCGAAACACTGCCTACTGGGCGGGTGATAACCCCGGAGACTAATAGTCAACCAGTAGAGGTATCAACCCAGTGATAGTAATAAAAACGTAGATATTAAATGTAGTGCGCACGACGCGTTTCTGGAATAACCTTCATCAGGTACGTACGCTCAACATCGCTTAAAATATTTCAATGACGAATGACAAACTAGTCATAAGTATAAATGTTTGTAAATCGTTGTTCGTCCTTTATCTTCTGGTCATTGTGTTATCTGTCTTTCTTCGATTTACGGCATCTAATTACTCCTTTGGTATCTTCAAACTTTTCAAAAAATATACTTTGAATTAAGTTCCGTAACAAGCTTGATCCATTCGTCACAGAATTTAAATCGTCAAACCAATTACAGAAAGACAACTCTAGTATGTTTTAAATCAAATTCATAAATGAAATGTATTATGCAAATTTTAATCCTCAAATATTATTCATACATTACAAATGTACATATAAAAGAAATTGGAAAGTGAGATTCGCATATCCTTACTGCAACATTACCGTCACTAATATTAGTTTTAGCTGTCTTCATAATGTAACAGGGAGGTGTAGTGGCCGTGATCATATGGTAGTTGTATTTACAACTACCTATGCAATATGTGCCTATCATCACTGATGTTGTGAGTTCAACTTCTGTTTAAGGCGAGGTGTACAATATTATGTGATAAAGTTTGTCAATGACTTGCTACAGGTCGGTGGTTTTCTCCGAGTACTCCGGTTTCCTCCTTCAATAAAACTGACCGCCACGATATAACTGAAATATTGTTGAAAGTGGCGAAAACCACCGACCTTTCGCCAGTAACTGACAAACTGTATCGCACAATGTTGTATCGAGTACACCTCGCCATGAACGGGGTTCCAACTCACAACTTTAGTGGTGATAGGCATTGATTGCACAGGTAGTTGTAAATCCTACTACCATATGATCGCGACCACGACGGTCCCTTTCTCCACCGATGATCGATTCCACACTGCCAATCACGCCACCGAGGCCTATTTTTACTAGATAAGCAGAATATTGATAATTTAGACAAATGAATCTGAAAATTGGCTCATTTCATACTCTTTTTGTTTTCCTGTCCCAAGCCAGAATAATCCGGATTTCAATCGGTATACGACGTGGTCTTTTTTTCAATAATTTGAGGTGAGAGATAATTATAAGTTTTGACGAAATTGGTTGAAATGTTGATCATCACAGTTTAATGTTTCTTTTCATTAACATATGGAGCCCTTTCACAAAATAGTGTACAAAAAACCTAGCAATTTTGTCTGAGTCGATCTGGTCTCAACATCTCATTCAACCGACTTGGAATAACAGTACACTTAAAAAATGGGAAATCACAATGTGTAACTAGAGTAACACGACGGGTGCCACTAGTGGGAATAACTGCTTACCCTTCTGGTGCACCTGAGTTCACCCCCGGTTTTTAGTGGGGTTCGTGTTACTCGATCTTTAGCTTTACGTGTGTGTTTTGTAGATCGTTGTTTGTCCTTTTTCTTTTGGCCATTTTGTTGTCTATCCTTCTTCGATTTACGGATTATGATTACCCTTCTGGTATCTTCAAACTCTTCTTTCACGAGGACAACGTTGACCTTGTTTAATGGTATGGTAAACCACGCAATATATTTGTCTAATTTGTCATAGCGACTATTAAGCGGTACTTACGACAGAAAGACGTGCCTTAAATGCCACAGACACACTGTGCTGTGTGAACCAGCAATGCCCGAGTAAAATTGTTGAATGAAGCAAATTGTTCTTGCCAAAGCTGAGACAGGTAAAAGTAATTAATCCTTTCTGCCATCTATCCATGTTTATCCAGCCAATTTTGTTACCTGTATACAGGTACCAACAATCAGATATTGTACATCGCTCTGACTCTAAATTTACTAGGAAAAAATCATAGAAGTAAAACACCAAAGATGAGGTCCCATATCGTAATGTTTAGGAACTTGGATAAACCTGTTCTTTTTAATTCAGTTTTAAATTTTGAAATAGAATCCACATTTTGGAGTGGTGGGCTTAATACAAACGTAGATATTAAATTTAGTACGCACGACGCGTTTCTGGAATAACCTACAACAAGTACGCTCAACATCGCAATATTGGAAACCCAAATAATTTTAAATTTAGAATCAAATAAACCAAAGTGCCTAAACAGGATAGCTAAAATCGGCGAAGGTCACCTATGACTGAGGGAGAAGAACCTTAGTTTTATTAATAATCATAGTATTTAGGAACAGTAAATTTCAGAAATAGACATATCTAATAAACCATATCAGTGCCGAAACACTGTCTACTGGGCGGGTGATACCCCCGGGGATTAATAGTCCACCAGCAGAGGTATAGACCCAGTGATAGTAATAAAAACGTAGATATCAAATTTAGTGCGCACGACGCGTTTCTGGAATAACCTTCATCAGGTACGTTTCTGGAATAACCTTCATAAGGTACGTACCCTCAACATCGCCTAAAATATTTCAATGACGAATGACAAACTAGTCATAAGTATAAATGTTTGTAAATCGTTGTTCGTCCTTTTTCTTCTGGTCATTGTGTTATCTGTCTTTCTTCGATTTACGGCATCTAATTACTCCTTTGGTATCTTCAAACTTTTCATAAAATATACTTTGAATTAAGTTCCGTAGCAAGTTTGATCCATTCGTCACAGAGTTTAAATCGTAAGACCAATTAAAGAAAGACAACTCTAGTATGTCTTAAATCAAATTCATAAATGAAATGTATTATGCAAATTTTAATCTTGTAATGTTATTCATACATTACAAATGTACATATAAAAGAAATTGGAAAGTGAGATTCTCATATCCTTACTGCAACATTACCGTCACTAATATTAGTTTTAGCTGTCTTCATAATGTAACAGGGAGGTGTAGTGGCCGTGATCATATGGTAGTTGTATTTACAACTACCTATGCAATATGTGCCTATCACCACTGATGTTGTGAGTTCAATTTCTGTTTAAGGCGAGGTGTACAATATTATGTGATAAAGTTTGTCAATGACTTGCTACAGGTCGGTGGTTTTCTCCGAGTACTGCGGTTTCCTCCTTCCATAAAACTGACCGCCACGATATAACTGAAATATTGTTGAAAGTGGCGAAAACCACCGACCTTTCGCCAGTAACTGACAAACTGTATCGCACAATGTTGTATCGACTACACCTCGCCATGAACGGGGTTCCAACTCACAACTTTAGTGGTGATAGGCATTGATTGCACAGGTAGTTGTAAATCCTACTACCATATGATCGCGACCACGACGGTCCCTGTCTCCACCGATGATCAATTCCACACTGCCAATCACGCCACCGAGGCCTATTTTTACTAGATAAGCAGAATATTGATAATTTAGACAAATGAATCTGAAAATTGGCTCATTTCATACTCTTTTTGTTTTCCTGTCCCAAGCCAGAATAATCTGGATTTCAATCGGTATACGACGTGGTCTTTTTTTCAATAATTTGAGGTGAGAGATAATTATAAGTTTTGACGAAATTGGTTGAAATGTTGATCATCACAGTTTAATGTTTCTTTTCATTAACATATGGAGCCCTTTCACAAAATAGTGTACAAAAAACCTAGCAATTTTGTCTGAGCCGATCTGGTCTCAACATCTCATTCAACCTACTTGGAATAACAGTACACTTAAAAAATGGGAAATCACAATGTGTAACTAGAGTAACACGACGGGTGCCACTAGTGGGAATAACTGCTTACCCTTCTGGTGCACCTGAGTTCACCCCCGGTTTTTAGTGGGGTTCGTGTTACTCGATCTTTAGCTTTATGTGTGTGTTTTGTAGATCGTTGTTTGTCCTTTTTCTTTTGGCCATTTTGTTGTCTATCCTTCTTCGATTTACGGCATCTAATTACTCCTTTGGTATCTTCAAACTTTTCATAAAATATACTTTGAATTAAGTTCCGTAGCAAGTTTGATCCATTGGTCACAGAGTTTAAATCGTAAGACCAATTAAAGAAAGACAACTCTAGTATGTCTTAAATCAAATTCATAAATGAAATGTATTATGCAAATTTTAATCTTGTAATGTTATTCATACATTACAAATGTACATATAAAAGAAATTGGAAAGTGAGATTCTCATATCCTTACTGCAACATTACCGTCACTAATATTAGTTTTAGCTGTCTTCATAATGTAACAGGGAGGTGTAGTGGCCGTGATCATATGGTAGTTGTATTTACAACTACCTATGCAATATGTGCCTATCACCACTGATGTTGTGAGTTCAATTTCTGTTTAAGGCGAGGTGTACAATATTATGTGATAAAGTTTGTCAATGACTTGCTACAGGTCGGTGGTTTTCTCCGAGTACTGCGGTTTCCTCCTTCCATAAAACTGACCGCCACGATATAACTGAAATATTGTTGAAAGTGGCGAAAACTACCGACCTTTCGCCAGTAACTGACAAACTGTATCGCACAATGTTGTATCGACTACACCTCGCCATGAACGGGGTTCCAACTCACAACTTTAGTGGTGATAGGCATTGATTGCACAGGTAGTTGTAAATCCTACTACCATATGATCGCGACCACGACGGTCCCTGTCTCCACCGATGATCGATTCCACACTGCCAATCACGCCACCGAGGCCTATTTTTACTAGATAAGCAGAATATTGATAATTTAGACAAATGAATCTGAAAATTGGCTCATTTCATACTCTTTTTGTTTTCCTGTCCCAAGCCAGAATAATCTGGATTTCAATCGGTATACGACGTGGTCTTTTTTTCAATAATTTGAGGTGAGAGATAATTATAAGTTTTGACGAAATTGGTTGAAATGTTGACCATCACAGTTTAATGTTTCTTTTCATTAACATATGGAGCCCTTTCACAAAATAGTGTACAAAAAACCTAGCAATTTTGTCTGAGCCGATCTGGTCTCAACATCTCATTCAACCTACTTGGAATAACAGTACACTTAAAAAATGGGAAATCACAATGTGTAACTAGAGTAACACGACGGGTGCCACTAGTGGGAATAACTGCTTACCCTTCTGGTGCACCTGAGTTCACCCCCGGTTTTTAGTGGGGTTCGTGTTACTCGATCTTTAGCTTTATGTGTGTGTTTTGTAGATCGTTGTTTGTCCTTTTTCTTTTGGCCATTTTGTTGTCTATCCTTCTTCGATTTACGGCATCTAATTACTCCTTTGGTATCTTCAAACTTTTCATAAAATATACTTTGAATTAAGTTCCGTAGCAAGTTTGATCCATTCGTCACAGAGTTTAAATCGTAAGACCAATTAAAGAAAGACAACTCTAGTATGTCTTAAATCAAATTCATAAATGAAATGTATTATGCAAATTTTAATCTTGTAATGTTATTCATACATTACAAATGTACATATAAAAGAAATTGGAAAGTGAGATTCTCATATCCTTACTGCAACATTACCGTCACTAATATTAGTTTTAGCTGTCTTCATAATGTAACAGGGAGGTGTAGTGGCCGTGATCATATGGTAGTTGTATTTACAACTACCTATGCAATATGTGCCTATCACCACTGATGTTGTGAGTTCAATTTCTGTTTAAGGCGAGGTGTACAATATTATGTGATAAAGTTTGTCAATGACTTGCTACAGGTCGGTGGTTTTCTCCGAGTACTGCGGTTTCCTCCTTCCATAAAACTGACCGCCACGATATAACTGAAATATTGTTGAAAGTGGCGAAAACCACCGACCTTTCGCCAGTAACTGACAAACTGTATCGCACAATGTTGTATCGACTACACCTCGCCATGAACGGGGTTCCAACTCACAACTTTAGTGGTGATAGGCATTGATTGCACAGGTAGTTGTAAATCCTACTACCATATGATCGCGACCACGACGGTCCCTGTCTCCACCGATGATCGATTCCACACTGCCAATCACGCCACCGAGGCCTATTTTTACTAGATAAGCAGAATATTGATAATTTAGACAAATGAATCTGAAAATTGGCTCATTTCATACTCTTTTTGTTTTCCTGTCCCAAGCCAGAATAATCTGGATTTCAATCGGTATACGACGTGGTCTTTTTTTCAATAATTTGAGGTGAGAGATAATTATAAGTTTTGACGAAATTGGTTGAAATGTTGACCATCACAGTTTAATGTTTCTTTTCATTAACATATGGAGCCCTTTCACAAAATAGTGTACAAAAAACCTAGCAATTTTGTCTGAGTCGATCTGGTCTCAACATCTCATTCAACCGACTTGGAATAACAGTACACTTAAAAAATGGGAAATCACAATGTGTAACTAGAGTAACACGACGGGTGCCACTAGTGGGAATAACTGCTTACACTTCTGGTGCACCTGAGTTCACCCCCGGTTTTTAGTGGGGTTCGTGTTACTCGATCTTTAGCTTTATGTGTGTGTTTTGTAGATCGTTGTTTGTCCTTTTTCTTTTGGCCATTTTGTTGTCTATCCTTCTTCGATTTACGGATTATGATTACCCTTCTGGTATCTTCAAACTCTTCTTTCACGAGGACAACGTTGACCTTGTTTAATGGTATGGTAAACCACGCAATATATTTGTCTAATTTGTCATAGCGACTATTAAGCGGTACTTACGACAGAAAGACGTGCCTTAAATGCCACAGACACACTGTGCTGTGTGAACCAGCAATGCCCGAGTAAAATTGTTGAATGAAGCAAATTGTTCTTGCCAAAGCTGAGACAGGTAAAAGTAATTGATCCTTTCTGCCATCTATCCACGTTTATCCAGCCAATTTTGTTACCTGTATACAGGTACCAACAATCAGAGATTGTACATCGCTCTGACTCTAAATTTACTAGGAAAAAATCATAGAAGTAAAACACCAAAGATGAGGTCCCATATCGTAATGTTTAGGAACTTGGATAAACCTGTTCTTTTTAATTCAGTTTTAAATTTTGAAATAGAATCCACATTTTGGAGTGGTGGGCTTAATACAAACGTAGATATTAAATTTAGTACGCACGACGCGTTTCTGGAATAACCTACAACAAGTACGCTCAACATCGAAATATTGGAAACCCAAATAATTTAAAATTTAGAATCAAATAAACCAAAGTGCCTAAACAGGATAGCTAAAATCGGCGAAGGTCACCTATGACTGAGGGAGAAGAACCTTAGTTTTATTAATAATCATAGTATTTAGGAACAGTAAATTTCAGAAATAGACATATCTAATAAACCATATCAGTGCCGAAACACTGTCTACTGGGCGGGTGATACCCCCGGTGATTAATAGTCCACCAGCAGAGGTATCGACCCAGTGATAGTAATAAAAACGTAGATGTCAAATTTAGTGCGCACGAACGCGTTTCTGGAATAACCTTCATCAGGTACGTTTCTGGAATAACCTACATAAGGTACGTACCCTCAACATCGCCTAAAATATTTCAATGACGAATGAAAAACTAGTCATAAGTATAAATGTTTGTAAATCGTTGTTCGTCCTTTTTCTTCTGGTCATTGTGTTATCTGTCTTTCTTAATTTACGGCATCTAATTACTCCTTTGGTATCTTCAAACTTTTCATAAAATATACTTTGAATTAAGTTCCGTAGAAAGTTTTATCCATTCGTCACAGAGTTTAAATCGTAAGACCAATTAAAGAAAGACAACTCTAGTATGTCTTAAATCAAATTCATAAATGAAATGTATTATGCAAATTTTAATCTTGTAATGTTATTCATACATTACAAATGTACATATAAAAGAAATTGGAAAGTGAGATTCTCATATCCTTACTGCAACATTACCGTCACTAATATTAGTTTTAGCTGTCTTCATAATGTAACAGGGAGGTATAGTGGCCGTGATCTTATGGTAGTTGTATTTACAACTACCTATGCAACATGTGGCGAAAACCACCTGCCTTTCGGAAGTAACTGACAAACTTTATCGCACAATGTTGTATCGAGTACACCTCGCCATGAACGGGGTTCCAACTCACAGCTTTAGTGGTGATAGGCATTGATTGCACAGGTAGTTGTTAATCCTACTACCATACGATCGCGACCACGACGGCCCCTGTCTCCACCGATGATCGATTACACACTGCAAATCACGCCACAGAGGCCTATTTTTACTAGATTAGCAGAATATTGATAATTTTAGACAAATGAATCTGAAATGATATTTG